>JAABOM020000101.1:17523494-17541473 GCA_011800125.2 Solanum clarkiae
TTTTCAAAATCTCAACATAAGGGTAAAATCATCATAAACTTGCCAACTTAAACATGAATGCATATGAATGACATGGGACTGAAATATAAGACTTGGAATCATAGAAAGGACTTGACATGTCATCATAAGCTTGAATAGAATGAAAGTGATATAGATATTGCTTCTCCATGCCCGTACTGTAGAAAAAAATAGCAAAATCCGGATCAAACCTTATTCCATGGTATTTACATGAGGTTCCTCTTTAAGAAAGTCCCCGAGAAGAAGCAATGTCACTCGATCATTAACAAATCTTTTTCTCCTGAAGTTGTCAGAATTACTCGTAATAAGATATTGGCTACAAGTGAAAGAAACACATATGAATAGACGACTCTTCCAAAGGGCCTTGACGAACACCACATCATTATCAGTCTATTTCTCCATCATCCATCCAACACCTCCACCGAAACCTTCCTCTAAGCCAACTTATCCTCCACCTCACTCACAACTTCTAAGAGTTCTATAGCACTAAAGTCACCAACACATCACATCAACCTAGAAGCATGACAAACCGGATAAACCATACCCCTGCCATAGGTAATTCCCAAATGTAGGCAACCTTATAACTTCCATCTACACTCTATATGGACTCACAATCCTCAACTCAATTGTCAACCTTAAATACACCTAACCCACTTGGTACCATAACCACCATCTCCTCCTTGAGAGACAACCTCCACTCTATCATTCTCTTACCCGAAACTTCCAACACCAACAAGGCAGAATCAAGTCCTTGGCTAATCTAGACCTCTTAACCCAAGAAGATTTGGAACCATCAAGAATGCTACACCATCATGCTCAACTTCTCTCAACCTAACTTCCAATCTAACCAACCGATGGACCCCACTAGTCTCCTCCTTGCCACCATCAACAACACATGCTAGGCTACCTAGAGCACCGACCGCAACATTATCCTTACTGGGGAAAATAATGCACAGTCATTCCATAATCCTTAAAGAATTCTAACCACCTTGTTATCCACAATGCACACCTATCATATTTAGCGAACAATCTCTCATCCTCCAAGACTTACAACACTACCCCCAAATGATTCACAAGCTCTAAACAAATCAATACCTTATCATTAGAGACCACCTTAAACATATCAAGGTAGGGTTCTAAGACCCTATTCAAGAAACCCACAAACACCACCAGTGCATAAGTCAACTAAACAGCTCCATCAATAATAATAATGCTCACTACTAGTCCAAAAGACACTTAGAGATATCACCTATCCTCTTCCTCACTTAGGGAAAAAAACTCTACCAAAAATCAATCTTAGAGAAGTGACTAACCCATTGTAGTTGATCAAATGAATCGACCATACTCAACCATCATATTATAACCTTATAGGTTCTACACTCATTAGAAGCATGTTATGGAAGTAGCCAAACCACCTCAAGAACTCCAACCTATTAAGATAGGGTCAACCAAGATCACAAGACAAGACTCTATGCAACAAGAACTTAGGGCAACCCTTATAGATCTCTTCTAGCCACTATAGACTTACGCGACCATCCAGGACACACACATGAATTTTATTAACACAAAGAAATCACACAAGAGATAGAAACTCCCAGACCTGTCAACTCACCTAACTCAAAACGTTGGTCACAACATTGGCCTTACTTAATGACAACTAAGTAACAAGAGAGGCAATAGAAAATAACCTATTCACAACCTCTGGTAATAGCCCGTTAAGCCCAATAAGCTTCTAACACCCAAGGGATTCAATGTCTAGTCTAATACCTAATCACCTTCATCTTACTAGGGTTCACCTTAATGCCATCAGCCGGCACCGCACGACCTAAGAAGGCAACCTCTTACAAACAAAATTCTCACTCCTCCTATTAAGCATCCAATCTTCTTCCTTAAACTTTGTTGTACTATCCTCAAAAGACTCGCATGCACTACCTCATTAGGGAACACAAACCATCATATCATAACCAAAACCACCATAAGCTTATTAGAGTAGGGGCTAAAAGATCTTATTCATGAGAGTTATAGGCATAACTAGCGCACTAGACAAACTAAAGAAATGACCTCAAACCCAAAATATCGAAAAGGGACATTCAAGGCCTCATCTACCACCAACAACAATTCTATAACAAAGCAACTTAGGTTCAACACCTCCAATTCTCACAACATGATAAATGCAACCCCTTAGAGATCAATTGTACCTTAAGACATGAAATGGACCTACCCACTTGTTATCACTTGACCACCACATCATGACTCTTCCACTCGGATGGGTTCATTAGGGAATCAGCATCTAATTCTATGGGTCTTACCATCCATGAAGACACAATATGCAAGTAACTATTCCATCCCTAGAATGACATCAAAATCCACCACACTAACTCCAACAAGCCACAAAGCAAGATCTAATGCAATACATACTCAGATCAACATCTACGAACTTTCTAGCAACAATATACCAACCAAAAGGTAAACACCAAAGGTTCACATCACAACTCGGGACACACAAGAAGCCTACTAGCAACCAAAAGTAATAATGAATAAAATAGTAAAACTCAGATCCATCAACATTAAAACTTTCAACTTACCTTTCTTTACCTTCCTCTTTGAAGCAGCATGATCAACTAGAAGAGCAAAGAATATTGGTTAGAGGAAAAAACCCTATCTCACTTCTAAAGCACGACATAGACCATGAAGAAGGGAAACATTTTCTAAAACATCTCATAGCCTCCTATTCATAGTTGGGGTGCACAACACAACCATGAATAAGACTCTAATTGACGTGGTATGTTGGACTTCGAAGATCTATTGACCTAGTGCTCTGATACCACCTTTGTCACAACCTAAGCCTAGGGCCTAGACGTGATTGGTGAATGGTAAAACCCGAAGGAACTTCTAATAAGCCTCATAGCATATCATTACACATCCTTGGTCGAGGAACCAAGATAAAACAATATGAGAAATATAAACAAGGGAAATTGAGAATAAGGGAGAGAGATTTATATTTAATTAGCTTGAATATCATAAGTGAGTCAAAGCTCAAGCATAATATACAACTTGTCCGAAAACACCTCTAAACATAGATACTTCGCGGGGGCCAAGATAAAGTAACTGAGCTCACCCTCATAGTCAAAATAGCAATAACGGAGGAAGTACCTATACGTAGTATAAGAAACATAGACCAACATCCTCGTAATGGAGGACTCACCAACAAGCTTGAGTGAAACCGTACTAGCCACGTGGGTGGAGATGCTCAAGCGGGGCTCTGGTTCATACATGGTGATATCATGTAGGTATGGAATATGCATTAGTGTGTTTGAATGTACTAAGTATGTGAGATGCAATGCTAGCAAGGGATAGGAAGAAATGCATAATCATAAGCAAAGGATAGGTGTAACGTCAGTATGACATGTATGTTCAATGCTTAAGGTAAAAACATGCTTGTAAATCGTGAACAAAGAATGTGAATTTAACATAGGAAATATACTCAAACCCCTTTGTACCAACCTTCATAAAATGGGCCAAAGACCCCCACTCACCTTACAGTATAACCTTTTTAGAGAGTGTTATCAATACCCCTACCGTACGACATAGTCTTTTTGGTAGGTTGTATAAGACGTCCCCTACTTTATGATATCATTTTTGGGGTAGGAAAAATGATTTATTCTATCTTACGGCATGGCCTTTTCAATAGAATGTTCACACCTTACGATATGATTTTTTGGTGGGAACCTTTAGTTTTTCTACCTTACGGTATGACCTTTTTGGTAGGATATTCATGCCTTATGATATTATCTTTTAGGTAGGTACAAATAGCTATTCTACTTTACGACATGGCCTTTTCGGTAGGGTGTCCATACCTTACGTTATGATCTTTTTGATAGGAATCATTAGTCACTCTATCTTACAGCATGGCCTTTTCAGTAGAAATCATTAACTACTCTACCTTACGGCATGGCCTTTTTGGTAGGAATCATTAAAACTAGCTCATCCAACCATTACATTTTAATCATCAAGAAAGAACTCCTTATTTTCCCAAGAACACAACAAACATAAGAACCCAACAATCTACATGCAACCCCATAGGTACCTTCCCATGAAACAACTCATATAGACATCCCTGTCATTTTCATGAAGTCATCATATAATCATCATAACACCATTCAAATCATAAGACATGCATTGGACCTTCAATTGCTCAAGAAACTCTAGCCGGACATTTTATCAAATACTTGGTGGGTGTGTAATGCTAGTATAAAACCATAAAATATAGAGATGAAATCATGCAAGAAAATCTATTGTAAAACTATCAATTAACACGTTGCAACACCCTCACGCAAAATACATCAAAACCCCTCCTTAAATCATACAGTAGATCAAAGATTTATAACTCAAAATATAGCAAAACAGTCACAACTTATCATAGCTTTAACATAGTGTGTAGTGAATTTCATAATATACAAGACCCATTTATAAATCAACTTTAAATCATGCAATTTGAGTAAAGAGGGGCTTGGTTATCATGGGTGAAAGGAACCCATGATAGAAACCCACATACCTTAACTTTGGAGAAGCACTTGAAGACAACTTTAATGGAGACTTGAAGCTTAAATGAAATCCTTGATGAAATCCTTAAGATTGGTCTTCAGCTTTGGGACTTGAATTTAGGGTGAAATATGAGTCTAAGTGTTTGAGTGAGTATTGGGGAATGTTTAGGATGATATGAGGGTGAAATAAGGCTAAGTATAGGTACATTTCAAGTATGGGAACCTTTAGGCCCAAGACCTGAAAGTCTTGGACCGAAATCAAAAAAACAGGACCAAAATAACACTGGTCCGTGTCGCAGAAGCAATGTGGATTACTCACTAGAATTTTCATCTCCACACAAACAAGTTCCATGAAAACGCGCATAAATTCTTTATCTGAACTCCGAATGAGGTGAAACCAAGTGCGTTGAAAAGCTAATTCAAAGAGCGTTCATTTTGTAGGTTGTGGGCCACCCAGTTAATTATGTCCTAAGAGATATACCTTTTTAAAATTGACCCTCTTAAATCACATTTTTGTGATTTTTAATTTTGATACTGTTGCTCTAAAATTCAGGTTAGACCCATTCCCTAATCAATTTTGCCTCCCGAACAAGAATATAAAGTCAGATTTTCAAAATAACAAATGATTTTTTAGATATATAAAAATTATGATTTCAGGTACTTCTGAGGTACATTTTCGGGCACATTTTAGGATCGTTTCAGATACAAAAGACTCATCAAATCCTCTACTCAAATATCTACAGAGCCTCTACTCAATCAGTCTAGAATGGTGCCATGACAGGTCATAGGCACCTTAACTCAAAGAAAGTAAAGTGCTCAAGGATAATGAAAGATAAAAGGGCTCCTCCAGAATGTAAGGCGGGGTCACCAACTCTGAAGTGTACTGCACCTCGGCCTTTACGAAGCGCTTGCTGAGATTCTCTATCATCTGTATCGGCATCATAAAATGATGCCTGCCCGAATGGATGTTGGTACATGGAATATACTAATATGTAAAATAGCTTAGAAAAGTAAAGCTCGACTTACTCATCTCAACTCAACACATCTCCTGCTCAACTAAATATGCTAGTTTTATAGTAAAATCATGCTTTCGAAATAGGCTTAGTAAAATACACTTAGATTGAAATCTCATGCTCAAATCAATGTTGCTTGGGAGTTTCTCTAATCTACATTCCTCATTGCACCATCTTTAATTAGGTGATACACAACGAATCGGCATTATTGCCATGCCAGCTCTTAACTTTCCACGGAAAAGGGAAATCAACCTCAACCTCACTCCCTCGAATCCTGAGAGAGTGTCCACTTGCAGGACAAAAGTCACCATTATTATGCTAAAACAACTATCTTATGCTGGAAAACGTAGTTCTGGGTGCTTCTCAATCACTAAACTCAGTTCTCAATACTCCTTCCAAGACTAAAATAGGTTCAACTCATCATGTGACTCACCAATCAACTCATCAGTCGGCTCAAACTCAACCACATAGGGTCATTTCATCTCAACTCATCAGTTCAAGTAACTAATGCAACAATCAACCCGAATCAGACTCATACGATCATTTAGACTCACTCAATTTACTCATCAAGTAGTGCAATACAAGGTGTTCATGCATAGTGACATGTGTGACTTAATGTAACATATTTCTCATACTCAATAGTACTCAAACTACTCAACTCATATGGTCAGACTCATCATCAACTCTATAATATGCATAAGAACTCATGAAATCATGCAATTTAGGGATCATGCTATCAAGTGAAAAGTTCCATCACAACTTCATGGAGAAAATCATGCAATGCAATAACATACCTCATATATCATCAAGAAAATGCTGTAATGGGTACAAAAATTTAGTATTGGAGTAGTAAAATTTCTCAAATATCATCTCATACCAAAGTCTTGACTCAAATAAGTGAAGAGGTGCATGGGAGAACAAGATTTCACATTTTGGTAAGCCTTACATACCTAGGAATAGAAGAAACAAGTCGTAGAGGCTATCGTAAACCCTATTCTATAGATTTTTCTTATTTTTTCAGCAATTCTTTGCACAAGCTCATCCAAATTAGATAAAAGGAATATAAGGAGTGTTACAAGTTCAACTGAATTTAGGAGAATTTCGGCGAGGCGGAGAAAGACTCAGTACTGAGTCTAGGCAAATCTCATACAGTGAGGCTAACCTAAATGAGGATGTTGAGTCCATAAAGGGGAGGTGTATGTAATAACCCATATGAAGATGAGAAGTCCTACATTGACAAAATGTAGGAGAGATATTGGGTATAGAAGTAAACGAGCTTTACCTACTAAGACTTGTTTTAAAATTGTGCGGGCCTAAGTCCAAACCAGACAATATCATTAGCAGGTTGAGTTGTTATAGGTTTGTTTCTTTTTTTACATTTAAGGCTAGAAAGTTAACATTGAAGGGTGGAATCTATCATCTAGTTGGACTCTTCAGTCAGTTATAGTGATGCATGAATTTTTAGAAGTACTTTCAAAAGATATTATTAGAGTTTCACCTAAAAGAGAAATAAACTTTAGAATTAACATTCTCCTTAATGCCAGCCTATCTCTATCCCTCCTCACAGAATGGTTCCAACTGAGCTTAAGAAGTTGAAAGATTAATTAGAGGAATTATTATATACATATTTCATCATCCCCATTGTTTCTCCATAAGGTGCTCGGCTCTTTGTGCATAAGAAAGAGTTTTCTTCAAATATGTATTGATTATCAAGAGTTGAATAAGGTGACCCTCGTGATTAAGTATTCCATCCCTAGAATTAATGAATTATTTGACTAGCTTTACAATAGTCATTTATTTCTCTTATATAGACTTCAGATCGGGCTATTGCTAGCTCAGACTTAGAGAACATGGCATTTTGATGTCAACCTTCAAACTCGATGTGGTCACAATGAATTTATAGTTAAGTCTTTTAGACTAACAAATGCTCCCAAAGTTTTTATTAATTTGATTAATATAGTATTCAAACAGTATTTGAATATGTCCATCAGTATCTTCATAGATGATATCTTGGCCTATTCTTAGACAAAGAATGAGCATGCAAGTCATTTGAAGATTATTTTGTAAATTCTTAAAGATTGTCAGTTATTTGTAAAGACTAGATACTGTAAATTTTGATTGAGGTCAGTAGTATTCTTTTGTCATATTATTTTTTAAGAAGGCATAAAGCTTGATCCACAAAATATTGAAGTGGTTAAGGACTAGCTTAGACCATTTTTTACTTCTTTCTACCTCAGATATCAGAAGTTTCTTAGACTTAGCCTAATAATATAGACAGTTTGTTGAAGATTTCTCCTATAGTGTTTCTCCTTGTCTAGATTGACTCAAAAGAAAGACCAGTTTCAAGGTCCAAATCTTGTGAGAAGAGTTTTCAGGAGCTAAAGACTCAACTTACTACTACCCCAATTTTGACTCTTCTCAAAGGTTTGGACGATTTTGTTTGTATTGTGATGCTTCTAAATTTTGTCTTGGATTTGTGCTAATGCAATATGGTAAGGTCATGATTTATGCTTTTAGATAATTTAAGGTTCATGAGAAGAATTATCGAACTAACAATTTTGAGTTAGTGATGGTGATTTTTGCCTTGAAGATTTGGAGACATTATTTGGTATTCATGTGTATGTATTCATTAATCATAAGAATATTCAAAATGTGCCTAAATATATGGACCTGAATATTAACCAAAGTAGGTGGATTGACTTGTTAAAAGTTTATGATATGAGTATGTTTGGAATTCAAGTCAGGACAATGTTGTCATGACCCAAGGTAGCCTTAATGTGAGATAGCAATTCGAATTCTCGAAGAAATCACAATCAAGTTTCTTAGTATTTTAAACATACATAAGGTAAGTAAATCAGCTATAGGAAGTAAGTGGAAGGAAAATCTCAAAAGTAAAGTCTAAGTATAAAGTAAAGCTCATATCCAAATAAATGAACTTACATATCTTTGTCTAACATGCCTCTACTATCGTAAGTGGGAGAATAGAACATCCCACTAGCTCACCCAAACAAAAGTAGAAAAACAAGTCTAACACCATAAAGAACATAAACTCAAATGACTTGTCCTCAAAGATTGAGGAATTGTCAATAAAATGAATCAATATTCTATCTAGCCAAGGGAGTGTGTAGGGTGATCGACAAGCCCTACATTACAAAACAATGCAGGCAAGCAAGTTTGCATTAGTACATTGAATATACTAAGTATGTGAGCAATGCAATACATGATATCATAGTGTGCAATTGACCAAGTTAAGAAACATACTAAGTAAATCTTTGAAGTGTAATAATAAATCATGAACATGGTCAAAGTATTTTAGGACTCATAATGAAGTCATGAGAGAACATAAACACTATAATGATAAACATGAATCATTATAATACATACTTTGTAAAATGTCATGAGTCTTACTGAAAATCATAATCATAGTAAAAATCATAAACCATAGTGAAATATACTATAACCCTTTAAGAAATTCATAAGACAAAGTGAGAATCACAAATTTTAAGAGACAAATCTTAAATCTTATGAGAAATTATATTAATCATAGAAGAAGATACCTTGAATATTCTGAAAGTTACCATTAATCGACATAAACCATGTGAACTATAACATGTAGTTTGGATGTGTACTCATATACCAGAGAAAAGGAAGAGACTAGTTGTCAAGGGAGATTAGTTTACAAGGTAGATATTTTTGGCCTATGTGAATTCACTAAGCTACATGAAGGATCAAACCTCAACTATAGGTAACTATTAAGGAATCAAACCTCTACTACGGATGATCATTTATCCTTTAATGGCACATAGTTATGGAATAATAGAATCTTACTATGCATTTCATGCATTTACTAACGCATGAGAACCTCTATCCTAATGTATGTTCAATGCTAAATAAACTCTCAAAGAAATAAAAATCATAATCATAAGTTATAAAGTATAGCATGTGGGAAGGGGCATCTTTACTACCTGTCCACTACTCCTAGAACATAGTCATACAATAGTTCCTCAATCTTATCTTATGTAATGTGAGTATAGGTCTTTCATCATTCTATGGTCATTCATAAGTGAGAAACTCACCATAATTCATACTTGACTTGAATAACATCATAAAAGCTCTTTTCATAACTTATATGTAACTTACTTGAAAGCTTATAATTCATTATCAAAAACATAGTTTGTCATTAGAAATCATATCACAGTACATAGGTACATATGAAATTATCTTAAAATCATGTAATAGACTTGGAATCATACATAATCATATGGGATCATATTAATCGAATCGTATTTGAAAGACTCATTAAGTAATTCATGAATTCATACCTGAAATTAGCATAGTATGTGGGTCTAGGTATTAATTCATTAAGTTGAACTTAAATCGTGCATACTTACAATAAAAAATTATCAATTGAAGTATAATTGCAGGAACTCACATTGATATTCATAAATCCTGCAAAGCTTTGTAGTAAATTCACTTTATAATTATTCAAAAGCATGAAATTGATAGTAATTCATTAACAATTGAATAAATATATATTAATTGAAATTTTATTCATGCAATTGAAAAAGAATTCATCAAGACCCATAGAGAAAATCATGAACCCTAGATAGAGTTGTAGAGATTCATTTGTCTACCATCAATTTCATGTAATTAATATTAATTTATATTGAAGTAGATCAACAAATATAATATAAATCATATTTCATGCAATGAAGTAGAAATCATGGAAGTCCATAAAAATACACACTTAAAATTCATTGAAAAAGTGAAGGAATCTTTGCGCTCCATGAGTGTAAAGAACTATGGATAAATATCCATATACCTTGAATGCTTTACTTGGGAAAAACTTAAAGTTCAATGCAGGAATTGAAATTCCTAATCTTGATCTTCAATGGAGATTTAGACACCTTCCTAGAGAGACAATTTTCGTAGTAAGTGGATTAAGGAAGAATGAGGAAAATTATGGAAATTTGGGAGTAATAGGATTGTAAAAATCTCCCAAAAGGTCATAGTATAAAGCTGATGAGACAAAAAAAGTCCATAATATCCTTCATTAAAACTCGAAATCAGACAAAAAGGGATACCCAGGTCCACGTCGCGGACTTGATCCATCTTAGTTCATTTTTTGTTGAAATCTGCTAGGACAGGATTTTGAACTATCTTTAGCCAAATCCACAATGTGGACTTGGCACACACTCTTTTGTTTCAAAAATTTTCTTCCAATAATTTCATGCCCAGAAAATTCAATAGAATAATTTTTTTAGTATGTGTTATTTCATGTTTAAATTGCATGCGATTTCAAATATATACAATAAATTAATCTAGTTTACAATTAGTGTAGCCATATTTTATTTATATAAATAATAGCTAAAAATTATAGGAAATATACAATGACTATACAATATAGCTTGCCAAAAGTCATAGAAATTATGTACAGACTATATAATATATATTACTGTATACACTAAGTATACATTATAATACACTCAAAACTTGAATATAACTTGATTATATATGAAATATATGTTGAATATACATGCTATACAGCGAACGATCATTTTTTAGTAATTATATTGACCGAATGACCATTTACTATAATTATCCCCTTTTAAAAGTTATAATCTAAAACAATTCCGAAATATTTGCATGACTTAAAATTATTTTTTAAAATTACTTCATTAAGAATAAATAACGAAAATTTTAAAATTAAATATTTTTAAATACAGTTCAATAATATTTTTTAAAAATAAATTACCAAAAATGAGTACCACATAAAATATGACTATTGCTCTTTTGGAGTTTTAATCTATTTCGTAAATTGAAATTACCGTGTCATCTGAAATGAAGTTATGGCCTTTCTATAAAGGGTCGTTTGGTTTGAATATAAGTTATGATCGGATAAGTTATGATGGGATAAATTGTGTTGGGATTAGTAATGATAGGATAAGTTATGTTAAGCATATTTCTTATTGAGTGTTTGGTGTGTTGCATAAATTTTAAGAATATTATGCTTATTACAAAACTATCCTTCACTTTATTAGTTTTTAATGTATTTTCTTTACTAACTTTAGTTATTCAATATTCGTTTTTAAAATAAATCCCTCATCTTATTTAGCTTAAATATTTTTAGGTGGGCATTTCCATAATAATATCGTATGCATTTAAAGTTAAACTTTTTAAAAAAAATAATTTACAAATAGAACTTGCATTTTTAAGTTTGTTAAAGTAAAAAAAAAATTATGAAAAATCAAAATATAAAAATGTAATAATCAGTCAATAAAATTTATACTATATAGTGTAATTTTTTAATAGAAAATATGAAGAAGTATTATAAAAATAAGGAATGAAGATTTTGATGATTATTATATATTGTATTAAAAATAATGTAAATATATATACAAATAAGGTATAAAAAGTGATAAAGGGAAAGGTACATTTGTCATTTTATAAATTTATCCCATGACAATTTATTATAGGATTATTATACCATCGCTTAGAAGGGATAACTTATCCCAGGATTATTTATTAGTTACAGGATAAGTTATCTCTTCTAAGTCAATCAAACGAATATTTAAGAAGAAATAAAATTTTATCTCATTATTATTTTTATTTATCTCTTAGACCAAATAATCCTAACAGAATAGTTCCAATAAAGGAGTAAATAGAGACAAGACATCGAAGACCAAAACAAAATAAATTAGAACATGTTCACTCATAAGAGCCTTGCACTAGCACTGAAACATAGTCTGACACGTGCAGGGGTTAAGGGTTAATATATTTTGTCCGATGGGTTAGAATATCACATTAATTTACTGCAGGGTTCAAACCGGAAAGTTTATAAATATTGTGGCCAAATTTTGTCGTATTTAATTTCTTAGAGGACACACCATGTCATTTTTATTTAATTTTTTTTCTCACGTATTGAGAGGTGCTGTTCGAATTTCGAAAAATCAAATAATTTAAATTTAATCATAAATTTGGATATGGAATGTTCAAAATTTTTTACAGAAAATTTATATATTTGAAGATTACATTAAAATTATTATAAGTTATAATAATTAATAATTCAAAATATTTAAAAAATACATTTAAAAAATTAGGATCAAAGATATATTTGTTTAAATTCGAAAATCAGAAAAGTATCACATAAATTAAGACACATGGAGTAATGAAAAGGATCATCAAATAGCTGATTAGAGTCATACAAATATCAATAATATAGAGAGATTAGTTATGATCACCAATCTATATATCAATGTCAAAATTAGTTATAGGGTCGTTTAGTGTGAGGTATAAATTATAATAGTTTTGGTCTAAAATATAGTATTGTTTGATTGGAGGTATTAGGTAATGCTTTGACTATTTATTCCATCATTTTTGCCTTAGTGAGGGGATAAGTTATCTCATATATATGGTGGAATAATTTATGCGAAGCTAACTTACCCAGTATTAATGGGATAATATGTTGTCAACCAAATGATTCCCTTCAGTGTATTATTTTCTATCTTCAATCATGCACAAATTCTCTTATAATTTTTTTATATGTCCTAATTATGCGAATTTCTAAATTGCCAACCAAATATTATATTAATTTTATACATAATTATTACATATATTTCTTATTTAGCTACCACCAAATATCGTATAATATATACATAAATAACTTGTTTCTTATCCATAATAAGACCAGCCTCAACTAATAAAGTATTTACTTAGAGGAAGTTTAAGTGATTGCGAAGGGTAGGTCGAAACAATATATCTCTATTTTATGAAATGCATATATAGAGGGTAGAAGAGTAGTAAGAGAGGGTAGAGAAGAGAGAGCACCATGAAAAAACCAATGGAACTCAACAGAAGTGTTGTACCGCAACCTATCACCACCATTTACCGTCTCCACATGTTTATCCATGCCCTAATCATGCTAGCACTAATATACTACCGTGTCTCTAATTTGGCCAAATTCGAAAACATCCTCAGTTTACAAGCACTTGCTTGGGTTCTTATCACGTTAGGTGAACTTTGTTTCATCGTCAAGTGGTTCTTCGGACAAGGGACTCGTTGGCGTCCTGTTGATAGGGATGTCTTCCCTGAAAACATCACTTGTCCAGATTCCGAGCTACCCCCCATTGATGTCATGGTTTTCACTGCAAATCCTAAGAAAGAGCCAATTGTGGATGTCATGAACACTGTCATATCCGCAATGGCTCTTGATTACCCGACCGACAAATTGGCCGTTTATTTGTCTGATGATGGAGGATGCCCCTTGACGTTGTACGCAATGGAGGAAGCTTGTTCCTTTGCCAAGTTGTGGCTACCTTTTTGTAGGAAGTATGGAATCAAAACAAGGTGCCCTAAGGCGTTTTTTTCTCCATTAGGAGAAGATGACCGTGTGTTGAAGAGTGATGACTTTGTTTCTGAAATGAAAGAAATGAAGGTACGGTAACACAAAAGGAAATTAAATTTTATCTATACATTTTCTAGTTGTTCGTTTGCTGACTATGATTTATTTTTGTAATTTTGCAGTCAAAATATGAAGAGTTCCAGCAGAACGTGGACCATGCTGGTGAATCCGGAAAAATCAAAGGTGACGTAGTGCCTGATAGACCCGCGTTTGTTAAGGTATTCTTAATAATAAGTGAAAATGCATCTTTCTACCTACTTAGGAGTATTATTCTCTTTTTTTCTGAGTTTAGAGGAAGGTTTTCCGAAAACAGTGGTAAAGTTTGCATCAGTTTGATCCAACATGTGAGATTTTATTGGGTATGTTATTATTGTTGTTTGCATTCTGATGAAAGATTTTGGCTGCAGGTACTAAATGACAGGAAGACGGAGAACGAGAAGAGTGCAGACGATTTAACTAAAATGCCTTTGCTAGTATACGTATCCCGTGAAAGAAGAACTCACCGTCGCCATCACTTCAAGGGTGGATCTGCAAATGCTCTTGTATGAATTTATTAATACTTATTAAATTGCTCTTTCTCCTCGGTCAATAACAAAACTTTCTAACATTATGTTTAATTTATGCAGCTTCGAGTTTCTGGGATAATCAGTAATGCCCCCTATATACTGGTTTTAGATTGTGATTTCTTCTGTCATGATCCAATATCAGCTCGGAAGGCAATGTGTTTCCATCTTGATCCAAAACTATCACCTGACTTAGCTTACGTGCAGTTCCCTCAAGTGTTTTACAATGTTAGCAAGTCCGATATTTACGACGTCAAAATTAGACAGGCTTACAAGGTTTTTTGAAAACTTCCTTACTTAATTGTAAAATTTAGCAGAGAAATACTTTTAACTTAAGGTTTGATTATGATAATTTACTTTTTCTAGACAATATGGCACGGGATGGATGGTATCCAAGGCCCAGTGTTATCGGGAACTGGTTATTTTTTGAAGAAGAAGGCGTTGTACACGAGTCCAGGTCTAAAAGGTACTACCTCCGTTCATAATAAATGATAAGCATAATTTTATCAAATTATTATTTTAATATAATAAATATAATATTTTGAAAAATATAATAAGAAAATAATTATAATTAATAATAAGGGTAAATAAAAATTAAGTATAAAATTATATTTTGATTTTATAAATTGGACAAATATTATTAGACATTCAAAATAGTACAGTGGATTAACGGGTAATATATATTGATAATTTTATTATAATAGATGATAAATTATTTTTGTTGTTTGAAATTGAATAAATAAAAATAAATATATATATTTTAATACAATAAACCAGCAAAAGCTGAGTATACTCCCTCCTTTCCATTTTACTTGATTGTTAGATTTAACTTTTTATTTTTATTTTAGTAAATCTAGAGAAAATTACTATTTTCTACCATTATTTCCTTTATGATTAAATAATTACATGTAATATAATTGTCAAAATTTAGATTTTGAAAGCATAATTAATAATTTTAATTCAGTACAAAAAAATTCAAAAAAGTATTTTTGTAACAAAAAATTGTCATGTCAATATTAGCAAAAATAATATAAAAGAGAAGAAATATTAGTTCTTTATTTTTTTTGTTGGGTGTTGGACTTTTGGGACAGATGAGTATCTTAGTTCACCGGAAAAGCATTTCGGAACGAGTAGACAGTTCATTGCTTCACTAGAGGAGAATAATTATGTTAAGCAAGAGAAAGTCATATCAGAAGATATCATAGAGGAAGCTAAGAGACTGGCTACTTGTGCATACGAGGATAGCACACATTGGGGTCAAGAGGCAAGTTATATATTTTCCCCCTTTATTAGTATTTTATATGAAGATGATAATATTTGATTGGATACTCAATAATACAGAAAAGAGAAAATTTTGTTGGTTTTTTTTTTTTTTTTTTTGGTCAAGAGAATTTTGTTATTTACAAAAAAAAAATAAAGACATTTTTTGTGGTTATAAATCATTCAAGAGTAAACTTAGAAAATTTGATTTGAATTAACTATCACAAATTTTATATCCAAACGCTTTCTAGGAATAGAAAGCTTGGGATTTGTTCCATCAGATATTTTGGTTATCTTAAAAAATATGAAGATTGGTTTTAGTATTTCTTTAAGAAAAATGAGGGGTTACAAGAAGGGGAAGTTGAGAGGGCATTACAAAGTTGGAAATTAGGTAGCCAAGCAATTGTAGTAGTAAAATTTCCTGATTTAGTCTTAATAGTTCATTTATAAATACGACATATTTAAGTTATGTAGGAGTAGCTTTTTTCACATTCGGTAAATAAACCTAAGATGAGTTATTCTTACGATTGTCACTGAATGCATTACGCAGATTGGTTATTCTTACGATTGTCATCTGGAGAGCACTTTTACTGGTTATCTTTTGCACTGCAAAGGATGGACATCGACGTATTTGTATCCAGATAGGCCATCTTTCTTGGGTTGTGCCCCAGTTGATATGCAAGGTTTCTCCTCACAGCTCACAAAATGGGTTGCTGCACTCACACAAGCAGGTCTATCACATCTCAATCCCATCACTTACGGCTTCAAAAGCAGAATGAGAACTCTCCAAGTCTTGTGTTATGCCTATTTGATGTATTTCTCTCTTTATTCTTGGGGAATGGTTCTACATGCTAGTGTTCCTTCTATTGGCCTTCTCTCTGGCATTAAAATCTACCCGGAGGTAAATTTAAATTGTTAGAGAAAACATGTGTATGTAGTAGCTACTTGGAAAACTGATTGTGTTTGTTATATTAGGTGTATGATCCATGGTTTGTGGTGTATGTGGTTGCTTTCATATCAACAATTTTGGAGAATATGTCGGAGTCAATTCCGGAAGGGGGATCGGTTAAAACGTGGTGGATGGAATACAGGGCACTGATGATGATGGGAGTTAGTGCAATATGGCTAGGAGGAGTGAAAGCTATAGTAGACAAGATCATCGGAACGCAAGGAGAGAAATTGTATCTGTCGGACAAAGCAATTGACAAGGAAAAGCTCAAGAAATACGAGAAGGGGAAATTTGATTTCCAAGGAATAGGAATACTTGCTGTACCATTGATAACATTTTCTGTCTTGAACCTGGTAGGCTTCTTGGTTGGAATTAATCAAGTGTTGATAACGATGAAGTTCGCAGGCGTGCTGGGCCAACTCCTCGTATCATCCTTCTTCGTCTTTGTCGTCGTCACTGTTGTCATTGATGTCGTATCTTTCTTAAAGGATTCTTAAACATTGTATAATTCTAGTATTTAGACAGACGCACTATGTTTCTCTCTTTTCAATAATAAGGGCTTTAATCGAATGATTCCATGTCTCCTTTTTTTCTCCATCTACATGTCTCCCTTTTCAATTTTTATACTCAAAAAAGAGAATAAAGCAAGGGCTGTTGCAATTTACAACGCCAAACCTCAGGTATTTTGATTGTCCTCTTTTCTCAGTTTAGAATCTACATATAGCAAGCAGCATTACCCTGTGCGTTGAAAAATAAAATTTGGTTGTAGGTGTAGATAGGGGTGGTTCGGTTTGGAAATCAAACCAAACAAACAAAAAAATCATCGTTTGGTTATTATCGGTTTGATTTTTTTTTTTTTTGGGTTTCAAGGTAATAAGTTTGTTGAGGGCATACATATCTCAATAAACACAAACATGAACAATCCATAGAAAGTTGTTATGGATAAATTAAGCAATAGTATTAGAGTTATTATTATAAGAACAAAGTGATTTAGTTAAACGTTACTAAAGTTACTATACACGAACAAAATTATTATATACCAAAAATAAAATCTTTTTATCAAAAAAACTCCAAGCTCAACAATCATACAACTATCGACGAGAGGGGATATAACAAAATTATATACCAAAATATTAACAAGAGTAATTTCAAATATAAATGGTAAAATTGAAGATTTAAGTTAATTAAATGTAACAAAATATTTATATACTCCTATTATTTATTTATATAC
>JAABOM020000101.1:17563129-17581092 GCA_011800125.2 Solanum clarkiae
ATAATGGATTCAGATTTTTTCTAACTATTGTTGATGATCATTCAAGAATGTGCTAGGTATACTTGATGCAATTGAAGGTGGAAGATTTATATGTACTGAAGAGAAATGGTACTTTGCTGACATTCTGTAGAACAAATATGCAGTACCAAAGCATACTTTCATTAACTAGTTGGCTGTATAAAAAAAGCTACTAACAAAAGATAGAATGCAAATAATACGAATGACACTTTAAGATACAGACTGCACTTTGTGTAACAATGGAACACCAAAAAATATAGACCATTTGTTCAAGCATTGCTCATGATAGGTATCTGGGAGGAGATACAGAATTGGTTGGGAATAACACTGCTGAACAAAGGACCAGAGGAGGTGCTCATGAAGATAAAGAAGAAAAAGTGGGCGCAAGAGAGAGAAGAAATAGTTGTTCCTGCGTATGAAACTATAATATACAACACATGGATAGCAAGGAATATGTTGATTTTCAAAAAAGAAAGACGTGAAGAAGCTTATGTAATTCAGCAGGTAAAGAACATCATCAAAGAAAGAGCACAAACAACAAAGGATAATAAGAAAAGAAGTAGATGTATACAGTTAATTCAAAGAATTTGTAATTAGATGAAAGGGTGAGGGCTAAGTGAATTAGTACCAACTTGTTGGTCACTAGAAAGATGGGTAAAAACAACTTGATGTAACAAGTATTTTTGTTGGTATGACAATAGTTCACCCTTTTATTGCTAAAAAAAATAAGAACTTGTAGCCGTGGAAAGATTCATAAATCTTCCTTGTTTGATAGACTTAATTTTTTTTATTTGAATTAAGCAAGTACTTTATAGTTGCTAAGGAAAATATTAATTTATCATAAGTTCTAATTATTAATATAATTTTTATATATAGAACTTTTATAAATAGATCATTATCAAAATTAGTTTTATAATGAATTATTATTTTCTAAAATTTATAACTAAATTTAATTTTTGTCCTGGATACCAGTAATAATAAAAGTCAAGAGTTTGGCAAAGAAGGTTCCATAGCCAATCCCAGACACGCTTCCGTTTCCCGTAGGCTGTTGTTTGTTTACCGAAACATTCAATCTCTTTTTGATTTGCAACGAAGAATGACGTTTACTTTTATATTTCAACTAAACTTCTACTTTTTCCCCCAAACAACTCTTTCCTCTTTTCCGCTATCTTCCATTCACAGGTATCTTTCTTTCTTTTCTTCAAATCAAAATCAATCTTCTTCATTTTGGATCTTTCTGTTGCTTTTTTTGGGTATTTTGAGTAAAGTAATTGTGCCTATATATTCGAACCTACAAACTTTTAAAGATTCTACTCTTATGGGGTTTATTTATTGGATGATGTTTAATACTAGGTTTGTATGTATGCTTAGAAGTTGTTTGATATAATATGAATGAATACTACGGGAATTCAAGAGCAAGCTCAAGTTCTGCATCTAGTTTGAATAGCAATTCACAGCTGGGTACTGAGGATGATCATGCCATTGCAAAAATTTTAGCTGAAGAAGAAGAAAATGCTCGAAAGTATGGGGGCAAGCTTGGGAAGAGACTTTCTCATTTGGATTCAATACCGGTACGATTATATTTTAGTTTTAGTAGCATACAGAGTTTCTGATTGGATGGTCATGGACTCACTATCTTGCCATATAGACATTTACGTAGAGATCTGTTTGTAACTTCCAAACGTAAATCTAGGATTTTTAGAACATGGACGAAAAGTGGTAATGTATTAAGTGGAGATTGATCCCTAATCCTCTAGGTAAATAACTCGACATCCATCAATTGCTCTATTTAGCCTTCTTATAGCATCGAAGCCAGCAGATAATATCATACCAATTTTAGAACTGATATACAAAAAAGTACCTAGATTTATAGATAGACACATGGATTCACATGCCCCATATTTTAGCTGGAAATTCACCCCTGATAACTTCTAGTGTCTGGTATGATCCATAGAACATTACAAACCCAGGGAACGTTTTGACTTTTTCATGATCAAGCATCTAGCTTTACATTGTTTTTTGTTTTCTGCAAACTCTTAGCAATAGTGTATCTGAATGAATATGTGTTTCTGTCCATAGTTTGGCGTTTTGTATACTACTTCATGAGCTTTATACCATGGAAACTTATGCTGTACTGTCTTTGCATTCTACTTACAATCTTACTGTCCTGGCAGCACACTCCACGGGTAATTGGGGAGATACCTGACCCAAATGATGCTACGCTAGACCATGAGAGGCTCTCTAGCAGGTTATTCCTCGGTCATGACACCATTGTTCAGCTTGAGGCCTTTGGATGACTTACTTTTGTGAATCCAATATGTATCAATTTTGATCCTTAACCCTATTTTATTTCCTCTGTATAGATATAAATTATTGGATCACTCACTTCCTGCTCTAACAATGTTTGCCTCGTGATCAAAGTCTTTCTTATTTTATTATATTGTAAGAGCAAGCTCATTGTAACAAAGATAGCTGCAACTATCTTTCAGGCAAAAAAAGGGAGTTGGTTCACATTACAATTCCCTTGACTCATCTGTAAGGCATTTTGGAAAGATGAATAAAATAGGCAGCTGGTAGTAATATATAAAACCATAAGAGCAAAGCTAGGATGGAGCCTACATTGTGTAGAAGGGATCAGATAAATGACTTTGGAGACTCTTGTTGAAATGACTTTTTCTTTTGTGATTTCCCATCAAAAGAAAAAAAGAAAATAGAAATATGCTAAAGCAAACTAGTCGCCAAAAGCTTAAAGCTGCATTTCTATCAAAATCACAATAAATTAGTTTATGAACTTCATGACATGATTTTTTTTTTTACTTCATATATTTCAAGCAGTTATACTATTTCAATTATTTGTCCAAATTATATCTTTTGTGCTCATAAGCTAAGTTCCTCGAACTCTTCAAAAGCTTTGCCAAACCCATGTCAGATCTTCCGAAAATGCACTACTTTAGGAGGATCCGACACACACCAATAGACAATTTTGAAGAGTCTGAACAACATAGCTCATAAATTTATATATATTATTTTTCCCCCTTCATTAGTACCTTTAATCATAGCCGAAGCGACACTTTAATTGCACTTTGCACTTGGTGACCAACTTGTTGATGCTCTATGGCTTTATTGAAAACTCTGATCCTATGTTTATCTTTGATTCAGGTTGGCAACATATGGTCTCACTGAAATGCAAATTGAAGGGGATGGGAATTGTCAGGTTGGTCTCTGTTGACTAGTTGACAAGCTTTTGTTGCAGTTGAGACCCACATGCTACTTATTAATTCGCAAGCAATTTAAACCTGCTTTTTGACTGTTTACTTGGCTTATTGTAGTTTCGAGCCCTTTCAGATCAGTTATATCATAATCCAGAGTATCACAAGCATGTTAGGAAGGAGGTCGTTAAGCAGGTAAAGTTGCATGTGTTAAATATTTGCTTTCCATTGTTCGGAAACAGGATGTGCGAAAACTAAAAGTTGAGAATTGCATAATGAGTATGTTTGAGGATTGTGTTCATCTAAGATTGCCACATTGTAGCTTAGATTCTTTTTTGTTAGTTTTAGTATAACTAAAGTGAGGAGCTATACATAGGACCTCTATGAACTGTGTATGTATGACAGCAGTAGCCAAATGGAAAATGTCAACAGCTGTCACACAAGTGATGCCACCCACAGGTAAAAATGAGGTTTGCTAATTTTAAAGAACATGGTTTTGGTATAAATGCGTCTTACCACATCTTAAACCATCTTAAAGTTTTTACCACAACAGCCTTTGGATGAAGTTGCACATCAAAACGATTCAGTAGTCTTCATCGATTTATACCAAAGGACGTGCTTTAATCTGTGTTTCAGAGAAGGAATATGAAGTTATAGCGGAGCATAGGCATGAACAATTGTCTCACTGTAGACAGGGAGAAGCTACAGTAAACAGCAAACAAGTCAATGATTAGGGACTTGGAATAAAAGTGAAAACTCATGAAGCAGAATAGAACTCCAAGGAAAATCTCTGGCAGCAGTTCACTTCTTCTGGGGCAAAGTCATGACTCCTAAACTAAATTAGTGAGCCCTAACTTGTGGCAAATATAAGCCATGATTAAAAGAAATAGCAAGCCTTCTAACCTGACACTGAATGACTTAAAGTTCCCCCGCATCTCAGTCAGTTGTCAAAACTGTCCAAATATAGTGGTCAAGTTGGTCATTTGGTGACTAGGAGGTGGCACCAACTAGACCATTGAAGTAATTAACCACTTGGCACATAGAACAATAGATAGACAATTGCCTTCTTTTTGTCTAAATGTTGGGAATATACTGAAGTGCAAACTGTTAGATCAAGAAGGCCCCAAAAGTTTGAGGATCAGAAGGATTTGTTAAATGGGTTCTGTGATTGACAAATCTGGAATCAAATTTGTAATTGTAGGACAAAAAATCCTAGTTGAACCTAGGGCTACAGTGGAACAGGGAGCTACCGCTAGCGGTACTAGTCCGTTACCAGTTCTGTATTGGTCCGGTATCCTCTGTTGGGAAGGGGTTGGGGTTACCACGCTGGGAAACATGACGGAAGGGGGCACGTCTACTGGATTGTCCCGGTCCCGTTTGTACCGGTACAGAGCTATCAAAAGAAAAAAGTGCAAAAATGCTCTAAGGTCCATTGGAGCTTTAAGCGCAAAGCGCAAAAAAAAAAAGTGGGCTTTAATGAGAAAAGGCTCAAGAGGAGAAAAGTACAAATATATATGTTTATTCCAAAACTAGTACATCCTCCGTCCGATTTTATGCTGCTTCATTTGAGTTGGCGCGGTGTTTAAGGAGAAAAGGAAACTTTTGAAACTTATGGTCTAAAATCATTCATAGATATTTGTGTTATTGAAATTCATTTCATTAAAGGTAAAACGAGAATTTTAAAGTTAAATTGTTTTTAATTCTAGTAAGATAACATTCTTTTTGGGATGGACTAAAAAGGAAAAGATGCCACATAAAATGGGATGGAGGGAGTAATTTATAAGCATAACGTGACAAATATATGAACAAAGAAATTGAAAAATAATAGATAAACTGAAATATTAATTGTTTACTGCCGCTGCCTCTAAACAAGAGACTTTTAATGAAAGGCAAAAAGTTCAAACATCATTTCTAAAGGTCTTCGTGCTTTTAATATGGTATAGATCACTTAGTCCTTCCATTGAATAGTGAATAGAGAAGGTGATAGAGGGTCACCTTGCCTTAGACCTCTTTGGACAGAGAAAAAGCCTGTTGGAGAGCCATTGATGAGAACTGAATATTCATTTGACAGTTTGAAGGCAGAACTTCATCCATCTTAGCCATCTGCCACCAAAACCTCTTTTATTGAGAGTTTCACACAAAAATTGCCAATTCAGATGATTATATGCCTTTTGTATGTCCAGCTTTCAGAGGATTCCTGGGATATTGTTTCTAGTTCTAGAGTCCATACACTCGTTTTCCATGAGGTCTGAAGTCAGTGAACTCCTTTCCACCTACCTTTTTGGGAATCAAGCCTAAATAAGTTGAGTAGAAACTTTTCTCAAAAGCACATCTCTCATGGAATTTCTTAATAGCATTACTCACTTCCCCTCTTATGACTTCCCAATAGTAAGTATAGAAAGCCATGGTATAACCATCAGGCCTAGGTTCTTTGACTCCAGCACAAATCTTTACAGTCTCCCATATCACTTGGTCCTCAAATTCCTTTTGAAGCATGAGACTATCTTCTGCTGAGATTATGTGTGCTCCCCTACAACTACCTAAGGGTCTCCAAGTCTCAGTTTCAATGTACAATTCTCGATAGAAATCCACTATTGCTTTCTTTATAACTTCTGGGCTCTTGACAACTTTCCTATTTACCGTCAACTCCTCAATAGAATTATACCTTTTGTGTGCATTGGCAGTTATACCTAAACTTAAAGGCGCGTTTTACAGAATGGTGGTTAGACCATCTCTGTTATATGCTGGTAAGTTAAAAATTCACATGTTCAGAAGATGCAGGTTGCAGTGATAAGGATGTTGAGATGGAGGTGTGGATATACTAGGAGTGATAAGATTAGGAATGAGATCATTCGGGAGAAGTTAGAGGTGGCCCCTGTGGCTGACAAGGTGAGGGAGAAGTGAGACTGCGATGGTTTGGACATGTGCAGAGGAGAAGTACTGATGCTCCTGTTAAAAGATGCGAGAGGTTGGATTTAGGGTTACACGGAGGGGTAGAGGTAGACCGAAAAAGTATTGGGGGGAGGTGATCAGACATAATATGACGAAACTTCATCTCATTGAAGACATGACCTTAGATAAAAAAAAGTGGAAGTCGCGTATTAGTGTAGAAGGCTAATAGGCTAGTAAGGATAGGTCGATGTATGACCTTGTGATTATAGTAGGAGTAGTCTCGTCTCTATATCCTGTGTTGTCATTATTCGTCTTATATTTGTACTTTTATCATATTTACATACTGTCATTTGCTTTTCATCGTTTGTCGTTTTTCTTTTTCTCCTTTTCTATTCCTTTTTTTTATATGTAGTATCTTCTGCTTATGGGGCTCAATTTTTAGATGAGAGTTTTTTGGAAATAGCCTCTTTATCTATATGAGGTAGTGATAAGGTGTATGTACATTTTACCTTCCCCAGACCCCACTTGTGGGATTCCACTGGGTATGTTGTTGTTGTTGTGCCGCCTCTTCAAAAGAGGTTCGTTGGCAGGGAGAAGTATGTCTTAGAACCTTGATGACAGTGAAGCACATGTTAAGCGAGGCAAAGCGCTCAACACGTTTTGAGCCTCGTTTCAAGGCTTAACCGCACCTTTGATAACACTGTATCGGTACCAGTCTGGTCCAACTCCTCGGCGATTTTTGAATTTTTTTAAAAATTAACAGCCATTGTGCTAGTGGTCCCCACCCAGCATCCATTTCACCCCACCCCCAAGCATCCCTACCCCTCAAACTTTTTAATACTCCAAAGTTGTTGAAAATACATTTTAGTCCTATTTTTTAACTATAAAACTCCCCATCCCATTATTGGGGTAATAAAAAAAGAGTGTGCGTGTGTTTGGGGTGAAATGGTCGTTGGGTGAGCCATACTAGCCTGACAACGGCTTAAATTAAAAATAATTGCCTGGGAACCTGATCAGACCAGTACCAGGACAATCCGATAGAGCACCCCTTCTGTACCATTCACTCCTCGGAACCCCCTCCCCCCCTTCCCCAACCGGAGGCCATCTGACCGGTATGGAGCTGGTTCTGATGCAGCCCTAGGCCGAGAAAAAGGGTTGACCTTTTCTTCTTTTGTGAAAAGATTAGACTAATACAATTGTTGTAATATCATAAGATTCAGAGTCTTAACATTTTTGGTCAAATTTTCATTTTGCTCCTCCTGGGTGACTTGTGCATACTAATAGAGTAACAAAGAAACATTTTCTCGGTTTTTATCTGAGACTCATCAGCTCAATTGCCTGACCTAATTTCTGGGATCTAGTAAACATTAAAACAATCCTCTACTTGCTTGAGTTTGACACTGTCTCTAAATCTAGTTTTTATCCTACATGTTTCTTAATCTAGTTGGCAATTCATTTCAGCTAAAGCACTTTAGAAAGTTATATGAAGGTTATGTACCCATGAAATACAAAAGCTATTTGAAGAAGATGAAGAGGTAAGCTGTCTGGTCAATTTTCAGTGCTTATAGTGAGAAATATCAATACTTTACAGACATTCTCATTTTAACCAGGTTGGGAGAATGGGGAGATCATGTCACTCTACAAGCAGCTGCTGATAGAGTAAGTTGAAAGTTTCTCTTCTGTGCCTCAACAAGCATCGGCGGCATATATTTGTATACTTGTGACTTGTGAGCATGAAGTATATTATTCTGAACTAAGAATTTAATGGCAATGTTGAGGTAGCATAGAAGAAATATGAGGATGTACTTTCGCAATATTATGACATTGTGATTCGAAATGTTGGATACAAGAGAAAAGCCAACAGTTGATGTATTTCCTGCATAGAAAATTTAATGCGTTGAAATTTGCAAATCTGAGCTTGTTAAATATAAGAAAAGCAATGAAGAAACCTTGTTCGTAGCATCCGATAATTGCATATAATATACATAGAGATTTTAGGAAGTTAATATTTGAGCTGGTGTCAGTATATAATATGGTAGCATCAAAAGTTATGAGTGTAGAGCAATTCTGCTCAGCTTCCTGGTTGTGCTGTTGGCCTTTTACCATTTGGCTTTCATGAAAGTTCTTTCTGTTAAGGCATGAAACAATATCTTCTGCCTCTTTTCTCCTACTTGTCAAGGGATAGAATTCAAATAAATCAGTTCACTGTTAACAATTGAAGTTCAATATAGCATCAGGCATGAAAGCAACTTAAAAAGCAGGATATCTACTACCTCTGCTGTTTCTGCATTTGTGTGTGTGTTGTTACTAAGCCTCTTGTCCATACATTTTATCTGCAGTTCTTTTACTTTGCCATTTGTTGGGTGTCTGATGTTGCTGTCTTCTAACTCTGTGTAATTTCTTTGATTTTATTTGCAGTTTGGAGTAAAAATATGTTTGGTAACCTCTTTCCGGGACAATGGCTACATTGATATCCTTCCCAAGGACGTACAACCTTCTAGGGGTACATACATCTTTTCTGTTACCTAATGATCATGGCACAATCAATACTTGCGACAATTTTTGACTTCTTGTCGATTTACAGAACTGTGGCTGAGTTTCTGGAGTGAAGTGCACTACAATTCGTTATACGAAATTGGTGGTAAGTACGTTGTCGTTTTTGCTTTTGAGAAATTTGGTTCAACTATACTGAGAAGACACATTTGCTTTACTTTCAGAAGCTCCAACTAGAGTTCGCAGAAAGAAGCATTGGCTTTTTTTCTAAGCCTATTCACCACCAAAAAATACTGTATATTGATAATTCTACAGAGTATGGCATGCACATAACAAAATCCTATGTAAAATATATGAAAGACAAATATTTATCTGATTTCAGAATAAATTTAAGTATTCTTTTGGATCTTATGTCAAATCATTTCACCCTTTATTTGTTTTTATTTAATTTAAAATCTCTTATTTGCTAGTAGAAAATGTAGAGAACTTCACGAGAGCTGCTAAACTGGACTCTAAACGCCACATCTTGCTTTTTAGTACGTTGGGACGACAAATCAATAATTTTTTCGCTTAAACTAGATTATTTAAGATCCGAAATATGGGCTTAATATAAGTTCACATATTATTTTTAGTAAACAATCTTAATATATTTTGCTTTTATCATTTGTTTCAAATGTTGAATTCTAAGAAATTCTATGCATAGAGAAAATAGAAAAGTATGTTAGATTATGAATTACCAAATTTCATGTTTGAGGAATATATTAAATATTGACATCTTTAAAAAAATTATCAATCTTCATATATTTTCGAATGTGGTATTTATTTTCTCTCCTTGTTACTTTCAATTTGTAATATTTGCATCACAAGTTTTGCATATGATAATATATACAAATCTTTGATCAATTCAAGTATAATTTATTTGTGGTTAACTTTGTGGATGAATTTGATTCATTTGATTATTGTCTTCAATAAGTAGAAATAATTGTTATGCCGAAAAATGGCTTTTTGAAAGAGAATGAAAATCAAAAATCAGTTTAAAACTCAATTTATTTAAGAGAAAATCAATTTTTGAAATTCAGAATAAAAACAGAGTCGCCACATAATTTTAAGGATAATTAGGAAACCAATAAAATATTTTAAAAGACCTAACAGAAAAATCTTTTAAAATTCAGAGAAAAGGTTCGGGTTCACATTTTCATTTCGAGAAGGTTTTACGAACTCGAAATGGCCGCTAAATGCGGTTATCCGGCGATTAGGTGATTTGACTAACTTTTGACTTGACAAAGGTTTATTGGTTTTGAAATTGATTAATTTTTGAAAAAAAAAAAAGATTTGACTGGACTGAAAGCAATTGACTAAACTTCGAAAATTGACTAAGTTTGAAAATTGAGTTAAAGTGTAAAATCACATTTTTTATTTTTTCCTTTATTTATTTAAAACAGTTTCAAAATAAAATTAAATAAAGGATAGCATAAATGGCTTTAACATGTTGGGGATTTTAATTAGATTGAAACCAAATAGAAATGTTAGAGTTAGACGAATATCGCAAACAAGATAAATATAGAATAAAAAAGAAAATAAATAATATAGGGCTTGACAAGCCCAATTCTTCATATCTGTCCTATTTCTACATGTTTGGGCCTACCAAGCCCATTAGAATTTTCCAGCTGCTGCTCCTTGGGCTTGGCCCATTTCCTGTCATATATACTTAGTGTATATACACTGTATATCAGTATTTTCAGCTTTATATCAGCATCCAAGAGGTTTGTCATGGCTCTCTTTCCTATGTATTGGGCTGACTCGATGAGGGAAAGTTTGGGCCTCCATGGCCCAATGAATGCAGCATGGAGAGAAATCCTCGACGGACTCGGATTGATATATTCCTGCAAAAAGAATAACACCTTCAGCATAACTAACTCTCTTAAAACAAAGTGACAAGCCAAACATTTGACTCCAAAGCAGTAGCAAGACAACAAGTAGAGTCATAGAAAGTCCCAAATCAAAACACATCATGTAAATCCGGGCATGAAATTAGAATCCAATGATACGATCAACTCTATTACTACTAGTCAAATTCACACACTCCATTTTCACACAGGTCTTACAGATAACAAGGCAAACAAACCAAGCATCAATAGAGAAAAATAGACATAACATGAACTTAGGATAGGACAGAAGAACAGTGAGCCAGGAAACAACTAAGAGGATTTACAGGCAACAGCTAAGAGGGTTTACACTTAAGTTCTAGGTCTAAATTTAATATACTACCAAGAAAGAGACTTTGAAACAAAATAAATGCATCATGATGGATTAATACATGCAGGTTCAACAATCATTACTGTAAAAGGGGAAATAACAAATCATTTTATGTTTACAGAGTCGGAAGGGAGGCAAACAGTCTAGAGAGACGACATAAATAGACGCACTTAATCCTATATTGAACACCTATAGTCATAAAAAGGAAAGGTTGACAATTAACTTAAAGATCAAAGTACACCAGAACACGATGGTTGAAACACTACAATAACAGCATTTCAGAGACCTGCTATAAGTTTGTTAAGTCGTCAACATTCCAAGGTTAACAATTTAGGACATTGAGGATAAGCAGATACTAACTAGGCCTGAAATCAAACCAATAAGCCAGTAGATGAACAATTCAAAGAAAAATAGAATTCCACACAACAAATGATATTAGGATAAAACTTAAACATTTTAGTATGGATTTGAGAAAGCAGGACTGTTCCAGCACCCCTTTTGACAGTTAAAACAACTTGACAATAAATTGAACGTATGAAAAGAAATATGAGCAGTGAGCCATTTTAGGCATTACATCTAAACAACTCTAAATTGGCTAACATATCATACTCATTAGATAAGAAACATGAAATCAGATAGACAATGCGTACTTTCAAACTTGATCATATTTGGCAATCTATGACACAGTTCACAAAATAGTTAATAATAGTGTCAGAATTAATAACGACAGCAGCATAACACAATACGTTTCCAGCCAAAACAATCAACAACGACCATAGCATCTACCCAAAAGCAGTGTGCTTTCAGGCAGAACAAATAAGACGCAAATAAAACGACTTTGATACATCTTCAAGACTCATATTCGAACATGATATATGACCCTCGAAATATTTAAATGAGGATGTTACCTTTTTTGGAGCAGCGCACTGAGACGATGAGCTTAAATGAAGATGAACTCACACCACGAATCAATCTGTCTAACCTCACTAAAACTAAGAATTTCAGAACTTCCCAAGAATCGATGAACTAGAATTAAAGAAAATGAACTGTAAATGACTGCCGAAATTCAGAATAGTTGTAGGAATCGATTGATTTTCGTTAGGGTTTTCGAGATGACCGATTTTTGCTTCTATTTGCTAAGGTTTGTCGAGATTTCATCTGGCTGCCCCTATTGCTAGTTTTTTTCGAGGTTCTGTCTCGCTCCTCCCTTTTCAAGTGCGAAGAAGATCCATTATATAGGAGGATTAGGGTTTTCTCCTAATATCGGTTGAAAGGGAATGGGGAAAAGGGAAAGGGAATCGGGAAATGGAGAAGATTGGGAACAGGGGGAGCAGGGTCTGGGAAAGGGGAAAAGAGTTTTTTGGGAAAATGGAGAAGAAGGAAGAAGATGAAGGGCATGGGAAGGGAAAGGGTGCGGCGCCGAGGAAGGGGAGATGGTTTTGGGGAAATGGAGAAGGGGCGACTAGGGTTTTTGGAAAGGGGAATGGGAAATGGAAAATGGGAGAAGAAGGTGGAACGGAGGATATAAGGGGCGTGCAGCACACACGCTCGTATTTAATTTATTTTTTTCTTAAATAAAATAATTGTCAGAAAATCGTTAAAATACAAATAAAGTTCGATGACTAATTTGACACCGTGGAGGATAAAAATTGGGTGTCAACCGTTGTCCCTTTCTTTGGGTGCGATCGATGAAAGAGATCGTGGACAAAGAAACTTGACTAACTCAATTTTTAGCCGACAATGCTGACTTTAAGGAATTATGGCCGAGTCCTGGTTCTGGGTTTCCTACATATCTCAGGTTGCATGAGAATTCAGGCCATTTATAGTTCAGAACACTTGATTTCACTCACGAATTTGAAAGAGTTCAAAAGTTATTCCAACATCGAATTATGAAAAAATCAGAATGCTTTGGAATGAGACTTGAAGTGCAAATGTTGAAATGCCGCCGAGTTTTGAAAATTGAGCCCGCCTACATATCCTTTGGACCTAGGAATCAGGCTGCTTGTAGTTCGACTCAATCGGTTGAAGAGGAAATCCTTATTCGGAGATGACCTCTGGCTCAGAAGGAGTGACGAACAAATTGAATTATGAAAAGAGGCTTGCAACTTCTTAACCATAAATGTGGAGCTCTTCACATTCAGAATTGAGAGCTTACATGGACATAATTTCAAAACTCTTGGTACATTGTCACTCGGATTGGAAGATTGCCTCAGGTGAGAGTTGCGAATATCCAAAGGTGAAACTGAAAATGAAATAACTAATTCACAAAAAATACCCACATGCCTTCTGAAAGGGGGGTGGTTAGATGGTGGTGGTAGTCACTTCTAGCTCGTGTCCGAAAGGTTTGCCGTCCCTCTTCGGACTATGTCCTAGTTCGCTGTTTAAGAAAAAATTTCACGTTGTGCCGCGTCCTACTTGATGCCGTCCACTCCTGTGGTTGCTTTGAGATTTTCATCCTTTCGGATGCTCTCAAAGTGTTAGCAAAATTATAATTTAAATGTGATAGAATCTTTTACCTTGTTCGATAGGTATCCTTCCTTCGCCTTGATAACTGATGAATCAATATGAAGCCCATTGTATGGTCCCTTTGGAAACTTGAAAAAAATAAGATACCCTTGATGATCATGTGGTGGTTATCTTGACAGTTGAATATAATAAATAAAACTCTCCGTGATTCTCCTGCGAGGGTATATAATGATCCCTGTCGGCAGTTAAATATAATAAATAAAACTCTCCGTGGTTCTCCCGCGAGGGTATATAATGATCCCTATCGGCAGTTGAATATAATAAATAAAACTCTCCGTGGTTCTCCCGCGAGGGTATATAATGATCCCTATCGGTAGTTAAATATAATAAATAAAACTCTCCATGATTCTCCCGCGAGGGTATATAATGATCCCTGCCGGCAATTGAATATAACAAAATAGAACTCTCCGTATCTCTCCTTAATGCAAAATAAATGAACCTCTCAATGACTCTCCTGCGAGGGGTATGCAATGGCCCCTGTCGGCAGTTAGAGATAAAATGGCCTTGTAGGCGATTCATAAAGATGAACCTTTCAATAACTCTCCGCGATGCATGACTCTCCGCAATGCATGATAAATGACGCTTCGCAATGCATGATAAATGATGCTCCACAATGCATGATAAATGACGCTCCGCAATGCATGACGCTCCATAATGCATGATAAATAACGCTCCACAATGCATGATAAATGACACTTTGCAATGCATGATAAATGACGCTGCACAATGCATGATAAATAACGCTCCACAATGCATGACGTTCCGCAATGCATGATAAATGATGCTCCGCAATGCATGATGAATGAACCTTTCCATGATGCATGATGAATGAATGATTTTATGCATGATAAAATGTCTTATGATAGAATGATGATGAAATAACTTATGGAATGATTTATGTATGATGAAATGCTGGAATGATTTATGTATGTATTATGTACGATAGAATGATTTTTGCACGATGAAATGGCTTATGCATGATGGAATGATTTATGCATGATAAAATGGCTTATGCATGCTGGAATGAAATGATAAATATCTTATGTATGATAGAATGATGATGAAATAACTTGTTACCGGGGATTTTAATGAGATGTCCGTTGTTTACGCCTCGATTGTCCTCTTCTAGGCAAGACCTGTGAATTTCTCTGCATCCACAGAAAATTTCTTAGTTTTAAGATGAACTGACCTTTGATAGATTGCTGGTGACTTGAGTGAGACGAAGCTATTTACGCCTCAGCTATTCCCTTGTAGATAAGACCTGCTAAAATTCTATTTACGCCTCAGCTATTCTCATGTAGATAAGACCTGCAAAATTTTCTGCATCCATAGAAAATTTCTTAGTTTAAAATGAATTGATTTTGATAACTTCCTGGTGACCTGGGGGAGACAGAACTATGTACGCCTCCGCCGTCCTCTTTGAGATAAAATCTGCAAGAAATTTCCCTGCAACCACAAAAAAAATTCTTAGTTTCAAAAATAAATTAATTTTGATGAATTGTTCGGTCATTCGGAAATAGTCGCGCTATGTTTTTAAACATAGCGGTCAGGCTGCATACATCTGATCCCCCCTTTACCCTGCAATAGGCGGGAGCCTTTGAGGCATTGAGGTAATGTTGTTGTTGTTGTTGTTGTTGTTGTTGGAGACTTGAGCGCCTCAGCCATTCTCCTGTACATGATACATGACAAAATTCTCTGCATCCATAGAAAATTTTTTAGTTTCGAAATGAATTGATCTGTGTTGACTCTTCGGTTGCCTGCTTCCTTGTCTTGTACTCGATGAATTGCTTTGATTTCCCACTTTTGGTAGACATAAGGTAGACAAGTATGACTTCTCAATTTGTGATGATGCTCAGCAAAATTTTGAGGGTAACCTTAAAATTTCTGTCCCAGTTTAGATATTATCAGAGATTGTCAGCTAATCAAAAGCCCCTTGAGAATTTTTGAGACCCCTCTCAAAAATTCTGTCCCAGTTGAAGTTTCATTGTGCTCCAAAGTTCAATTTGTTGTAGAAGACTTTCCTTGTGTTCAAAATTTTTGAGTTTCTTTTAAAAATTCTGTCCCAGTTTCCTTTTCGGGAGTATGACCAAGCCGTTATGGCGCCTACGTATCCCGTTGAGTCAGGAATCAGGTCAAACATAGTTCCAACCTTGGAGTAGAGAAAAATACAAATTTTGAATAAGAAAATGACCGAGCCGACATAGGCCGCCTACGTATCTCATTCTTGAGAATTCAGGTCAAACGTAGTTCCAAACAAATACAAGTAATAAATCGAGGGATAAAGGGATGACCGAAGTTGACATAGGCCGCCTACGTATCTTATTCTTGAGAATTTAGGTCAAACGTAGTTCATTAAAGGGATACAACAGAATAACAAGCATAGAACGATTACAAGCAAATGATAAGATTACAGGAAAAGAAAAACTTTTGATGCATATGAGTTAATTGTTAAACTGTAGTAGGCGAGGCTTGTACTAATCTTTGTCCCAGATCGATATTTCTTTTTAGCTGGTAGTATTCTCCTCGTGATCAGGTAAAGGATTCTTATTGACATTGGGAGCAACAGTCTGAAGAGTAACTATGTCACGGTCAATTAAGTCCTGGATTTTATGCTTTAGATTCAAATAATCTTCAGTATCGTGCCCGACACTGTTAGAGTAGTAAGCGTAAATTTGATCACCCTTGAAGAAATGAGAATTAGAGTCCATGGCTTTCGGAGGAATAGGCTGGATCAATCCTGTGGCTGACAACCTTTCAAATGGTTTTGTTCGGCTCTCGGCGAGTAGAGTGAACACCCTAGGGGATTTTGGGTTAGGAGGTTTATAGTCATTTTGCTGGGGTGGAGGCACTTGATGATAGTTGGGATGGTTTTGATGAGGATGTGTAGGGATCTGAAATTTTGGGTTTGGCGGTGTTTGGTGACTTGCCCGTGGGGTTTGGAAATTTGGAATTGGGTAGCTAGCTGATGGATTCTGATAAGTCGGTTGTATATGTGAGCAACTTGGCAGTGAAGATTGGTAGTCTGAGATGGTGTTTGGATATTGATAGGGAAGATGATTTTGGTAATTCGTACATGAAGGGTGATATCGTGGCTGAGCATGGATTTGAGGGGCGAATTTTCTGGGGTGATTACCAGGGTTTTCCCCTTTGTTTTGCATGCCAGAGACAACCGCCACATCTTGTTTTCTTTTCTTTAGTATCCCAGAAGTTCTAACTGACGTCGATATACGGGTGATCTTGCCTGTTTTGAGCCTGTCTTCGATTTTCTCATCGATCTTAACTATATCTGCAAATTTAGCTCCCACAAGCAGCATCATTCTTTCATAGAACTCCGGTTCCTGGGAGCGTACGAACACTTCGATAATTTCTTTTTTCGACATGGTAGGACGTACTCTGGTGGCGTCCTTTCTCCATCTGTAGGCGTATTCTCTATAGCTCTCTATCGATTTCTGTCTGATTTTCTCCAAGGAATAACGATCTGGCACTATTTCGACATTGTAAGCAAATTTTTCAATAAAATCTTTGGCAATGGAACTCCAACTGGCCCACCGATTTATTTTCTGGGAAGTGAACCATTCTAAGGCCTCCCCACTAAGACTCCAACTAAAAAGCCGCATCAGCAATGCTTCGTTCTTCCCGACGCCCACTAGTTGATCACAATATGCCCTCAAATGAGCCAAGGGATTCCCACACCCGTTGAAAGTGTCAAACTTCGGTATTTTGAATCCTTCTGGTAGGTTCAAATCTGGGTGAATGCACAAACTTTCATAATCCAGGCCCGCAACATCAGGTGCAAAGTGAAATTGCTTCATAGCTTTGACAATTTCTTCCTTTATATTCAATCGGGCCATCTCCTCCTTGGCCTTCCATTCTTTTTCCTTCTCCTCATACTGGTCAATATCGGAGTAAGTAGCGTGAGGATTTTGTGGATTTGTGAGGATCGGTATATGAAAAGTGGTTTTAGAAGGCATATTTTGTGGGGGCAGGTGGGTTGTATTGGTCCTGGGGTTGACTTTCAGGATGGATTATCTGAGGATGGGCAGCATGGGCCATTTGAGAGAAGCTACTGGCCTGGGTAATATTTAGGTTCTAGAGAGGGGGTGGTGCTTAAGGATAAACATTGGAATGTCCTGCGTTGCTGATGACGGGAGATGCTTGAACAGGGGTAATTGGTGGATTTGTCGAGATGGGGATAGGCTGATGAGAAGAAGGAAAATGAAGCGAGGGCCTCCCGTTGTCTGGAACGGGAAGATTAGCAGTGATAGCCAAATTTGTTAATTCTTGCGTCTTTTTCATTTCTATTTTCATCTCTGCAATCTGTTGCATTAACTACACAATCAGTTGGTTCTGTTGTGTGGTAGCAGGGTCTGTTATGGTGATCTCTGTCAGGTTTGCATCATCATTGTGGTTTGTCATTTTTCCTTTCTGTCGGCTTTGGTCAAGAGAGAGATCTTTATGGACTCGGGATCTTGTGAAATAAGGATGATTAGCCAGCTTATCAACACAGATCAATTCTAAATTACCTGCCGAATGAAAATAACTCAAAAGATAAATATGTTAGTCCTTATT
>JAABOM020000101.1:17581192-17591314 GCA_011800125.2 Solanum clarkiae
CCAGTGGCATATATCAGGGCGATTAAGGACATGTACGATAGAGCCAAAACTCGGGTAAGAACGGTGGGAGGAGACTCTAAGTATTTCCCTGTTGAGATGGGACTCCACCAAGGATCTGTGTTGAGCCCTTTTTTATTTGCCTTGGTGATGGATGAGCTGATGCGATCTATCCAGGATGAGGTACCATGGTGTATGCTATTTGCAGATAACATAGTACTGATTGATGAGACTCGAACTAAAGTTAATGATAGGTAGGAGGCCTGGAGACATGCCTTGGAGTCTAAAGGATTCAAATTGAGCAAGACCAAAACTGAATACTTGGAGTGCAAATTCAGTGTTGAGAAGGATGAAGCAACTTTGATGTGAGGCTTGTCACTTAACCTATCCCCAAGAGGGAAAACTTTAAGTATCTGTGGTCCATCATCCAGAGTAGTGGCGATATCGATGATAATGTCACACATCGTATTGGGGCAGCATGGACTAAATGGAGGCTTGCCTCTGGAGTATTGTGTGACAAGAAGATACCAGCTAAACTCAAAGGTAAGTTTTATAGAGTGATAGTTAGACCATTGTTGCTGTATGGAGTGGAGTGTTGGCTAATTAAAAAGGCACATGTTCAGAAGATGCATGTCGTAGAGATGAGGATGCTGAGATGGATGTGTAACCACACTAGGAGTGACAAGGTTAGGAATGAGACCATTCGGGAGAAGCTAGAGGTGTCCCCGATGGCCAAAAAGATGAGGCAAACGAGACTGTGATAGTTTAGACATGTGCAAAAGAGTACTGATGCTCCTGTTAGGAGGTACGAGAGGTTGGTTGTAGGAGATACGCAGAGGTGTAGAGGTAGACCGAAGAAGTACTAGGGGGAGGTGATTAGACATGATATGATGGAGCTTGATCTCACTGAGGACATGACCTTAGATAGAAAAAAGTGGAGGTCGCGAATTAAATTAGCAGGCTAATGGTAGGGTTAGGTGTTTTTTATCATGTGTTCGCATTTTCTGTCATATTAGGTGTTAGTTTTATCTTATTTACATACTGCCATGTGCTATTCATTATTAGTTGCTCTTTCTGTTCCCTTCCCTTCCCTTCTTTATTGTCATATCTAGTTCTTTGTGCCTACGGATTTTGAGATGAGGGTTCATATCCTGAACCAAAGATTAATTTATGTATTCTGAGATCTGAGAAGCCACGAGTTAACCCTACAAATAAAAATAGGGAAACAACCTCTCTACTTCTATGGTAGTGGTAAGGTCTACATACATTCTACCCTCCCCAGACCCCACTTGTGAGATTTTACTGGGTATGTTGTTGTTGTTGTCATAATCTGTTGCAACCAAGATATATAGGTGTCTACTAGAGGATTTTAGGAGTGGTCCAACTACATCCAGTCCCCAGGAATAGAAAAACCAAGATCCAATAGTTGTGGTAAAACTTGAGGCGGTTGATGTATGAAGTTTGCATAGAATTGACAAACTTTTCACCTTCAAGCATAATTCAAGCAATCTTTTACCATGATTGGCCAATAATACCCCATGCTCTTTATGTGAAAGTGGAGCTTTGGTCCAGATTGATGCGATCCACAAACTCCCGAATGTGCTTCCTGCAAAGCTTGACTTGCTTCTTTCTCTCCCAAACATCGAAGGAGTACCGCTCAAATGATCTTCTATATAGTGTATACTCATAGTAAAGGAAATGAGGTGCATAACGATAAATGTTAGTCCTCCTTCTGGCATCTTCTAGGAGTATCCCATAATATAAGTAGTTGACGATAGCTTGTCGCCCAGTCCTCTTTGTTGGCTTCGAAAACTATGATAACATGTTCAAGATTATTTTCCATATGCTCGACTTCATCCAATTGTGGTACTACCTATTTTTGGCAGATAGTAACTTGTGTCTGAGCAGGGAGAGCCAGAGTTGAGGCTAGAGCAGCTAAGGCATCAATTGTTTTATTCTCCTTTCTCGGCACATGTTGGAGGGTTACATCTCCGAGCTATCCTATTAACCGTTTGAGCATAATGGTGATATGGGTGCAGTTGGGGCTTCTTGACCTCATAAGCTCCCAAAAGCTATTTAATCACTAACTGAGAGTCACAAAATACTTGCAGTTGTAATTACTTCATGTCAATAGCCATTTCGACACTAAGTATCAATGCTTGATATTCTGCGATATTATTGGAGAAACATTATTAGGAGAATGGTAGGACCTCTCCTTATGAAGTGAAAAACACCACTCCAGCGCCAGCTCCACCACGATGTCCAACCCCATCAAAGTACATCTTCCAAAGAGGTTGTATTTCAATGGTCATTGCATCTTCGTCAGGGATCTTATCAGTTAGCTCCCAATCATCTAGGTATTGGATGGTCTGCCAAGAAGTCTGCTAATGCTTGTCCCTTTATAGTTTTTTTTAGGGACGTACACGATCTCAAACTATTGGAATTAGAGGTACCACCTTGCCAATTGGTTGCTGGGGACTGGTTTCGACATGAAAAATTTGATGGAATTATCTTTAGATATGAGACGAGTAACATGAGCTTGAAAATAGTGCTTCATCTTTTGAATTGAGAAGACTAGAGTCAAAAAAAACTTTTCAATTGGCGAATAATTTAGCTCATTTGGCATCATCATTATACTCAAGTAGTAGAGGGTGGTTTCTTTGCCTTCATTATTCTCTTGAAATAATAGGGGTCCAGCAAACCTCTCTTGTACCGCAATGTAGAGTATCAATGATTTTCCAGGTATAGGGGTTTCTAGAACTAGAGGGTTTGCCGGATATAGATTGATACTTTCAAAAGCTTCGCTACATGTTTGGTCCCACTTAAAAGGAACACCTTTCTTCATAAGATGACTGAATGGTTGACATCTTCCAGCTAGATTTGAGATAAAACCTCCTTAGGCATCAACTCATGAATGTCTCTAGGCTAGGTCATCTTCAGGATGGCATCAACTTTAGCTTGATGAATGTCAATCCCTCGATGTCTCACCATAAAGCCGAGAAACTTGCCAGAAGTAACTCTAAAGGCATATCTCAATGGGTTCATCCTTAGGTGATATCTTTGGAGAAATTCAAACACCATCCTTAAGTCATTCAAATGGTCACCCTCTTTCTTGACTTGACCACTAATTCATCAACATAATATTCGACATTTTTCTGGAGTAAGTCATTAAATATGTTCTGCATAGCTTTTTGATATTGGGCACCTACTTTTTTTAGACTAAGAGGCATCACTTTGTAGCAATAGATACTTTTAGGGGTGTGAACTGCAGTGATTTCTTCATCTTTTAGTGACATATGGATTTGGTTACAGTCAGAAGAACCATCCATAAATGACACTGCCTCATAACCAGTCGTAGCATTAATCATTAGCTCTGGAATGGGAGTGGGAATTCATCTTTAGGGCATGCATTGTTGAGATCTCTAAAGTCAACACAAACTCAATGTTGGCCATTCTTCTTCCTCACGAAATCAATGCTTGAAATCTATGTGGGGTATTTAACGTCATGAATAAAGCCTGTCTCAATGAGTTTGTTGACTTCATTCTCGATCAGTGGGACCAACTTTGGCCTAAAACGTCTTTAGGCCTGCTTCACAGGATGAGCACCATTCTTGACTGCCAATTAGTGGACTGTTATTTTAGGATTTAAGCCAAGCATTTCCTTATAACTTCAAGTGAAGACATCCTTATACTCTTTGAGTAGATTCATATAAGCATTTTCTTCATCAGTTTCTGAAAGGTGCTTAAGGAAGTTGGCCTTGGATCTTCATCAGTGCCAAGGTTAACTTTCTTTAAAGGATCTATTGCGGCTTTCACTACTTCCAAATATAGTGGAGCATCTCCAACATCTTTTTCCTCTTGTGGATTATTCTCACTAACAGATATATGGTAGCACCAAGCAATATATTCTATTCCTTTATCAACTTTTACTTGAGATGAGGCATCGAGCTCCCTAAAAGCTGCAATATGATATGAGGAGCCTACACTTTCTTTATCTTCCTCAAGTTCCTTGGTGTAAACCACAGTGTGAGGATTTGCCTTTAGTATCTCTTCACATTAAATCATAAGTTCCACTTTTCACTTCATCCTAGAGGGAATTATGCTTTGGATATCCTTTTGGATAAGTGGGGCGAGTGTCGTCACCCTTAGGTAACTTCTCTGATGCCTCTTATGCTCTTTCTTCACTTGTCCAGACCTTTCAAACACAGAAGTTCTCACCATGGGTTTTTCAAGTCGATCGAAGACAGAAGGCCTTTGGTTATAAGAAGCAGACTCATCTTCGATGATGGTTTAATTATTGCTTGCTCTTCTTATGGAGATACGGACAGAAGGTTGGCTATAGCCCAAACCTTCGCGTGCTTTCCTAGTGATATCATCTGACGGGAGTTTCCCTAATTTAAGCAATTCATTAAGGTTGTATCCAACCTTTACAAGTAACTTATATGTATTTGGATTAAAGCCTTTCATATGGTTTGTGGGGAGTGGCATTTCTCGAGGTGGATTTTGAGCCACAAACTCTCCCAGCAACTTTGAACACAAGTTGATTAGATCAATGCGTTTGATATGAAGAGTTAGCCCTCCCAATACATTTCCTTGAACATCATATGATTGACCTACCTCTTTCTTTACCTTTGAAACATAGCGAGGTACAGAAGTTGGCTTCTTTTACGAGGACATGATCTTCCCTTTATCTGGATAGGAATCCAACTCCACAATACTGTCCTTGACCTTTCCAATAACCACATCAGTTCCTTTGTCGGTCGGCGCATTAGTCTTGGTCGATTTGACATTGTCAAGTTTTGCTTCCTTTACAATATAATTCTTCAGATAGAATTTTGCATCAATAAAGTATGAGTCAGCTTTAATGAAAGGAGTATCATCAGCAACTATTTTCGTTTCAACTACATATTGAAGATAATTCAAACATTGATAGTAAGAGGATGAGACAATTTTGTTCCCATATATCCAAGGCCTACCAAATAATATATTATATGAAGTCTTTACATCGATAACATGCATCCATGCACTAGATTCTAAATCACCAATGTGGATTTCTAATTTGATGGACCCTATAGACTTCTAGCCCCTTGATTGAATCCTTATATTAACAAATGACTTTCACTAAGTTCCTAGTGATGCCCTAATTCTTTCAATGTATGGATGGGCAGAATGTTAACTTCGGATCCTTCATTAATCAAGATTCTATTTATCCTCTTCACTAGCATATAACCCACCATGTACAAAGAATGATTATGTAGCTTTTCACCGAGTAGGAGATCACCCTCTGTAAATGTGATTTTTTGCATCACATATATGTACTTCTTGAAAAGAGGATTCTACAGGCTTTTCTGAAGATAAGGGAGACGCTTTTGATGAAGTTTCGCCCCTTGCTTCTTCATTATCTATGGCAAACGCCTTTGATGAACCTTCACCTACTGTCTCTCCTTTGTCAGTGTTAAAATATGTTGCCTCGTTATTGTCTTTGAAAGTTCTGGTGTGAAACCAACTAGGCAACAATTCTCCAAAAGTCACAGGACATCGTGGCTCCTAGTAGTGATGCATTTCCATCTTTTCTTTCTTTGGACGCATGACTAGATTTTGCTTCATTGGTCTCCTCTCCATCCTTCCTCTTGTCGATTGCTTAGATGATCTCTTCATGAACTTTTCTTCTTATGTCTTCACCTAGTCACAAGAATCCAATCTTCATCATTATCTCTATCAGTTTGGATTTTATTTGGCTCTAATGACTTCTTCTCTCCAGGAGTATATATCTAGATTAGGTCAAGCAAGCTAAAGTGATAGAGATTTGGTTAGAACTTGTTTTCTCGTCATCTAGGACATTTTTCTCCTCCCTAGCAAATTGCATGATTTTGTCCTTGAAGACGAAACATTTTCAAGAGGATGGCCCAAAAGTCTATGATATTTGCAATAGTTTGGATAGTTAGTGTTTCCAGCTTCATTGGGTTGTTTCATCTCTGGTGACTCGATGAGCTTAATTTCAACCAATTCATCAAATATTTGAGGAACATCAGAATCCAGAAAGAGATATTCTTTTTTTTTTGCATCTCCTTTAAAGTCAACTTTCGATTTGGACGCCCCTGAAATGTTCTCTTCACACTTTGCTTCCTACTTTCCTTTGTAGTGACCTTCACAGACGATTCGTTGGTATCATGGACTCCTTGTTATTATTCTTGAGCACAAATTTGCTCCATTTCTTCAGTTCTTACTTATCCTTTCCTTTGCGAGGATCATAGACAGGCATCATAAACTCCATGTCATGAGCATGAGTAGCTAAATCTTCGAAGGGCTTATTGGCTTGATTCCTTGTAAGATGTAGAGAAGCTCCCAATGCATCCCTTGGATACACATTCAATTGCAGAAGCTTCATTAAGTCTATCTTTGCAATTGAGACTCGCGTTGCTTCACCGATTTATGAAGTCGATGACTGGTTCATCTTTCCTTTGACAAGTACGTATGAGTTCTACCATGCTCACTGTGTGTCTGGTGTTATAGAAGCGATTGAGAAACTCATGCTCTAGTTTCTCCCAACTATTAATGGAATGAGGTTCAAGGTCAGTGTACCAGTCAAAGGCATTCCCCTTTAAGGAGTGAAGTCAAAGGTATTCCCCTTTAAGGAGCGAACGAACTGCTTGATGAGATAGTCTCCATAGGTCCCAGCAATGTTACATGTCTCCACAAAGTGTGCGACATGTTGCGTCGAATTTCCTTTGCCCTCGAATTGTTGAAATTTGGGAGGTTGATAACCAACAGGCATTTTAAGGCTGTCAATCCTCGTAGTGTAAGGCTCAGCATTCATAAGGGAAGACTTGGAAGAGACTTCATACTTGTCTTTGATGGTCCCTTCAATGAACTCTTTTAATTGATCAAGTGGGATCGTCCCTTCGGCAAAAACCAACAACTCCTTGATAGTTGGTGCTTGCTTCACAAGATTTTCAGTCTCTTGAATCTCAATACCCTTCCCAAGTGCATGGCTAGATTCCCCATCTAGTAAGCCGTCCACCCTATCCATCAACTTATCAATGTGAGTCTCTTGGTGTTGTACATGCCTAGTCTATCCTTCGATCATCCTTACTAGATTTGCAAGTTGTTCCTCCGTGGATGAAGCATTAGTTGTCATTCTTTGCATGATTATTGGAGGCATTGAAGAGTAGCATAGATTATCGTAGAAGTTGATCTTCATAGGTATCACATTATGCGATACATATGGAGAAGATTCGTTGGATGAGTCCTGGTCTTTCTTTGTGGTAGAGTTCTTGGAACTAGAGACCTCAAGTAGAGCCAAAGTCTGCTTGATCTTCTCAGCAACACTGCTTCCTCCTTCTAAAGCATTTATGAAGGACCTTGCTCCTTTTGGGGTTGAAGATCCAAAATCAGGACTTGGTGCGGATGAAACTCACAATGTTTGTTGTCCTAGCATAGTGACTTTGCTTCTTGTAACACCTCCAACACTCCTAAAAGTAATACCCAGCATTCCCTCGACTTCAGCGGAGAACTTGGAATCAGTAGCCTTGGAGGAAGTTGATTGGGAGATCTTCTTGGAAGCTATTTCAGTGTTCTTTGTTGCTTGAAAAGTTGAGATGAGAGGTAGATATTCCCACTAGGCATGCCAGAATTTGTATGATTATAAAATTTGCGTCAACAAAATAATAATTAAGGAACGAAAAATATTGCAACAATCTAGTATTTTATTTCAAAGAATGAGTTCTACAATCTCTGTGAATCCTCTGATTTGCCTTGTCAAATATAAATTCAAGGGCTCTTTAGCTTGATCTTGAATCTTGAAAAACTTGATAGATTTGATCTTGACTTGTATTTGAATTCAAGGACTTTTGGGCTTGAACTTGAATTCGATGGTCTTGATCTTGATATATGGATTTGATGATCTTGAACTTGAATTTGATATGGATTTGTTCTTGAACTTGATCTTGACTTGTTCTTGAATCCAGGGACTTTTGGGTTTGTTCTTGAATCTAGTGGTCTTGATCTTGATGTGTTCTTGAACTTGAATGCTTGATTTCTTGAATTCTTGTTGCTTGTAGAGAAATTTGCGGCATTTGATCCTCGAGCTCTTTTTGGTTTTTTGTTGAAATTCTTGATGTTCATTTTGAATTATGAGGACTCCTTTATATAGTTGTAGAATAGAGGAATCATGATAGAATCAAACTTTCTTGCGGCCAATTAGATTTAAGGTGACATAGCGCAGGAAAAGTGATAAAAATAGGTTTCCTTGAGTTATGATAGAGTCAGTCTTTCTTTTGACCAATCAGATTTAAGGTGACATGGCGCAAGAAAAGTGATAAAAATAGGTTTCCTTTTAAGTGACATGGTGATCTGATTTGTTGGAACACATCACTTGCACATGTGGCACATTTTTATTGGCCTTTGATTTGAGATAGAAATGTCATGTCATTTTGACACATGTCATGGTACTATTGATTTTTTTATTTGACTTGGCATGCCATGTCATCCGACATGTGGCGTTAAATGGGTCTTTAGGATGAGAGGATATTGCGCCTAACAAAGTGGATCATCTTTTGTAGCCCAAATAAATGAATTTGAACTTTTAATTAAATCTATATCTTATTGGATTTAATTAAGAATGATTTCCTAAAATGAAAAATATTAGATATATTACTACAGATTGTAACATTAGATAATAAATTGCAAGTTATAGCATTAGATTTATTGCAACTTGAAGCATTATACCTATTCAAAACAAATTGCATACAATCTGGTTACACTATAATTACATACAATATTTATATATACAATCTGATTTGGACATGTGCAGAGAAGGAGTACCGATGCTCCTATCACGAGGTACGAGATGTTAGATTTGTGAGTTATACGAAGGAGTCGAGGTAGACCGAAGAAGTATTGGGGGGAGGTGATTAGACAAAATATGGTGAAACTTGATCTCACCAAGGATATGACCTTAGATAGAAAAGAGTAGAGGTCGCGGATTAGAGTTACAAGCCAATCGGTTGGTAAGGATATGTTAGTAGGATTAGTAGGGTCTTTATATCCTTTGGTGTCAATAGTCATCTTATGTGTGTTAGTTTTATTGTATTTACTTTCCATCATTGCTTTGCGTTGTTAGTCGTCCTTTCTATTTTCTTTCTTTTTCATTTCATTCTTTCTATATCTAGTTTATTCTACTTATGGGTTTTTGATAGGAGGTTTCCGAGAAAACAGCCTCTCTACTTCTATGAGGTAGTGGTAAGGTCTGCGTACATTTCACTCTCCCCAGACCTCACTTGTAGGATTTCACTGGGTATGTTATTATTTTATATATATGTATATATATACTAGATGATTTAAGGCCCGTAAACAGGCCCAATATATCCTATTATTTTGTCTGTTAAAAAAAATATTTGTAGAATATTTTATAGTAACTTGACCTATATTTTATTAACATTAATTATTGGGACAATCATTTTTATTATGAAACTTTTGTAATCTATCATTTAATTTATTTTTTACCACTACATAATGAAATAAATTTATCAGGAATCGAAGTTAATCTATTTATTAGATTGAATTGAATTATATAATAACCATAATTCATTGCGTGTTACTATTTCAAAGATCAATAATTTAAATTTATTGCTCAAGTAGAAAGTAGAACCAAGAAACACAAAAGTGAAGTTATGTGTTCAAAACATATTTAGTATAATAATTCACTTGTTGTATTTAAAATTATTTTTTATTAATATTTTTCACAAATATAATATTTTTCAACATTCAAATTCCCCAAATATAATATTTTTATGAGTTTTATTAATATAAAAAAGAGATAGGTTGTTCAAATGAAATTATTTTTTCATTCTTATCTAGATATGTAGATGAACAATAATATTAAGCTAATTTAAAAAATAAAATAAGCAATCTACTACAATCGATTAATTTTGCTAATATTATAATGTAAATATACATAATTTGGATTAATGTTAAATTAAAATTTTGGTTCAACAACTTCAAATTTAAATCAAACATAATATTAAAATTAATATATTTAAAATCAAATAAAGTATAAACATGTGCAGAACAGCTTTTTTTTTTTTAATAATATAGTAAACATTTATAGTTTACTTTAAATGCAAA
>JAABOM020000101.1:17601277-17662770 GCA_011800125.2 Solanum clarkiae
TTTTCTTTAAAATTTCAAAAATTGGTTTTCCTCAAATTAATTGAGTTTAAAACTTATTTTTTAATTTTCTTTTTTTTCAAAAAGAGCCATTTTTCGGCATAACACTAATATTGTAAAATCATAATTGAAGCAGCTGAAGAAATATGATCAAGCTACTTTAGAAATATTACATTAATGAACTCACAAATTATTTTGCGGGTCCTATATAATAGCGACAAAGAAACAGACAGCTCAAGTAAATATGTTAGACGGAGAGTTGTCTGCTTATTCACATTTTTTAATAAGTAATATATAACAGTAATTAAGTTACCTATGTTGAGTTTATTGTTCCACGTGGATTGTGTACACGGTGTTTAAAATATGAAGAAATAAATACTCTAAAAAATTAAAGAAAATTCAACATCTATTATATCGCAAAAAATTATTTTAATAATGTATAAATAGTATAATTTGTTGTTGAATCTTTAAGCCCTTCCTAGATCCGCCCTACATATCTGCAGCCCTACGAAGGGATTCAAATTAAAATATGTGGCAATTTTAATTGTTATTTTTTTTAAGAAAAAACTACACAAAATAGACTCAATGTGAAATTAGATTCAACCTAAACTATTTGCTCTTAATGGATCCATGACCCAAACTATTTACCTTTTTATCCTACTTTTTCTTTTTTATTTTGCTCATGACGTTAGCATGATGCCAGCATGATACTATAAAATAATCCCTTGTAATGCTCTGGCAGTAGATACCGTGACGGTATATTGATACCCTACTGGTATCATATAAGATTATGCTTTTTTAAGAAATGAATAAAAATAATTAAAAAAATTATTAAACTCGAAATTAGTAAAAAATATATTTGTTGTGATACCCTGGCGATATATTGATATCATATCAGTATCATATAAAACTGAAGCTTAATTCTCTGTGTTGATATCCTATAGGTATCATATAGTTTTGTGCTCTTTTTTTAAGAAATAGAACAATTAAGAGAAAATTATTAGTCACAAACTCTTTTTTATTAAATTCTAAATTAGTAGAGAATATATTATTTGTAATACTTTGTCGGTATATTGATACCATATTGGTATCATATAATTTTGGGCTTTTTTAAAATAAATAAAATAATAAAAAAATTGTTAAAGTCACAAACTTTATTTATTAAATTGTAAGTTAGTAGAAATTATATTCTTTATGAATTGTGATACTTTATCGGTATCATATATGATTGAGCTTAATCTTCTATAATACCATGCCGGTATATTGATATCTATTGATATATCATATAGGGTGAATATTGATATTAACATGACGTCAATGCACAAATTTTAATAGTAGAAATATAAGTATCAAAAATTATACAGACATAAATAGTTTGCCGCAGAGACGCGTCATAAACTTAGTTTTTCTTTTTTTAAACCCTTTGCTTGGTATTGTGATATTATAGCTTACTTTTTAAAGTACTTTATAGAAATCCACGGGTGATATCAATTTTCTAAGTGCTACCTACCTTTAAACTTTTGATCATCTCAAGTTGTGTTGACTCAAAGCTTCCCATCGTACAATAAAACAAAATTATCATCAATAGTTTTTTCTTTTTCATTTTAAAATTCTTAGAAATGGTTGACTTGATCAACATTAATAAAATATTACTTCGTCTCAATTTATATAATATTTTTTTTAATTAATAAATATTTAATGATACTATCAATATTTTATCTATATTAAATCTCAATTATTTGACAAAAATTCTCAAAAAATATATTTTTAAAATTTGGCGAACAATCAAACTAGGAGGAGTAATTTGAAGAGAAACTATCATGCATGATGTTTATTGGTTGAGGTTGCACGTTTCTTCATGTTCTCAATTTTTCTTTTTATGTATGATACAAGTAATATCCAGCTAATTTAATTTATCTCTAAGAAAATGCCTCCAAAATTACTCTACTTCTTATTTTAGGTTGGCCTATATATTCTATTGACATAACTAATTAACTACCCATACATATATTTTTCTCAAATTATAGAATCTCTTTTAATTTATTTACAAATGTTTACCATCAAAACAAATTTTCTATAAATAATCTGTTCACAGTTCATCCATTTCTATCATACTCTTTTTGTCCTAATTTACGTGAAAATGTTTAATTATATAGAATTTTAAGAGAAAAAATATATTTAAAACTTGTAATATAAAATTTTATAACCCATAAATCTCTGTTGCTATAACTCATTTCATTAAGTATAAAATAAAAAGTTTAAAGGTCATATTTTTACTACTGATTTACTTGGCCCCTATACTATTTTGGATGCTCAACAATACTTGTCCAATTTATGAAATCAAGAGACAATTTTATACTTAGTTCCTAATTTACCTTTATCATTAATTATAGTCATTTCTTTATTATATTTTTCAAGACATCATATTTATTATATTCAAAGGGTAATTTGGTAAAATTACTCTATTATTTACTACTTCTTAATCCTTGTGCCAAGTCAATAGGGGCCAACTAAAGTTGGACGGAGGAAGTAAATATGAAAAATTATTTTCTTTAAACAGACGAAAAAAGAAAAATGAAAAGATATCACATAAATTGAAAAGTGGAGAGTATTTAATATACTGGGAATATTTATAGTTCATGGATTAGGTTATAAATATTTTTTTCCCTCGTGGATTAGCAACACTTTTATTTGGTCATGAAAAATATTTTTTTAACTCCAAAAACACATTTGGTTATAAAATTTAATTGAATTTTAAACTTTTCAAGAATTTTAAAAAAATATTTTCACTCTAAATTACTTACAAAAAGTCAAGTAATTTCCAACTTATATTTATCACCAAAGACAAACTCTAAATTTGACAATAAAATGTAGCCAAACACCCACTTTATATGAGTCAGTTGTTGATAGTTCATTAGTTTCTATCATATTTAATTTAATAGAATATAATAGTTTACATGTCAAATTTTGTTTTCTTTATTTAACCAACTTGATAGTACAAAATATTAGCCATGCCAACCCTCCAAGAAGAGAGAGGTTATAAGTCATATCAACTGATTAAGAATATTTGTTTTGCATGAACAAATTATTATTCAAAATTTCTAAATATGAATATTCAACTTTGACAGCCTATTCAAATATTTGAGTTTGAAGGGATCATTTTATTTTTGATTAAATAAAGTTACAAAATTCACTCATTAAAATTTAGACTGAATAATTCTTTTTTTTTTTTAAGATTTTGTTAAAAAGGATTATAGAACTTTTAATTTGTTTCTTATTACTTTGATTTGATCCTTGTGATACATGATTAAGTACGTTGAATTTTAAATTATTAAAATGTGTTCTTGTTAAACTCTTTTATAAAAATAAGTGTGTTTTGTTCAAACTATTTTTAAAATTATATTACTTCTCAAATAGATTAATACTCAAAATTTGACATGACACATGGGTAATTAAATATTGCAATTATTAATAATTCTTAGAAAATTTGAATACACAAAGTACAGGGATCAAAATTGCACATTTTAATAAATTGAAAACTATAATCCCTTTATCCCATTTAATTGCCGCTTTAGCAAAAAAAAATTTTATCACTTTAGAAATTCAAGATTAAAGTTGACAATTAATTTTAATTACACTCTCAGGTGAAAGAAGTACACTTTCTAAATATTATTCGATTCTCAAAAAATAATTAATAGATAGTAATAAATTAATAAATTATACTTTGTATTTATTATTTATTTTAATAGGCATGAAATAAACTAAGATGACAATTAAAATGAAATAAAAGGAGTATGTGTTTAATAAAATAATACAATGATAAATCAAAGTTTATCTATATTATGAATTGAAAGCGCAAATCTATATTATATTAAAAGCGTGAAGGTCCTTAAGAATATTGTTTGAACTTTTTGCCCTTCATTAAAGTAATCTGCTTTAGACAAAATCGTCTTTCACTATTTTTCTTAATTTATTACTTTATTTTTATTTGTTTAGTTTCAAGATTCACTTTTGAATTATAATTTCTTTATATTTACAATTCACTCTTGACTTAGGATTATTCTATATGAAATATTTTCTAGGCTATGAAGAAAAAAATATTATTATTTTTCTAATATTCAGGAATTTGAAATTAACTAGGATTTTCATTATCAAATATTTTGTTAATAAAAGTATGTAATATAACAAATTTAAAAAGAAAAAAAGTAACTAAAAATTATGTTGAAATATTAAACTACTCCTTTTATATTTAACAGTCTTTCAAAATTAAATTTTAATCAATTAATTTAACTTTTAGCTATTCAACTCCAAATTATTACTTTATCTATTCTTAAACTATTAAAATATCTCTATATTATAAATAATTAAATTGATTTTCTCATCTTTGCTCGTTCATAATAGATTAAACTACTGCATCAAATTAATCATATTTATTTAATTTTGTTTATATGAATATTGCATTTATTTAATGAAAAGTACCATTTATCTATAATTTTTAAATTGCTATGAGACATACGTGCAAAGCACGTACGCTAAACTAGTATCCGAAAAAAGATTAAAACAACAACAACATACCCAATAAAATCCCACAGCTGGGGTCTAGGAAGGGTAGAATGTATGTAGTACTTATCACTACATCATAGAGCTAGAGAGGCTATTTCCTAGGAACCCTCGTCTCAAAAACCCATAAACTGAATAAACTACATATGGAAAAAAAAAGAAAGGAAAATAGAAAGAACGACTAATAACGAAAGACACATGATAATATGTAAATACGAGACAATTAACATATATAAGACAGATAATGACAACACAGGATATAATGACGCAACAAATCCTACTACCCTACTATACCCCAAGGCCAGACATCAACCTAACCTTACTAACCTATTAGTCTGCTACTCTAATTCGCGACCTCCACTCCTTCCTATCTAAGGTTATGTCCTTGGTGAGATCAAGTTTCACCATGTCTTGTCTGATCATCTCCCCCAATACTTCTTCGTTCTACCTTTATTCCTCCGTGTAACTCTTAAATCCAATATCTTGCACCTCCTAAGAGGAGCATCGATACTCCTTCTCTACACGTGTCCAAACCATCACAATCTCACTTCCCTCATCTTGGAGGCTGCAGGGGTCATCTTTAGCTTCTCCCAAATGGTCTCATTCCTAATCTTATTACTCCTGATATGTCCACACTTCCATCTCAACATCTTCATCTTCGCGACCTACAACATGTGAGTTTTTGGTTGGCCAACACTCGACCTCATACAACAAAGACAGTCTAACCACCGTTGAGTTTATGTGGTATCTTCTTATCACACAATACTTTAGAGGTAAGCCTCCATTTCGTCCATACTACCCCAATATGGTGTGTATCATCGTCGATATCGTCTCTACTCTGGATGATGGACCTAGGATATTTAAAGTTTTCTCTCTTGGGAATAGGTTGAGTGGCAAGCTTCACATCAATGTTGGCTTTGGATTTTAAAACGTGTCTCCAAACCTCCAATCACCATTAACTTTAGTCCGAGTCTTATCAATTAGTACCATGTCATTCTGCAAATAGTATGAACCATGGAACCTTTTCTTGAATAGACCGTGTCAGCTCATCTATTACCAAGACAAACAGAAAAGGGCTCAACATAGATCCTTGATGAAGTTCTATATCAACAGGAAAATACTTCTCCTCCTGTTGTTCTTACCTAAGTTTTGGCTCCATCGTACATGTCTTTTATCACCCTAATATACACCATTGGAACACCTTTCACCTCTAGTCACCTTTATAGGACATCCCTCGGAACTTTGTCATAGGCCTTCTCGAGATCAATAAACACCATAAGAAGGTCCTTCTTTCTTGCCCTATATTTCTCCATTAATTTTCAAACAAGATGAATTGCTTCAATAGTCGACTGCCCCGGCATGAATCCAAATTGATTCTCTAAAATAGATACTCCATTTCTCACCTTCATCTCCACCACTCTCACTCAAACGTTCTTAGTGTGGCTTAACAACTTGATACCTGTGTAATTGTTACAATTTTGAATATCACCCTTATTCTTGTGCAATGGAACCATTGTACTCCTCCTCTATTCATGAGCATCTTGACAATCTTTAGGATAACATTGAACAGTCTAACCAACCACTCTATGCCATCCTTGACCATGAAGTTTTCTTTCTGCACAAAATTTTGTTGCTTTTTTTATTTAAATATCCTTTTAAATCCACTTACTATTTCGCCTAGAATATTTCCATAAAAGATTATACACAGTGTTAGTTAGGGGGTAATTAGGTATCTATTTTGCTTGTTCTGTTCTTAAAATTCAAAATAAATAAGAGTTATTAAAGTCCATCATCAATTTGAATTCAAATGTTATAATTTTTCTTGAATTCAATTTGTAGCTCACAGTTTGCAACAAAAAAATTACTCTTTTTTTTAGAATATATAATAGATAAGGACTTTTATATTTATCGTTAATATGTACAAAATTTATAATACAAAATAAAATGCAGACCAACCATCTGCTCTTATTTTCTCAAACTCTTTCTTATTCTTAATCTTCATAAGAGCCTAGGTACTCCCACCATTCTTTTTAATTATCACATATTCTAAATATAATTATTATTAAATATTTATCAATTTAAAAAATCAAGAGAGAGATAATTATTTTATGATTTTGATTTTAATATATTAATTATTCTAGAATTAAGAGAATGTAAATAACTTAAAAACTAAAGAATAATAAGGGATATATTAATTAAACTACATTTCTAAATAATGTTTTCTTAAAAATTGTACAAAATCTTATAACGAAAACTAAAAATAAAATGAAGAAATGAGTAATTAATAAAATTTTCACGTTTGATAGAAATTAACAACCACAAAAATATTTTTACTAAAAAAGGACGAACAACAAAAACCACAAAAAAAATTTACTTTCACGCTAGGAGAGGAAAATAGAAAACCCTTGAGCTTCCCCCAATATATTGACTTTGAAATGTTTCATGTCAAACCATGAAATTAGTTTTATATATAATTCATTACAAATGTTATTTTAATTAAATGACAACCTTCACAAGAAATTAGTTGAAAAGAAATACAGAGAAGATTTATAAAGAAAACATAATTTTTTTTAAAAACAATCATTTTATGTATTCATTCAAACTATAAATAAATGTAGGATTTTGTATTTAAAAAAAATAAGAATTTGGAATTTCTAATTCTTTATTATAATGGAGAGAAAGTTAAATATTTTTTTAACGCCTCTTTAATTTTAATTTTTCACCTACAGGTTTAAGATAATAAGATTAAAAGACATTTTGATACATTTGACATTTTTTTTTTAGCTAAAAGACATTTTGATACATTTGACATTTTTCTAGCTTATGATCAAAAGTCTTTTTTTTTTCTTAGACTTCGTGTCAAATCAAAATAGGAAAAACAAATTGAAACAAATAGAATACTTTTAAGGAGTCGGTTATTATAACTGGTTAAATTCATGCAAGTATGGTTAGTAATGTAAGAATTAAGTGTGGGAATCTATGTATTATTTTGTGCAAGTTTTAAGCTATGCAAGGATTACGGTATTTGGATTGATTTAATTTTTGTAATTTTTGACTTTTAAGTATTTTTTTTTGTTTTGTTTTGAAAGTGTGTGAATAACACAAAATTACCTGTAAGCACTTTTTTAAAGTAGATTTTTTTTTTTAAAAAAAAAGCCAAGGTTCATGACTTATTATCCTTTTGATTTTTAATTTATAAGTCACTTGAAAAATTCAATTCAAACACGTCCTTAATCATGTATTGGTTGTTCCACCTTCTATCTTGTATAATATATAGATTTCCTTTAAACTTATACATGAATTAGTTAAGTGAGTTAATATTTCAAAATGTGCATAACTAATATATATAGGTTATAAGAAAGTCTTAGAATTATTTTATGCAAGATAGAAAGTGAAATAATTAATAATAATTGAGAAAATCAAATTGAGAAGTGAAGAAAATGCAGTAATGGACTTCAGATCTACATTTTAGAAGAAGGAGCAATTGTATTGATAATCTGTTGTGTGTTCCATCAAGTGGTGCTTCTTACATGTTATATACTCTCAGAACTCAGATATTAGAATAACCAAGTTGCTCCTCTAACTGACTTATTGTTACTCTTCTAACCACTGAGATTCTCTAACAACCTCTAATCGACTCCAAATGATTCAACTAACTGAACAATGACTCAACTAACTGAACTTGTTCCAATACTCCCCCTCAAGCTGGAGGATGAAACACATCAAACACTCCGAGCTTGGATAACAAAGAATGGTGTTGAGCACCGGTGAGTCCCTTCGTTAGCAGATCAGCAAGATGTATAGTTATGGAAACATGAGTAGGTTGAAGTAGGGCTGATTTGATCCTTTCTCGAACAAAATAACAGTCAATCTCTATATGCTTAGTGTGTTCATGAAAAATAGGATTGTTGGCTATCTGTAGAGTAGCCTTGTTGTCACAAAACAACTTCACAAGGGAGGATAGAATCACTCCAAGCTCCTTAAGCAGACTTGTTAACCAAATGATCTCAGCAGTAATATTAGCCATACTCCTATACTCAGCTTCTGCAGAGCTCCTACTGATTGTGTGTTGTTTCTTGGACTTCCAGGACACTAAAAAAAAAAAACAAGCATAACAACATTCCCTATAATCGACCTTCTAGTATTTGGACAAGCACCCCAATCAGCATCACAGTAAGCAGTCATAGTGGTGATGTCTCCGGGTGGCAGAAGAATTTCCAAACCAAGAGCCCTTTTTAGATATCTCACTATCCTCAAACCACTATCTATATGGGAGTTCTTAGGCCTCTGTATAAATTAACTGAGCACCTGAACTGCAAAACAAATATCAGGTCTAGTTATGGTCAAATATAGCAGCTTCCCAATTAGTTTCTTATAGCTCAATATGTCTTCCAACTCATGATCATTCGAAACACCTACTACTACATCATATTCCACTGTGGTGATCTTCTTGTTCATCTCTAATAGGGTGATTGTAGGCTTACTACCACTCAACCCAACTTCTGAAATGAGTTCTAAAGTATACTTTCTCTGGTTCAACAATATTCCTTTCTGTGATCGTAGTATTTCAATGCCCAAAAAATACCTCAATTGTCCTAGATCCTTCACCTTGAATACGTTGTTCAAGGTGTCTTTGGCAAGTTGAATCAAGGTAAGATTACTGCCTATGATGAGCAAATCATCCATATATACAAGTATCACAATAATGTCTGAACTTGACACACTGATAAACAAAGAATGATCATAAGAACTTTGGGAGTATCCTCCTTTGATGAGTGCATCAGTGAGCTTAATATTTCACTGTCTTGATGCTTTTTTAAGGCTATATAGGGACTTCTTGAGCTTACATACTAATGGTTCCCCTTGCTTATGAAATCTTTGAGGCAATTCCATGTATACATCTTCATAAAGATCTCCTGAAGGAATGAATTATTCACATCCATGTGGAATAATTCCCAATTCTTAGCAGCTGCAATTCCAATAATAGTTCTCATAGTGACCATCTTGGCCACTGGTGAGAAGGTGTCATGGTAGTCTAGTCCTTCTAGTTGGTTGTATTCCTTTGCCACCAACCTAGCCTTGAACCTCTTAATATCACCATTGGGCTTGTACTTGATTTTTACACCCATTTCGAACTAATAGCATGCTTACCAATAGGTAAAGGAACCAGGTCCCATGTATGATTGTCTTCTAATACTTGTATTTTCAATTGTATTGCATGTACCCAATTCTGATCAGAAGCTGCTTCTTTGAAATTTTTTGGTTCAACATGAGTTGAAAAGGCATGTACGAAGGCCTTATAAGCACTTGATAGTTTGTCATAAGAGAGAACTTGTCTATGGGATATAAGGAAGAAGATGTAAACTTCTTTGCTGATACATAATCTTTCATCCAAATAGGAGGATTAATATTCCTTCCAGTCTTTCTAAGTGGTATAACTTCCATTCGTGGTTCAGGAGGGTCAACATTATTCTCAGGCACTAGACTTTATTGCTGAATATGATCTGTTTGAGTGTTCTGTGATCTAATTAGAATGTCATCATATGCAGTAGTCATATCAGTCAGTGAGAGTTGAGGGAAGTGCACTAATGGATCTGATGCAGTAGTGACTTCTTCTGGTAAAGGCACACTGAACACATCCACATCTTCACTTTGTAGACCTTTGAAAGGAAAAGTGTCTTCTCTAAACATGACATCCCTACTCACTATGCAGGTATCAGACTCCAAATCAAACAACTTATAATCCTTCTGTGTTTCTGAATAGCCAATCAGAACAGTTCTTCTGGCTCTAGCATCAAACTTGGTCCCTTTAGTCAAAGTGGAAGAAAAACATAAGTATCCAAATACCTTCAAATGATCATATACTGGTGGTTTCTGGTATAACATCTCATAGGGAGTATTCCCTTGTAACACTAGAGAGGGCAACTTGTTAATTAGATAGACAACAGTCCTAACACAATCTCCCCAAAATCTGTTTGGCATTAAACTCCAGAACTTAAGGTATTTAGCCACCTCTAAAATATGTCTATGTTTTCTCTTAACCACCCCATTTTATTGGGATGTATATACACATGAACTTTGATGGACAATGCTTAATAAAGAGAACAATTCTGAACATTGAGAATTAATAAACTCCTTCCCATTATCTGATCTCAAGACCTTCACTATAACACCAAATTGGTTTTGTACTTTCATTAAGAAATCTTTCAAAACAACAATGACTTTAGGCTTATATTGTATCAAACATACCCAAGTATATCTATTATTATTATCAACTATAGTACAAAGTAATGCTTCTTGTCATATAAGGGAACACTATAAAGGCCCCTAACATCTGTATGTATAAGTTGAAATATAGCAGTAGAATAACTATCACTAATAGGAAATTTGAGTCAAGTTTGTTTAGCTAAAGGGCATATTTCACAAGGCTCATGCTTGTTGTTATTTGTTCTAGTTGTTGGTATGAGATCCAAGACACCATTTGATGGATGACCTAATCTCATGTACCAAATACTAGCATCCTCTCCTTCCTAAATCTTTGATCCTACCAGACAGGTTATTGCTGGTTCATTTTTCAACAAATAAAGTCAATTTTCTTCTTTACTAATCTCCAAGACCCTGTCAGTGTAAAGGTCCTGGAAAACACAAAATTCTGGATAAAAGGAGACTGAACAACATAGATCTCTAGTCAGCATTGAAATGGAAAACAAATTAAACTTGAAGTCTGGTACTAGAAGTACATTCTTCAATGTATGGCTTCTAAATATCTTAGTGTTTCCAGTATGTTTCACCTCACATCTCTCACCATTAGGAATTTGAATATAACCATAGTTCGAACTAGTGGTTTTAAGAACCTTATCCAGACATTCTCTATTGAATGTGATATGATGTGATGCTCCTGAGTCAATATCCATGTATTTGAAAAAACATTGAATAGTAGTGTAAGAATACCTGATATATGGGCTTGGAAATCACCTGAACTACTAGCGTTGTTTCCCAGTGCCAATAACTCCTGATAATGTCTTCAAAGATATATCTTCTCTGGTTCTTCACATCATTTAATCTCTCTGCCTCAACTGCATTGCTGGTTGCATAAGGTTTAGGAAGTGCATCTGTAGGTCCTGGCCTTCTCTTGCTATGAAAATTAGGTGGATACCCAACTAGTTTGTAACAATCCTTTTTCAAGTGTCCCTTATATCCACAATGATCACAAATAGTCCCAAATGGTACTGGTGGCTTTCTAGGCTTGTAGTTATGATTTTGATATTTCTGTTGCTGATGTATGCTAGGAGCTGCACTGAATCTCTAGTTTGAAGAATCATCACTGAGCCTCTGGTCCCTTCCTGCCATCATAATCATGGAATTTCTACTTCCATCTATTACTCCTAAACCTCTTTGACTCTCCTTTTGGATTACTAGAGCATATGCTTGATTTACAGTTAACAAAGGAGTCTTAAGCAATATTTCACTTCTTACATGACTAAAACTTTCATTTAATCCCATTAAGAACTGCAGTAATTGTTGATTTCTTAACAACTCAATTGAAGGTCTAGATGTTTCACATTTACAGGTAGTTAAGGCATTTATTTCATCCCAATAATCCTTCATTTTTGAAAAATAGATCGTAATTGAACTTGTACCTTAAGTTAGTGATGCAATATCCTTCCATAGCTGATAGATCTTGGTGAGATTGGATTTGTCAAATCGTTCCTTAAATTCATCCTAAATTGTTTTTGAATCTGAAGCATATAGAATGCTTGAAACCAACTCTGGTGATATAATAGCTCCAATCCACGACATCATAATCACATAACACATTTTCCACATGCTAGCCAAGCTTCCACTGAACTGGTTTTTGGTACATCTTCCATCTACGAAACCTAGTTTGTTCTTGCCTAATAGAACCAGACACTTTGATTTACTCCGCAGAGTATAGTTTTCTGGACCGCTGAGCTTGATTCCTATCAATGTCAACCCCCACATATCTGATGGATGCAGGAACAGAGGATGGTGAAAATCTAATGTTCTAGCTGTCATTGGTGTTGAAGACGTGACTTGATGACTCTGATTTGCTGCCATTTGCGATCTACTTTGCAGCTTAGTTTATAGGAATAAGCAGTTCATGAACCTGCTCTGATACCATGAGAAAATCGAATTGAGCAGTGAAGAAAATGCAGTGATGGACTTCAGATCTATACTTTAGAAGAAGAAGCAATTGTATTGATTAATCTGTTGTGTGTTTCATCAAGTGATGCTTCTTACATGTTATATACTCTCAAAACTCAGATATTAGAATAACCAAGTTGCCCCTCTAACCGACTTACTGTTACTCTTCTAACCAACTCACTGACATTCTCTAACAACGTCTAACCGACACCAAATGACTCAACTAACTGAACTTGTTCCAATAATAATAATAATAAAATATATAAAAAGGAAAATCCAACAAATAAGAAAATGAAACTTTTCGTGAAGAGTCTCCTATAGACCAGGACATTTTTCACATAGTTAGCAGAAGAAAAAGGGGAATCATCAATAAACGTTAAAAAGAAAAAGTAATTTTTAATTAGGTGTAGTGTAACATAATTTAATTATTTATAATATAATAATTATTGAAGAGTTTTGTGGGTGTTTAATTAGTGTGAAGGACATGGTCCACTTTTCTTCCACTGCAATATTTTTCAGATTTTATAAATCTATATTTGACTTCTTCTTCGTCTTTATATGCACTAAATTTCTACCCTTTCCTTAGCATTTATTTATAACATTAAATATTAATTAGATTAATATAACACACCATCAGTTTTGGCTTAAGGACAAACTCTTTTCTCTTTCCTCTTTGCTTTCAGGTAATTTACCTTAATTTCGTTATGTTGAATAGATTTTGCATGTGATTATACATGGCTACAACTTGTTTTAATCTTTCTGGATTTTACTTATTTAATCTGTTGGCAAAAGCTTTATTTCTTTGTTAGGAAAAATTTTGTGTTGTTTAAATCAATTTCTGATTAATTAAAGAAGTTGTCTTTTGATTCGTAAAAGGTTCAAAAATGTTGTTAACGTAGCTTAATTTATACATGTTCATATTCTGCATCAGGATCTTTTCCAGAATACAAACTACCTGTGTGCTGTAATTTTTGTCTTTTTAGATAATATAATTATAGGATAGTTTTTAGGTTGGAGTTAGGTGCTTTGAATACGTTTATATCATAGTTGAACCTGATTTTGCAATAAAAGTATATTGACTTTCAGGGGGCGGAGCCAGGATTTTCAGAAATAAATGCTCGAAAAGCTAAGGGGATTTAGTGTCTACTATATACATAAAAATAATTTTGACTGGTGTAATTTTGTGTAGAAGAGGGTTCAGATGAACCGCCTTAGCTCATCCCCTGTTGACTTTTTCTTTCTATCAGATAGGAGAGATTGGTGCCCCTTGAGGTATGTCCTTCCTGTGCAAGGGAATACTTTTTTGTGTGTAAATCATGTTCATGAGGTTGATGATCTTTATTTTAGTAGTCAGGATTATGTATGGGAAGTTCTTATCTCCAGAATTCAATGTCTTATGGATTCTCATAAAAGCAATTTATTTGGTGTTTAGACTGAATTCTTTTAGTATTAAGGTTTCCATTAGCTAGAATTTCTGAGTATCTTTGAGTTGTGACGCCGTGAAATGCTGAAAAATTTAGTTAAAATGTACATCAGAGAAATGAATTGAAACACCGATAACTAAAGATATTTGCACATTAATTTTCAGATATGGATATTGTGGAGTTGAAGAGAAGGAGCAGCACTTCTAGGAGACTGCTTTTGCTTGCTGGCATTGCTGCAATTTGTTTGTTTATATTCAGAAATTCATCGAGTTTTAGTACCTCCGTCAAGGTGATTGTCTGACTGATAATTAGATCATATGTCTTATAGTATTTTACTTCACTATGGACAACTATTTTACTGTCTAGACTTGCGATATATGTTTTAAGAATATGTTGGTAATAGGCAATACAAATTTGTTCTTTTCAGTTCTCTCAACACGAACCAGGTGTAACTCATGTGCTAGTGACTGGAGGTGCTGGATATATAGGTTCTCATGCTTCCCTTCGTCTCCTTAAGGATTCTTATCGTGTGACTATAGTGGTATGCCCCTTCTTTCATTTCAGACTCCGTTCATTAATCAGATTTTGGACATTCTGTCATAATCATGGGGCTTTTTTTTCTTTCTGATAGGACAATCTTTCCCGTGGAAATATGGGCGCGGTAAAAGTTCTCCAGGAACTTTTCCCTGAACCAGGGCGACTTCAGTTTATTTATGCTGATCTGGGAGATGCTGCTGCTGTATCCTTGGATAATTTCTTTTCTTTCGTGTTTTAGCTTCACGGCTTATCCCCACTTTAAGTCTCTATGTCGCACTTTGCATATTGCTTTAATTATCGCCAGGACTTTTGATCCTTAACCAACAACTCAGGTTAACAAGATTTTTTCACAAAATGCATTTGATGCTGTGATGCATTTTGCAGCTGTTGCATATGTTGGTGAAAGTACTCAAGAACCGCTTAGGTACTTTTCGAATTATGAACCTCAAACTCTGTTGATTAGTCATTCAGTTCGATGCATCTCCTAGCTACTTGAGGATGATAATGTTAACATTTCTTTTAGAAAAATGCTGATCCTAGTAGACAACCATGTTCATAAGTCATAAATAAACTTTTCTTGTAATTCTCTTCGAGTACTTTGCAGGTACTATCATAACATCACATCAAATACTCTGCTTCTAGTTAAGGCAATGGCAGCACATGGTGTAAAGACACTAATCTATTCAAGTACCTGTGCAACATATGGAGAGCCCGAGAAAATGCCTATTACAGAAGTGACTCCGCAAGTCAGTAACACTAATTTTTATTTTATTACAAACTTCAGTTGTTATATGGATGCTTCATCGGTAGTCTGTATCAATTAGAAAAAAAGAATTCTCTACGTCGTAGAGGAACATCAGTTTGTTCCTTTTACATCTACCGATGTCTGGAATAGGTTATCATTGTTGTTGTAGTTACTGATTCTACTATTTAACTGTGAATACAAACAGCTCCCAATTAATCCATATGGAAAAGCAAAGAAAATGGCTGAAGATATTATAATGGACTTCTCAAAGACATCAGATATGGCTGTCATGATTTTAAGGTTTGTGCTTTACTTTTTCGTTATCTTGAAAAGGGACCATCAGCTGATCCTTAGCAATGAAGTTCCTTTTGATGATTGAATTAAATGCATTATCACTATAGGAATGGTTTCGGTTCACCAACTCGAGCAATGTCCAAACTCATCTTTCATAATAATGCTAAATAATTCATGATATGAGTAATAGTATTTGCAGCTTCAGAGTTTCATGTACCGGTGATCCTAGGTCTATTTCATCTCTTTGTACATGTACATTTCTCGATGCAAGTATCTGATGTTCTAACAATACACTATTCAGATACTTCAATGTGATTGGCTCGGATCCTGAAGGAAGGTTAGGAGAAGTTCCACGCCCAGAATTACGTGAGCAAGGTCGGATATCTGGTGCTTGTTTTGATGCAGCCAGGGGCATAATTCCAGGATTGAAGGTTATCTCGTTGTCTGCATTTTCCAAAACAGGCAGCTTGTTTATGTCTAAACGGAACGTTAAACTAAAGATCTTTATTCTTATACGGTCATTGCAGATAAGAGGGGTAGATTACAGCACACCTGATGGCACTTGTGTAAGAGACTATATCGATGTGACTGACCTAATCGACGCTCATGTTAAAGCTCTCGAGCATGCAAAACCTAGCAAAGTTGGTATCTACAATGTTGGGACTGGAAAAGGTGGTTACTTTCTACTACTCAACAAATTTCTTGTTTTATCGGTACTTGAGAAATGATTTTGATGGTCAAGTACTCCTTGTCGTTGCAGGTAGTTCAGTGAAACAATTTGTGGAAGCTTGTAAAAAGGCAACAGGAGTTGACATAAGGATCGATTACCTTAGTAGACGTCCAGGAGACTACGCTGAAGTCTACAGTGATCCTTCTAAAATTAGACGTGAACTGAACTGGATTGCTAGATATTCACTTGAGGAGAGTTTAGCAATAGCATGGAGATGGCAAAAGGTACACAGAAATGGTTACAACTAAGTCAAGCCGGTTTTGCTAACTAGGTTTTGCAGAGAACCTTAACGCGTCGAGGAAACAGATATCAGATATCACAACTCCTTGTCAATATCAGATATCAAATCTCATTTTGTAATAGCTTTACAGTTTGCCAGATGTATACCTACAAATAATTTTAGTCTGTCTTCACATATTCTTGTTCATCAATAGGCAATTTAATTCTAATGTTTTATTGGAATATTGGATAACAGTGTATACAAGAAATTTGCTGGGAAATGGAAATATTCACAGTTGATTCTATGGCATCTTTGTTTTGTTTTAAAATTCATAGACCAATGGATTTGTGTTTCTTCATTTAATCTAACTGCTACTTATCTCACCTACTATATAGTAAAAGAGCTTGCATTTATGAGTTATGGCTAGAGATTCTCAGGCATCAATTTATGTCAGACTTCATTTGTGAAATTATAGTTGTAATTTATGTAATTCCTTCCAGAGAATGTGGCATTTATTACTAATTACTAAAAGTGAGAAGGTCAAAGTTAGATTATCATTTTACCCCTATACTTATAAATTAAATATCTAATTAATTTAATATTAAATAATAATATTTTAATTATTTTTCGATTGTAGGTTATGCTTATTAATTAGGTATGCATCGTGTTATAATCCACATATTAATTCAATGAATTTGAAATTAACGATAAAGGAGGGGCCACTCATTTTAACCTTCAATCACTCCTCTAGACGTTTCTCATATGAATAATTTGATCTATAATAATGATAATAATAATAATATATGTATATGAAGTAGTATATCTTTTTGTCAAGAATTATATTTGTTATTATTTTTCTTTTTTAATCTATATATATCATTTTTTTAAAAATTATTTAACTTTAAAAAGTCATTTTCATAACTCACCTCTCTTTATATTCATAATTACTACTCTTATTTGATATTAGTAATTAAGTTATTCTTAATTCTTGGTTCTTTCATTTCCATAACCTCCTTGCTATTAAATGTACATCATCAACATCAACATTACCCCAATGCCTCAAAGGTTCCCGCCCATTGCGGGGTAAGGGGGGATCAGATGTACGCAGCCTGACTCCTATGTTTAAAAACATAGCGCGACTGTTTCCGGATGACCCATGATGAGCGTCGAAAGTTGCATTGACTAACTGCTACATCACAATTGAAAGAAGCGCAGACAGTTTAAAGAGTCATTTTGCTTTATTCCATCACACTCCAAAGTCAAAAAATAGTAAATCTTTGGCTCCATCCGAGATTGATGTGTTTAACTACTTTTTAGAAGCTAAATAGTCTTCATGTTAATGCTGCACATTTACTATCCTTATTAATCTTTTTCCTCAAATTTTTGTTGTTTTTTATTTGCTTTTTGTGTCTAAAAATTCTGCCTTTTTTACTTTTAAATAGTAATGAAATATTTTTTTTTTACTACTATTGATGTCACATGTTACACTTGTTTAGCCAAAAATTATTTATTAAATTGTTTTATAACTACAAGAGAAACATAAATTGTTTTCCAGTAAGGAGGAGGTAAAGTGCATTATTAACTTGTCCTCACAACCTATTACATTTTTAACGGTTATCCACAATAAAAATGTATTATTTGTCTTCTTACTAGCTCTCCAGGTATGTATATCTTAAATTTCCATGGATGTCATGTCACTTAATTTTTCGGCATGTTTTCTTACCCCCTTTAGTTTTTAGCTATGCAATTCTCTAATTGAGACTTACCAACATTTTTATTGTTATGATATTTTCATACATATTAGTCAAAATGTAATTCCTCTAGATTTTATTCGATTAGAAATAACATTTATCATCGGTTAGCTAATGTTTAATTGTTAATATTTTATCTTGATAATTGTATTTACTTTCCAAAAACTAATGGGTTATTATATTATTATTAGATGAAGTATCCTTATTGGCACATTAAGAGTAGGTTCATCTTTATAAGTTTGTGAGGACGTAGAGTTTGTTTTTCAAGTTGCACTAGCACATGGATAGCTATAGATAATAAGAATTTATTTTATTTTGAATGAGATTATGATAAATTTATCATTTGAAGCCTTATGTCTAATAACTCTATTTATATAAATTAAATACAATATAATGTTACTATACTTTAGTAAAGATTTTTATTTGTATCTTGCTATACTTAACCAACCATATAGAAAGTCACTTCATCAGTTAGATTCAAAATACAATTGTTGTCTTACTCATTCATTTCAAGTTTAACTAAAATATTGCTTTTTAACATATATGAAAACCAATTATCAGTTTGAGTGTTTTCCTCCCACTCATATTTTGATAATATTTATATAAAAAAATTACATGTATAAACTGCTACACACTCACCTGTCGAAAATTAATTTATGAAAAAAATAAGGAGAGAAAGTGTACAAATAGTTGAAATATTACAAATTTTTTAATATTTAAAAGTCTTGAAATCAACTTTAGATTAGAAGTTTGAAGTTTAAATCTTTAGACGCGAAAGTAAAATTTGTCAAGACTGATTAAACTGTAAATAATTTTTAAAAATAAAAATATATCTTAAAATAAAAATGCTCAAATCAAGAACTTTTTATCTTTCTACCTTCAGAGTGCCAAAGTTAAATTCTCCTTAATTCTAAGTAGATAGCTATTGTCATTTCTTATTTCCTTCATCTCCTCACAAGTACATAACTATATCACTCAAAGTCTAATATTGATGTACAAGTTTGTTAATCTAATACTAAATTTGTTTATCGTATTTTTCTTTTATTTTTTTTATTTGATAATTTTTTTATTTCAACTTCTATGTAACATGTCTAAGACCAATAGATTAAAAGATATTTTTGGTGCATTCTACACATTTTGATTCAAAAGCATTAATATTTATTTTTTAAAACTCTATATTAAGTCAAAACCAGAAAAACAAATTAAGATGTAGGAAATATTTATATTTACACTTGTATACAAGTTTCTAACCATGCTCCTCAAGGCACTACAATAACAACAACAATAAAAGACAATAAAAAATCTAGGTAATCTCACAAGTGAGATCTAAAGAAGTTGGTGTGTATGCAATCTTATCTTTACTTAGAAAAGATAGAATATTTGTTTATAAAAGACCCTCGACTTAAGTAAAGCACCAAACATGTATCCAAAGTAAAAATGAGGAAGAAGAGAACAATAACAATAAATAATGCAATTATTGAAATAAAGAAAAAACATATAATACTACAATTGAAGAATGACATAGTAGGAGAGTAATACTATTAATAAAACTGCGAAAGAAAAACATGCTCGACCTCCTATTAACCTTCTACCCTAAATTTCAACCTCTATATTTTCTTATCTAGGATCATGTCTTCACTAAACTACAAGAGTGTTGTGTTCTTTTTAATCAACTTCCTCCAAAAAAAATTTCGATCTATCTCTATCCTTTTTTGTATTCGCTACAGCCAATGTCAGTGTTGCGCCACTCCATCATAACATTACTTGCCAGGTAATGTACTTTGCAGACTAAATGCATAAGTATTTTTTTTTGTAGGTCGCTATTTAATTAATATTTGTTTTATAATTTTTTTACTGACGACTTTATCTACTTCGCTCAAAAAGTCAAATGTCTTTGAAAGTATAGCTTTATAAAGGCCAAATATTAAAATTTTCATCTTATACTTTGTATGACTTACCAACATCAAATATTTTTTTACTAAGGTGCAGAAATGATTAGAAATTCAGTCATGTATATTTGAATAACTTTTTGGTCAAAACTAATGTTCTTATTTATGTTTGTACCTTAGTCATACTTGACTGAAAACCTATAAAAAATGAGTAGAAATATCAAATGTGCATCTGAACAAAATATAATAATTTGTTCTTCAAATTTCAATAATTTTACGCATGATTCAGCACTCAAATCTACTTTAAATAGATTTAAAACTAAAATATAAATTTTATTTGTCCTAAAGTACAAAACTCGACCATCGATTCATTAAAATCACAATAAATCAAACAAACTTATTAAAAACCATTTAACCTTTTCAAATCTTCACTTTAGTCATGCATATATGACTAAACTACATATAAAAATAGACTAAAATTTCAAACATGTCCATCAGAAAATTTTTGCCAAAATGAAATAATATTATTTGAAATAATCACTAAAATATCAATTTTCACAAAAAAATACACAATCTTTTTTAATTACCAAACTAATAATTTAATTACCAAAATACCAAGTCCAAAAAGCTGTGTAAATAGTAAAAGCCTTTTATGGATTGTCGAGCCACCGGCTCGATTTTTCATTTTTCAACCTCCATTTTTTTAATTTTCTTCAACAAAAAGCCTTTTGAAGAGTTGCTTTTTAACATTATTTATATTTTTATCCCAAAGGGCTTTCGTCCGTCAACCTTCTTCTCAAACCCTTCACATTCTAGGTAAAAAATCTTTATTGAAGAAAAACATTTTTGCTCAAAGTTCTTGGCCACAATTAATCAAAACTTAAGGTTAGTTTAAGATTTAGAAGCAAGGAGAGTAGTACTCATTGTTGTTCTGGACCCTCTTTTGAGTTAAACTTTTCATTGACGAAAACTCATTTTTACTCAAGTTCTTGGTTACAATATTCCAGGTAAGTTTAACATTTTTTTGCACTCAAATAAGAATTTCAGTTGTTTGAATGATTTTATATGCCTAATTTTTTTTTTTTCATTTATATGTAGTTTCTTCCACAAGTGATCAAAGAAGAAAACTCTTCATTGAACAAAATCTATATTTATTCTAGTTTACAATTAGTTAAAATTTCAGGTTAGCGTAACTTTTCTTTTTTTGCATTGAAAATAAAAATTTGAGTTTGTTTGAATCATTTCATACGCTTTTTATTTTTAATTTTTTTTTCATTTCTGTGTAGATTTTTTTCATAGGTGTTGAGGAAGAAGAATGACGAAGGTCACACCTACTAGAAAAAGTTCAAGATTTCAAAGCTCCATACTTGTCTACATTCCATGTAAGTCGAACTAAACCCCTTTCTTTTTAATTTTTTCTTGTATTGAAAAAAAACCTTTGTTTCTTTGAATGAAGTAAAAATGCTCCATTGAAGGAGAACCAACATATCATTTAAAGCTTTTAATGTAGACAAAATTTTTGGATGCAAGCTCGAGTTCAAATGTTTCCACTGTTGTTGTGATTACTTTTTTAGGGAGACTATTCTTATAATGTCAAATGCGAGCTTGAATCGCATTTGTAGTGACGAGCGTGATCCAATGTTGCATGTAACAATGCGATACTAACATGGCGACTTATTACAAATGCAGACTTCATGGCCAAAGAACAATCCAGCTAGAAGATTTTGGTCCTGTCCACGCACCCGCATATGTTCGAATTACATATTTCTTTTTTTTTTCTCTAGCTTACCATTAAATTCACCTTGTTATAACCAATTTTAGGAAAATTCATGTAAGTTCTTTAGATGGAAGGATCTTGTCACGCCCAAAATTCTGTTAAGGCGGACTGACACCAATTGCCGATAAGGCTCGGGAGAACCAACTTGTATCCATGCGTTTTCTATACATATTATAAAGGATTTCTTTATTTCAACATGCCTTTAAGAAAGTAAGAAGTAATAACAAGCCAAAAGGAAATCCATATGGCTAGGCCGTTGGGGCCACAGTGTCTAAAGTATGAGACATGACCACACTTTAATTTACATAGTCTACAAAGCCTCTAGATAAGGAAAAGTATCTGATAAAGGTCGCGACAGGCCCCGCCTCGACTAACTATACAATACAAAAATATGAGCTCTAGACACACAAAACTCCGAAGCAACCAGGAGGTTGGTAACAGCAGCTGGATATCCTATACTCCTACTGGGGAGCGCTACTAGCACCTGTACCTTCAGCATGAAATGCAGGTCCCCGTAAGGGGCGTCAGTACGAGATAATATATTGAATATGTAAGGCAGAAAATACTGTATATGAAGTAACAACTCAAATGAAACTATGTACTGGTGTAGGATGAGAGACCACCTTTATTTACATTGTGGGATCATGTACCTTATGTTCTTTTTATTATTCTACCTTTACTGTATAATCTGTGCACAACATGTAATACAAATGACCAGCTGATCAGTGGTAAATCTATATCGGGGTCGGCGCTATCTAGGCTTTTTCTTTCATCCCTTGGACTACCCCCTATGATAGGATCGACCCTGGCTAGGTGATTCTTCCACCCCCCGGGTTACCACCCATCACTAAGCAATATACTTTATCTTTCAATTACTTTTGAGATGACTCTTTTGGTAGTCATAATATTGGAGCTGTAAAACTATACATGTAGCATATGACATGTAAATAATCATACAAGGCAATACGATAATGAAAAGAGTACATTACACAACTAATAAAATGCGTATGAGATGAAACAACTTGTGAATTTTATTTAGCAACAAGAACCCATGTAACTTGGTATCCAAATATGTATGCAGATTTGAAGGTGACTATGTATGGGAGCATATGAACATTTGGAAGAGTGGAGATATGGTGAATAGTTGTGTCAGAGTTGGTAAGTGCCTTTATGTGCCAAAGACGAATCTAGATTTCATGCCAAATAATACGAAATCAAGTAGCCTTATATACCTCGATATATGACCTCGTTATTACCTCGGAGTAACCTCCTTTTCCCTTAAATATTTATCTATAATAGAGTAGGCAGTAACATTGGTATTAGCAGCTAAGAAACACTTCTTGGCAGTCCAATTTAATGTAAAAATAAACTTTGGGCAGCAACCCATAAGCATCGACCCAACGACGTTATTTCATCCCTTCCACCCTTAAGCATATGTGCCTATTACTCATTCCATATACATGGTGTATACAGCGTAGTTAAGGTTCGTAACATGCTAGAAACAATTCACAATTCACAGCACACACCAACTTCACACGATATGCAATCAGGTAGCACAACCTTACGCCATTTCCCTATATCTCGACGTCAACAACTCAAAACTATACAGACTTTAGCCAAACTATCCTTAACATATCTATACCTAAAAACAGCCTTAAAACAGTCTAAGAACAGAACCAAACCAGTCATGAAGGACGTGAGGCAATAGCATTTGATCCATCAGCCCCCAAGTCCCAATCAAAATCACACTTAAGATAGCACAATAAAACTCGTTATTAAGTGAAACAAAATTAGGGCAGAAACCTTACATTAATATCTATAACTTAAACCATGTTAGGAACATCAACTTCTCTTCATAATCCAGCCCACAAACCATAGAGAAGTTACTAAAAAAAAGCAAGTGTGCAGCAACTTTCTAAGCACATATTGTCCGACCTTTGTTCACAAGTATAACTAGCATATACTTCCTGTTTGTCATGGGATAAGTATAATAAATATATGAATATTTCCACTTACCTTAGCATTCAAGATTTAGGTTTCCTTCAAGAAACCTAGAGGGTTTTATTGGCTGCCTTGTAAAGTGAAGTAAAGAGAAAAAAGAGTCTTTAGGAAAGCTGAAAATTGTTCCAAAGTGAAATGACTTAAGAGACAGCTTTCAAGCCCTTTTAAAAGGAGTCTTTTGGCTGACTTTCTCTTGGGATTTTGACCACATATCAACACATATTAGTAAGTTGGTGATGCAGCAGCTTGGGCCCCTCACTTGGGCTTAAATAAGTCTCAACATTGATGGGCCTTGACTGTCCATTTTTCTAATTCCTCTTTACTTAATTTGGGCCCAATTAGTCAAGTGGGTTGTGATGCACTTGGACCCTTTTATTATTCATCTTGGGCTGTACTTATTGTCCAGTTACAACGGTAAAACACACAGACTAAAGTTGCACTCTTAACACAGACTTTATTCATTATCCGACTTGGACAGATTTGGCATCGGGTCTCATCTCCATTTAGCTAGCATATTTTAGCTAAGCATGTAGGTGACTCACCTACTAACTTCCTAGGTCCTATAAGCATCTTAGATCTTTCACCTCGTTTAAGGGCGTGATCTCCTCAATTTGACTTAAAACTTATTTACACTCGACCCTCTTCAACGTTAGATATACATGTCGCCCTCTAATTTGATATTCAAGCACTTTAAAAAAAATTGGCGCTAATTTGAAAAGTCATATCATGTTTTATTTGCATAGTACTAGTACTGTAAGATGTGGGGTATTATAAATCTTGAGGAAATTGATATGCGATCAAAATTTGTCATTCCAAGATTGATGAATAGAATTAAAGAATTGGAAGAAACATTAGCATTTTATGAAAGTAAAGAGAAGAAGATGAAATTGGTGGTGAAGAAGGATAATCAAGTGTGTAATAATAAGCAAATAAAGGAGGCGAAGAAGAAAGAATGTTGTATCTTGAATTCGAAGCTCATACTATTGATTTTCATCGTGTTTTTCTGATTTTAAGTATTAACAAGAATGTAAAGGATGAAAAATGCAGTTGTATGCATTTCAATTGCCATGACTATTTTCTTTTTGGTTGTGTAAGGCACTATTCAATCAAAAATGTTGTATTTTCATAAAATTATTATTATTTTTCACGATGGTGCCTTTTTATAGTGGACTTTTTTTTTATGTTTCTATTAGTTGCCGAAATTCTTAATACTTTTATTTTTCTTTGGTAAAATGATTATTGTAATTGGTATAACAGTTAGTAGCTGGCTAATTTTTTTTGTTAAAGTGGATCATAGTTACCTCTTTTTAATGGTATTCTTGTTGGGTTTTAATATGGTGATTGTACTGTATATTATATGGTACTCTTATTAGTTGGTAATGCTTTTATTTTTTTCTTAAAAAGATTAGTGTGTTTGCGAGTTTCATTATCGGTGCATAATTATTCCTTTACAGAGGTTATCTTTTTTTGGTATTAGTGTTGGTGGGTTAACTTTTGTTGGTATGGTTGGTTAGCTATGATATTAAAAACACAATGTTCAGTATGTTGAATATCATTTTGCATATGGTAGGCAATTTGGTTTTGAAGACCACCATTTTTTTGTATAACAGTTGGTGGCTTGGTTAATTTTTTCTTATTGTTGTTGATAGTTTCTCCATTCAATGGTATTCTTATTAGTATTCTTTACAGTGATTCTTTCGTATACTATATGGTACTCTCATTAGTTGATATTTTTTTCTAAAAGAAATAAACCAACAACTCAAACAAGGTTGAAACTAATTAAATAGAAATTGAAATTATCACAAATCTTTAATATTTGCAACAAATTTTAAAAAATATTTTTCTACTATTACATACTAGTTACATCTCATTTTCCATCATATTGTATCGAAATCGACACAAATTTATCGTTATCCATGAATATTATCTAGACGAACACCGTCCTTATACTCCTCAGCTTTTTTTTTAATCTCATTAATACTCTTATCAAAGTATTTATATAAAAATAAGCTTTGGTAACTGCACTCAATTTTTTCCCCTTGTTATCAACTTTTTCAACAAGGAATTCATTCCTTTACACGCATGCCAAAAAAAAGATTTTCAAATCAATTAAATTCATTTGATGACTTTTGGTAAGAGAAAAACCTTGTTAAATTTAAAAAAGAAATTGGAAAAAAAAGTACATTCTACTACAATAGGTAAACAATAGGTAAGGATGACTAATCTAACAAAAAGTCATTCTTTTTTATCTTACTAATGATGACCACCATTAATTAGTACAATACACAAGAACTATTTTTATATTGCTTGTACTATTGAGGAACATGGCTAACTGCCATTTTTTATTTTTTTCACCCTTCCCAACTCAATCACATCATATTCAAACCAACATTAATCACTATATATCATACTCTTTTTCCTAGTTTTGTAATAAAAACTGCTATATTAGTGTAAATAACAAAATATTGGTATGAGCCCTGTAATTTCACATAATATTTTGTATAGTTTTGTTTTTCATCCTATTATTTTTTAAATTCCAACACTTCAATCTACTCCAAATAACTCAAATTTGAAATGTAAGTTTCATATATCACTGAGAACAAGTCTCAAGCATCAAATTATTAAAATAATAACAAATCTAACAAACCTATTTAACACTCTTTTAATTTTTTCATGTATATCTGCGTTCGGTTGTATATAACTGAAACGCATGTTAAAATTGACAAAGATTTCAATCATATATGTATGAATGATGAAGAAGAAGCAAAAAAAGAAAATAGGGCAACCCCATGAAATTTTTATGACTTTGCATGAGAGTAGTTAAATTTTGGGAAAAATTACATAAAATAGATCTAATTGTAAAATTATTTACTAAAAATGAATTCAATCAAAATTATTTACCCACATACCTCACTTTCGCGTTTCTTATTTCGCACATGACGTCAACATCACTACCTTGTGATACTTTATTGGTATATGATACCATAGTGGTATTATATGGAGTCGAGCTTAATCCTTTATGATACTCCATTAGTATATTGATATCATATAGGCATCATATATGATTGAGCTCTTTTTTAAGAAATAAATAAAAAAAATCAAAATTTTGTTAGTATATGATACCGTAACAATATTAATTAGGACTAAGGTTAATCCTCTATGACACTCCGTTACTATATTGATACCATATTGGTATCATATAGAATTAGGATCTTTTTGAAAAAAATAAATAAGAAACAATTAAAAGAAAATTATTACAATCACAATCTTAAATATCCATATAGTCTGATGATATCAAATAATTTTTTCCCGTGCGCTTGTAGATACTATTTTTTTGGCTTACAAGTACTCCATATTTTGAAAAAATTACTTAAGTAAATCCTTTTTAATAAATAATTACTGATTTTAGCGAAATATTTTATTTATTACCATTTATAGCAGTATATAATAATACTATGATAAATCTGCACTTGTGTTAAAAGTGCATCATGCATTCAATATAAATATATTATAATTGTTCAATGAAAATGATTTACTATTGCTATAAATGGTAAATATTTTTTTAAACTAGTACATCTATGTAACTTTCCGTATTATTTTCCCTAAATTCTAATGCAAAGCTCTCAAGCCCAGAATATCCAACAGTGAGTTCTCACTCCTAAAGGAACAACGAAAGGCAAGCCCGTAATAGAGCACGCTCAGTGTTACCTGAATAATCAGATTCTTAGAAATTAGAAACTAGAAATCTAGCTATACATTTATTATGGTTAGATGTGTGGATAGATTGTGCCTAAATCAAATATGCTCCTTCCGTTGCAGGATTCCTGCCACTTGTTTTCAAAATGGCTAAACCCATTATGAATCATGTAGATGACTTCGCGCGATAGTAACACAAGCCTAGCACATCCAGACATTGGTGGCATCCATAGGAATAACTTAAAGGTACATACATTTTATAAGTAGCAAACCTGCATCCATTGTCCCAAATGAACAGTGAGCACAGTAATAGAAGCACAGACACTTCCAAGTCTTTCCAGTTTAAAAATAAAGGGTGTAATTTCAAGGGCAGGAGGGTGGCGAAAAGTATTCGTAGGAGGAGCTAACAAAATTCTATTCTGCAGCCAAGATGGCGCATGAATATGTTCCTGTTGTTCTACATTAATATTGTGCTACAGATACCGCTGATCAGAGTGTAAGATCTCTTAGCATGCACTATTTGAACCCGGAGAGCAAGGACTTCCAAAGCATGGCAAGAAAACGCATCCTATGGAAAAGCTGGGTTCACTCAGTATATACTCTACAATTAAGTTTCTGTCTCTTCCTCTTTGTAATTTGAATATACCTAGCTTTTGACGTGCTGTTGTAGGATAATAATCATAACTCATCATGATCCGATGACTTTTCATCCACGGATGGCTTCTCTGTCTCTGCAGCTGTTCCTTCTTTCTGGGAGGTACCCTGCTCGGAAGAGGAGTTGGTATCATCTGCTTTCTCCTTGCTGCTTTCAGTTTCATTTTTCAAAGGCTTCTCAACCTTAGGCTTTGGCTTTGGTATTCTATTTACCTTGTTAACCTGAACGATGAAAAAAGAGAAAAAGGGAGGATCAAGCACCGACAGATAAAGCTTCACACTGAATGAGCTGATTACCAATTTCTTGTTCAACTCTATCACTAAACCAAATTAACGAAGATTTAGATCACGCACCTTGTCTTGAAGATCAAAAACCTTTACATATACTTCATCAGAAGTAAATGCAGGCTTGTCGGATCCAGGAATGCTGTAAGAAAAGAAAAGGCGTTAAGACAGCGTATGAGAAGGGGGATAAAACTTTATCAGAACAACATTATGGAATAGACTTGACTTTCTCAGACTTGCAAGCCAGACCACTGGGATAAATGGGAAATAATTTTATAAAGAACCCATGGCCTGATAATATTTTATGTATTTTTTCTCCAGAATTCTAGGTACTACTGTGTGTGAAACTTGGGCTAAGCCAATTTAGAACCAAAATTATTTTGTTTAACTTTTTGTAGTCTATACTACATGGACCATAGTTTTTCATGGAGAACCAGCCAGCAAATGATATGTTATATTATTTCACCACCAGAAATTCTAGGTACTACTGCATGCAACTTAGGCTTAGCCATTTTAGAAATCAGATTATTTTGTTCAAACTTTTGCTGTCAAACTCAAGAACTGACTGGAAGCACATGAAAATTCAGCAATTAAAGAGAATCAATGTTCAAGCTGTTCTTTTCATCATTTGATTTTAATTTTTGTTTGACTTAATTTTTCTGATATCAGAGAAATCTCCTGTGGGCTTCTTGCCCAACTTCAGTTGGAAATAGAGAATCAAAAACTCCAGGTAGCCTGGGCCGCTGCTCTAGCCACATCCCCATGATAGGGTTCAAACTGCAGCTGACCCACACATCATGTGATGCGTCCTTGTCATTGTATAAAAGCCCCAGGAGGCAACAGTCTTAGAACACCCATTTTCTTATCTTTTCTAGTCTCCCCGTACATCTTCGTTTTACAGTCTCAATTGAATAGGGCAAATGTTAAATGAAAAGACTACAAAGTTCCACCTTTCTCCCTCCTAGTTCGGTTGAATGAAATACAGAACGAAATACAAATAGGGCAAATGTTAAATGAAAAGACTACAAAGTTCCACCTTTCTCCCTCCTAGTTCGGTTGAATGAAATACAGAACGAAATACAAATACACAAACACATGTATATACAAATGCAAATGTTCAAATTAAAGTGTATATGCTTCATCACACACACACAAATCCACTAGATTTATTCTTTACAGATGGTATATTGGTCAGTATCACTTTTGGGAGTTCAGTGGCTCAATAATTTAATGAACACGATGTTCCAACAGGAAAACTATTTGCTATATTCACTGAATAAATTTAAAAGCGGTAGCGGAAACAAGCAGAGTAAGTACGAAAAGCAAAAGGGGAGAGGCAATAACACAGAGAGTGAACACATAATGACCATACGAAAATAGGAAAAAGGCTAGAGAAATGAGAAGGAAAAAGAACTTACTCTTTCTGTTCAGCCTCCTTCTGATTTAACCAATTCTTCATTTTCTCAGCTTCATTGAGAACCTGTAAACATGACCCCCCTTAAACTTCCCGGAATGAACATTAAGAGTAGATGTCTTAGCTTCTATTGTATCAAAATAGATATATGCATAACAGCTGAAAAGAGTACCTCGTCTATTCTTCCCTTGGGAAGCCACGATTTGTTGGTTTCCCATCCATGCACAATCTGAAGGCATCCAAGAAAAGAGTAAAAGGTAAATTGCAAGGGTCATAGGCAATAAAGGACACCAAATTTGAAATCACTGAGATACAGGGTGAGCAGGTTAATATCAATTTCATCAATACGCCTTCTGCACTACAAATCTAGAAGACACCCATGGCTATCATCACCTCAAACAGTGCCTCAAAGCATACAGCTTATTTTTCCACACACCCCTTGAAAAACTTCAATGCGAACTTAAGAGTTTGATGTGCTGATGCAACCTAGTAATTTTTCTCAAACCTACTAATTTCGTCATTTTCCTTTAGGAAACAAACACACAAATACTCTCTCCATTTCAATTTGCTTGTCTTAGTTTGACTGGACAAGGAGTTCAAGAAAACAAAGAAGACTTGAATTTTGTGGTCTTAAACTAAATATATTTGCAATGAACCAAAATGCCCTTTGAATTTGTGGTCTTAAAATGCCATGTATGATATTGGGTGTAAAGAGTGATTAAAAGGTTTTTTCTTAAAAACAGATCTAAGCAAGACAAACAAATTGATATTGGGGTTTGGTGGGGGGTTATTGTTCACCTATCTATCTATCTATCTATGCATACCACCATAAGACACTCTTTCAACCTTGCATTCTGCACTTCATGATGCAAAGAATTTAACCAAACAGAGCAGAAGAGCGTTTACTGGGACAAGAAACTAAACTTCCTACCTGTTGCACTTCATTAAGGTATTTGCGAGCATGATCAGATGCAGCAGGGCGTGCAGCAAGTTCTTTATGTCTGCACAAAAAATCACATTCAATACAACTATTTAACATTGAACAAAAAGTAACTATGGTCTTTGAGTGCAGTTGATACTAAAGGCAGACCTGAAAGATATGGGGTCCCCAATAGCTTTCAACTTATCTAAATGTTCTTGAAACTGGGTCGCAGAAGCATCTTCACCATCTGTGTACAACCATTCTTGTACCTGAAAAAACTCCATTTAGTATATTTATGATATGCATATATGGCAAAACATGGAAAAAAGGAAATAGGCAAACCTCATCAAGTTTCTCAATAAAGGACTGGCGCTCTGGACTGGTCGATATTTTCACAAAATCTCCAGATTCAAGCTGGTACATGAGCACAGTCAACATTAAAAATAGATAAAGTGATTTATCAATCAGTTCCATGTGATCAATTAGCGAATAAAAATGCTGGTGCAAAACAGCGATGCCACTGGAAGCGAAATCATAAAGTGCATTACAACAAGGAAAAAAAAGATCAAGAAGCTAACAGTGATCCACAAGGTTACAACATCTAGGAAACAATATCACCAAAGCAACAGAGTAAGTTCTGCATCTGTGTAGAGGTTTCATTTGAGGGATCCAAAGCATCAGTTTAACAAAAGGATGTTTCAGGATAATCTTGAAGTACCGGCTATGTACTTAAAAACTGTTGCAAGAAAGATTTGTCTAGATGCAAAGCCGTTGCTCTAAGATAGGTCTATGCAAAGCCGTTGTTCTATTTTCAAACCAGAATGAACAAGAACTTACTTTAAAGGTACAAGAGCTTTTTCCACAAATCGTCACATATTAACAAATCATACACGTGTATGCAATTGGAACGAGAAATAGGAAAATAAAGAATACACATAAGACATTCAAGTATCCATAGCTGAACAGATCAGCTGTCCACAAAATCACAAGCATCGGCAAGAGTTAGAGATATAAGTCCTCGAACCTTGTCTCTCGTATCATATATGTATCCTTCCAAGCTGTTCTTCAATTCTGCCGTTCTTCTTCTTTCTTCATCTTTTTTGTCCAGTGCTTCCAATTTGCTTTTAGCTTCACTGAAAGATTCTTTTGAAAGAGATGCTCCTGGCCCAGCAGTCTTCTCATTAATCTACATGAACAAAGAAGTTTCCAGGATAAGACTGGTTAAAAACACCATAACACTACAATATTTCTAAAATAACATTTCCCTGGCACCTAATGGAAATCAATAAAGAAGGGGATGCAAAAGAGATCCCCCCCGCAAATGGATAAGTCTAGAAGACCTTAAGTGGAACTCGGAAAGTCCGTTTCTTCAGCTTCATCTCTGTACCAGGACTTATGGTGCCAGAATCACTTGCACCAGGATCAGAGGTGTTACTATTACCAGCGTCTGTGCTCAACTTTTCATCAGTTTCCTCTGTACTATTGGGGCCACTTTCGGTAGACGTGTTTGCAGAAGCAGAAGCAGCGGTCGAGTTGTCCACTGTCAGATTCTTTCGTGGAACTTCGACCCATTCAGTTATTTCAATAACAGCATCTGCTCGATCTAATGAAAATATTCCACTTCTACTAAGTGAGAAATGTAAATTAGCCTTGACAGGCGCAGAAAGATTCCATGATGCATACCTAAAAAAAAGAAATGCACAAAAGCTCAGAATAATAGATCACCAAACACCATTTGATCCAGATGTCGATGATTCTTACTTCTCACTGGCATCAGCAAGACCTGACACTGCATACTGAGCAAATGTAAGCGAAGGAGTCCCAGGTGGCAAGAAGTCATCGCTTTCATAGGCTAGTGAAACTTCAAAATCCTTGTCGTGAACAATGGATCTGAACATCTGCAGTTGGATCACACAATGGGGAATAAAAATATCATGTATTAAGTATGTTTTTTAATAACCTATTGTCTCCCGACAACATAGAGTCAAAACAAATTTCTGATATACCTTGCTGGGCAGTTTCTTCATACGTGGTATGGTCAATTGTTTAGTGCTTTCATCTTTAGGAAGATCTGGACCATCTACTTCGATCACATATCCATATGGAGAACCATCAATCATTCCCAATTTACGGTTCAATTTGATTCCATCACTTATATTAGCAGCATGCAATGAGGCACCAAGTGCAATTGCTTCATCAGAGTCCAAGTGTCTGTCCAGTTCTTTTCTTCCAAGAAATTCCTGCAGCTTAGCCTGCAATCGAAGAATGTAAATTTTATTTTCAAGAAAACAATCATTGTTCTCACAACTCCTCAATCGAGCATGCTACAAGCAATAATGCTTAAATCGACATTGACTCGGCTGCAGATAAAGATAATGCTACAGCTTCACTGGTAAGGAACTCCACCAGCCAGCAACAAAATATTTAGTTTATCCTTTTATATGTAAGTCACAAGTAACCAAAAACTTTCCTTTGGTTTAAAAGCATATGAGAACTGCAAATATGTATATAAGAAAAGAGCAGTGACTCAGACCTGCAATTTTGGTACCCTAGTGGAACCTCCAATCAACTCCACGGCATAAATATCTTCTATTTTCAAACCAGAATGAGTAAGAACTTCCTTTAAAGGTACAAGAGCCTTTTCCCACAAATCATCACATAACTCTTCAAACTTCTCACGAGTTATCGAGCTCCTGCGGCAAAAATAAATTCCCTGATGAGTGAATAAATGAAAAACAAGTGAAAGATACTAGTTGAATATCACTTTTCCTCCTCTTCCAGATGTGTAAGCATGCCAGGATCCACATAAGACACACATCAGAGGAAGGGTACTCCTATATGTATTAGATAGCAACGCTAGTAATGGGGGAGCAGAACTTCTTTATCCAAGATGGAATTGAGCATTTGATCATGCCCAGTGTTTTGGACAGGAAAGGCGACAAAAGGCGACAAGCGTCTACCTCGCCACACTCGCAGCTCGCCTTTTTGAAGTACGGTGTCAATTAATACATTTTAGTTACATATATAAAAAATCAAAATCTCAATCTCAATAACATATTAGCAAATATTTCAATTCAAAAATGAAAAACAGATAGTAGATACTACAAGTCTAGAACTTGAATGAGAAAAAAAACAAAACAAAAGTCAAAATAGTGAGAAAAATAATAGAGGTAGAAGTAACTCTATAATTTGAAGAAGAAGTAAACAAAGTACAGGAAGAAGAAATCTCAAGAAGAAAATAAGTACGTATTGGTTGGACTTTGGAGTCCCTGAAAAAGTTTGGCCGGTCATCGGAGAAGTCTAGTCGGGTCATTTGGTTGGAGTCGAAGTGCAATTGTGCAAATTGGTCGGAGTGCAATTGTGCAAATTTGGAAAGAAAATCTTAAAATTGTCTTTCAACTTTTAAAACCCTAAATTGGTCGCCTTTTTTAAAAAAATACAAAAGGCGACCCCTTTCTTGCCTCTCGCCTTTGTCGCCATTGTCGCTATGGTGTCGCCTTTTGAAGACCGTCTCTCCATAAAGCTAAAAGACGATCAAGGGTCGCCTCGCCTCTTGCCATTGGCGACAAGGCGATCGCCTTTTACAACACTAATCATGCCAACTATAGATGATCATAACCCGTTTCCATGTTAACTAAAAAATATGAAGAAAGACCTGCAAACATGGGAAAACACAAAAGAGAAACAAACAATTTCAAAGCATTCCAGTTTCAATGTATTTCCCTAGAGAAGGAGTTTTAATTTAATCACATAAGTTACATAGCACAGAATCAGAACAAATGAGTCATCAACTTTCAACAAAGCCTTGCCTCAAGCTTTATTTCACCATTCACATATGCCATTTTATATAAAAATAGAAGTATCTTCTTCATTATCTATGAGGTAGTGGTAATCTATGAGGTAGTGGTAAGGTCTGCGTACATTCTACCCTCCCCAGACTCTACTTGTGGGATTTCACTGGGTATGTTGTTGTTGTTTTTGTTATCTTCTTCATTATCTTTTTTCTCCTTTTCAATATCTTACTCTCATTAGCTGAATAGCTGATCCTTCACCTAAACTACATGTGTTAATTATTATTCTTTGCATGTCTTGTTAAACTTTGAGTAACGAAAAGTTTCAGAAAAAAGTAAGCAAAATAGAAACAACCACAAGGACAAAAGAAAGTAAAAGCAAGTTGCATTTGTGTAATCCCGGTGCAAGATCAGCCTGAGAAATACCATGGCAGTAGAAGTGTTCGACCAAACCCCATCCCAGGGTTTGGATCAATTTTATTTTAGAGAGGCTTACTCCATGCACAAAGTGCTCCTTTACTGATTTGGAGGTAAGAGGAGAGTGAGTGTAGGGTTCCCCTTGTATCTAAGCAAGAGATTTCTTTGACCAATTTTGCTTGCTTAGGCAAAGTTGATATTAGACCTAGCCTGGTCCAAAAATATCTCCGGCAAGCAACATTGATCAAGGTGCCACAAGTAGGACCTGGCCCCTATGTTCCTATTAATAATTCATCTCAGGGTACATGGACTTCTCAAATGTACCCAACTAGTGAAAGGCTAAAAGAAGAAAGATATTGCAACAGTAATGTTTAAGTTTAAATTTCAGAAGATGCAGGTTGCAGAGATGAGGATGTAGAGATGAGGATGTTGAAATGAATGTGTGGACATACCAGCAGTGATATGATTAGGAATGAGATCATCAGGGAGAGGCTAGAGGTGACCTCTGTGGCTGACAAGATGAGGGAAGCGAGACTGCGTTGGTTTGGACATATGCAGAGAAGGAGTAGTGAGGCTCCTGTTAGGAGGTGCGAAAGGTTGGATTTAGGGGATACGCGGAGGGGTAGAGGTAGATCGAAGAAGTATCAAAGGAGGTGATAAGACAAGATATGGCGAAATTTCATCTCACTTATGGGATTCCACTAGGTATTGTTGTTGTAATGTTTAAATTTAAAAGAAGCAGGTACAACAAGAGTCTTCCTTTGTAAAGTAGCTTCATCACATCTCAAACACATGGACTCAAATCTCTTATAGGGTTCATCACGAGCAAAACATTAAATAGCATAGCTTGTGCAGGGGTATATAGTACTAAGTCTAACCAAGAATCAGCATAAAGTATCCCAAGCCTTACATAGATAAGGTAACACCATTCACTTATCAACAACACATTGGAGAGCAAAAAGATAAATTTCAGAACAAAAACACCGAAACAATAGATGAACTAAAGGAAACAAGAAAGTATGAGAATTCATATGGATAAAAATCAAGGGAAAACAAAACTTACCTAAAATCCCTATCATCATAAATAGATTCAACTGAAATTGGAGCTGCTGTGTTTGCACTAAGAATTTCCTTTGTTCGTTTGACTTGCTTCTTCAACTTTGCCATTGCCTTTGGAGAGTTCCTTATGTCAACCCCATTTCCTACCTGTTTATTAAACTCATCTGCAAAGTACTCTACCAATCTTAGTTCCATATGTTCTCCTCCCAGCTCTGCATCCCATCTAACATCCTTGACCTGAAATTGGTTAGCTGACACAGTCTTCCCAAACTCCTTAGTATTATAAGCAGAGAAATACACCAAGGCAGCATATGTACTACCCGCACCCATATCATAGAAAATGACATGCCTTGAACCATTTGAAAAATCTTTATCAATCCCATACTGCAACGCTGCACCAGAATGTTCATTCAGAAGCGCCAAGACATTGATACCAGCCAATTCCGCAGCAGCAAGCAGCCCTTTCCTCTCCGCTACTCCCATATAGGGGGGCACAGTCACCACAGCATCCTTCACCGGTGTTCCCCGAGTATGCGTTTCAGCCAACCCAAGGGCATACTTGAACAACATCGCCACCAACTCCTCCGCCGTAAAATTACCATTTTCAGTTTTAAAAACAGCCACATTCCGCGATTCGTCGGGAGAAATGTCATAATTCAGGTAAAGAGGTCCTAGGGTTTTAACAACGTGTGAGAAGGGTTTTGATATTAGATCACGGAGATGAGAATAGACCTTGTTTGGATAACGAGCGACGATTCCAGAAGCTTCTTCGCCAATGAGGCGACTACCGGAGTGAAATGCGACGAGTGATGGAGTTTTCCGCTTGGACATTTCGTTAATCGCTATAGAGATTGGAGGTTGTCCGGGTTTTAGGTTAACCACGGCGACTTTGAACCATTCTGATCCCAGATCTATGCTGGAAACTGCAGATTGAGATGGAATCGGATTGAGCAAAAACAAGGATAGGAATATCCCTATCCGGAGCAACATATTCGTTGCCGGCATCGGTAATCGCAGTTAATCGGGAAAGATCTCCGGCGAAGTTCAAAAATTGGTAAGACGAAATTTCAGCAGCAGAAGAAAGTGTAGGGTATATATACCGTTTGGGCCTACAGGAGGAAAGTGCAGCGATCAACCAATAAAGATGTGACATGTGGAATTATGTACACGTGGCATGATATGTGACGCTGGATGTGTTGGTTTTTGCTGTTGCCGTGGATCTCACTTCACAACACTCAAGCTTCTGGGGAGTTCCCAACTTTGTCAAGTATTCTCTCTTTCTTGGGACAAAACTTGCATGTATTCTCTCTTTCTTGGGACAAACTTGCATAAGTTTCTTTTAGTTTGATAAAATTCAAAGCGAAAGATCTCAAATATTTAAAGTTTCATTAAAAAAAAAATTGAGAAAACTTTTTATATAAAATTAATTTAAATCCAGAATAGCTATTTGAAATTTAATCTATTTAGGAGAAATAAAAAAAAAATTTCACATAATTTTATCTTTTATTTGAATAATTTAGTTGGTTAGCTATTTAGATCTTTATTTTTTTTAGGGTTCAATTTTTCATTTTGCGATTTCTTGAAGCTGTTATATAACCAATTGTTCGATCAGATTTAATCATCTGATCTTACCTCGCAAGGTTAGATATTGCACCCTGCTGAAAATTTCACTCTGTTATTGTTTGTGACTCGAAGAGTGGATTTGCAATCAGCTGAATTCGTTGGACCATTTGAAAAGTTGACCAGCTTGATTCAAATTAAACAAAAATTTCTTACAGAAGAAATTTCTTATCAACAAAACTTCAAATGTGGAAAGTTGTTGATTATTAGTGACATCATTAAGATACTCAAATAATTAATAATTTGACTGTTATAGTATCAATTCGCTCTTTGACTTAGTTCAGAAAGATTTAATTCTCTTTGTTTTTCACTTGACACAAAAATTCAAGTCAATTTGAGCTTCCATAAAAGTCTAATTGATTTCATTCCCATATATGTTTGGTCATTTTTCTTATTTCTATTGCCAGTTAAAAAAATAGCCTTTCATTTTATATAAGTTAGATCATGAATTAATTTATTTTTTTCAATTCGCCCCTAGCCGCCAACCCCCCTCCCAAAAAAATCTCAATTATATTAAACTTTTTATTTTTGAAATAGTTACAAAATCACTTACTAGAAATGTATAAATTACATGGAGATTTTACTTGGGGATTATTTTGGCAAAAAATTTCCTATGCATTTTTATACAAAAATCTAAAATTCCTAAATTCTGAATCATTTTATCTGTAAAACTGTTCTTTTCTAGGAAAATTCGTAGATATATTTGGTGCCAATTTTGCACAAAAGTATTATCTGGGAAATTACTTGAGAAAATTAATTTGCAAGTAAAGTTTTCATGAATAAATTCTTGGGTAAATCAACAAAAATAGATTCCTCTATTATTTTTCAATAAAATTTCTACATAAGGCTACATGCGAACTTAGCTGGAAAATTTACGTGGAAATATTATAGTTAGGAAATTATCTAGTGTCACGACTCGAAATTCAAATTATGATAGCGCCTATTATAACCCCCAAGTAGGCAAGCCAATCCAAGATTTTTTAATTTTAATTTAAAATCATTTATATAGTATGGATAATAATAGAAAACGGAAGATAGAATGAAATAGCCGATATGTGACGCCCTAGGAGGATATCCTTATCGTGGTCGGCACTCAAAGATCATTTAGCTGCTTCATACTCATTCAATCACAATCTAACAATGGAAGATTTAATCATCAAGAGATAACTGAAAGATCATTTAGCTGCTTCATACTCATTCAATCACAATCTAACAACGGAAGATTTAATCATCAAGAGATAACTCAAAGAAAAGTAAAGGCCAAAGGCCAACAAATCCACCTAATTCAATTAGAAGACTAGTAAGAAAGAAAACTAGTCTAAAGACTAGTCTAAAGACAACATCCCAAATCATCAATCACTATCTAGTCTATGAAGCCTCTATCAATAATGTCTATGTGGTATTAATGACAGGTTCACGGCTACCTCAAATCAAAATAAAAGCAAATCTAAACTCTAATAGCTAGAAGATAGTAATATAGAAATCTTCCAAAAACAAGGAGGTCTCACCAATCAATTAAATGCAAGTAGATCCTCGACAATGTGCCTGTTGATGATCTCTAATACTTGTCTCTGGATCATAAAATGATGCAAGTCTAAATGAATGTCAGTACATGGAATATACGAGTATGTAAAATGACAAGAAGAAATATGCATCAAGGTAGAATACTATCTACTAGATAACTCAAATCAAGAAAATAAGGAACTCAATCAAGATGTCATAAGTCTAAAGTAAGAGTAAGGTTTAGACAGAGACCAATCATATACAATCTAATCATAGTACTATAAAGATCTATTTAGGAGTTTCTCTAACCGAAATAATCACCCATGAGCCGGTGATGATGCAATAAAGCAATGTTGTTACCCACCAGTCCAATATCTTGCCAAGGTAAGGGATGATCCACAATCCATCAAATCAAACTTTCTTTAAGGGCTTTAGAGGTATGACCTCTTTCTCATTCTTTATCAAATCAGACCCTCTTTAAGGGCTTTAGAGATATGATGTCTTTATCATTCTATGCTAGCAACATAGTTATTGAGTTCACGTGTTACATACTTTTACTCAATTCAGTGCCCAATACTTCTCCCAAGACTTAATGCTCATAATATAATCAATCCATATCTAATAAATCAATAAGTCTCTTATGGACACTTTCAATTCATCAATTCTATCACAAGCAAGCCTTTCGACCTATCAACCATCAAATCAATTTCTAATCATGTCTTTCAGAAGTGGTTTAGACAATCATTTAAGAGGACTATCAATTCAGACCAATCATTTGAGTTCAATTTATAAAGACTCATAGGATCATTCAATCCTATCAATACTATCATCATGCTCATATCACAATCACAATTAACATTCATCATGTCAAGGCTCTAAATGAATCCCCTAGATTCATTAATGCAATTTTAATCAAATAGTAACTAGGGTTTATACTTAAAATAAGAGTTCAAATCATGAGTTCAAGAAACAAGTTTATAGAAATTATCAATATACATTATAAATAAAATATGTTAAACATTTTAGAAGTTTTCAAACATAACATGATCATGGGGATATCAATTCCAGCACAACTCATCCTATCACAATCACATGAAATTTCATGCTTTAGGTTAGACTTACATACATGAGATGAAGACAAATAATCAATCTTGCAAGAATTGACTTGAATTCCTTGAACCCTAGCCCTTTTATCCTCTCTTTAGCCCTAACTCTTTAGTTAAGGATGGATTTTGAAACTCTTTTTAGGTAAAAAAAAATGATTTATATTAGTTGTGGATTAAGTGTATGAGGGGTAGGTAAAAGTCTGGAATATCCTTCATTAAGATTTCAGCCGATAGAAAAATTTTAAATTGTGATGGAGCAAGTCTGCAACCGCCACAGTTCATTCTTTATACATAACACATAAATTGCACCCATCAAATGATTTTTATGTGTAAAGTATGAGAATGACCTATTTGGAAGCATCTCCACTATGCGGAGATGTCGTGGACCTTGCTAGAAATTGTGTTTTGCCCAAAAAAATTATCTTTTGCTCCGGTTGATCTAAAATTAGATCAAGATCACTTTCACATTCAATTTTTCAGTGATCATGATTTTGGCCCTGAATTTACCAAAAATGTTTGGAAAGATATGTTATACAAGTAATCTCTTATCTAGGGGTATTTTGATTATTTTTTAAATGTAGCATTATCTTCCCTTTGGAATCGTTCATCCTTGCATGAAGAGTGAATAGAGATGGACTCGAGGAACAAATAACAATCAAGACTCATTTCATCAATCAATTAACCAATCAAACTCTCTAGACAACTAACAATCAACTCAAGGATAGACAAATCAATTCAAATCAAGGATAAGGATTCTCATCATTGGGCACAAATAGATGCGAATATTTGGCTTTCACATCTTCCTCATCTTCCTATATGGCTTTCTCAACAAATTGATTTCTCCATAGGATTTTGACTGAGGCTATCTTTTAGGTCCTCAATTTGCGAACTTAACAATCAAGAATCTGGACTAGAATCTCCTCATAGGACAGACTATCTTTAACTCCAATACTACCAATAGGGATTATCAATGACAGATCTCCCAAGTATTTCTTCAATATCGAGATATGAAAGACTAGATGAATCGCAGCTAACTCAGAAGGCAACTCCAATTATAAGGAACATTCCCAATCCTCTTCACAATTTGATAAGGGACGATATATCAAGGACTTAGCTTTTCTTTATTTATAAGTTGCATGACACCCTTCATGGGTGACACCTTCAAATATACCCAGTCATCCACTTCAAACTCTAAATCTCTCTTTCTCACATGAATGTAAGATTTTTGGTGCCTCTGGGCAGTCTTCAACTTCTCTTTAATAACTTTTATCTTTTCCATAGACTAGTGAACAAGATCAGGTCCAATTAATTCACACCAACTTCAAACTACCCTATCATTGATCTACATCTTCTTCCATACAAAGCTTCATAGGGAGCCATTTGAATACTTTCATGATAACTATTGTTATATACAAATTCAATAAGAGGTAAATGATCATCCCAATTATCTTTGAAGTCAAGGACACAAGCCCTTAGCATATCCATCGATGTTTGTATTCTGCTTGGCCATCTGTCTGGAGATGAAAGCTTGTACTTAGATTCACCTTAAAACCCTATCCTTTTTTAAAAGACCTCCAAATTTGGGATGTAAATTGAGTTCCTCTATTTAAGATGATATACAAGGGAACTCAATGTAACCTCACAATCTTGCAAATGTATAGTCTGACATAATCCTCTACAGTGCTAGTCGTCTTCACTGCCAAGAAGTGAGATGATTTGGTCATCCTATCAACAATCACCCATATTGAATCATGCTGCTTTTGGGACCTCGGGAAACCTGTGATAAAGTCGATTCAACAATATTCTTCTTTATTCCACTCCACCAATAGACTTCTCTCAAATCATGGTATATCTTTGTAGAGCAAGGGTGGATGGAGTACCTAGAACTGTAGGGTTCAACAACAATCCTATCTTAAACACCATTAACATTAGGAATAGACAATCTACTCTGGTATCTTAGCACCCCATCTCACCATTTGGAGAAAACCATCACTTTTAGTTTATGGACAACTTTCTTCAGTTGCAATAGGACAGTATATTGGTTTTTCTTCTCTTTCAGCTCTACCACTAAAGATGATGTAGACCCATTCTGAACATTAGCTCCACCTTTGTTGGACTCCTCAAATTAAACTCCCAATCAGGCCAATCGATGCACTTCCGTGGTCTATTTTTTCTTTCCCTCCCCAACATTGGCTGTACTAGCCATAAATAACCTACTAAGACCATCAGCAATAATGTTAGCTTTATCTAGGTGGTAGAGAATGCTCATTAATACTTGAGTAACTTCAATCATCTCCTTTGCTTCAGGTTGAACTCTTTCTGATTAAAGATATATTGAACGCTCTTGTGGTCAGTGAACACATCCACGTGCACTTTATGTAAGTAGTGACACCAAATCTTAAGTGCAAATACAACAACTGCCAACTCAAGATCATGGGTTGGATAGTTCCTCTTATGAACTTAAGTTTTCTAGAAGCATAAGCTATCACTTTACCCCTTTGCATCAACACACACAATCCAACTCTAGACATATCACAATAGATCACAAAATTTTTTGTTCCATCAAGCAAAGTCAAAACTGGAGTAGTAGTTAACTTGGTCTTCAATTTTTGGAAACTCTCCTTATAAGCATCAGACTATTGGAACTTAGCCTTATTTTGTGTCAGATTAGTCAATGGAGATGATATGGACGAGAAGCCCTCTAGAAATCTACGGTAATAGCTAGCCAAACCCGAGAAGCTTATGTGGGTCTGGACCAATTTTTGACTGCCTCAATTTTTTGGGTATCAACCCAAATACCATCTTTAGAGACTATATGACCCAAAAAAGCCATTGATGCAAGCTAGAACTCACACTTGGAGAACTTTGCATATAATTCTCCATCCTTAAAAGTTTGGAGTACAACTCTAAGATGATGAGCATATTCTTCCTTATTCTTAGAGTAGACTAGAATATCATCAATGAAAACAGTCACAAACTATCAAGACATGGCTTGAACACTCTATTCATCAGATCCATAAAGGCGACAGGTGCATTAGTTAACAAAAAGGACATGACCAATAACTCAAAATGGCAGTAACATGTTCTAAAGGTTGTCTTCGAGATATCATATTCTCTCACTTTCAATTGTTGGTAACCTGACCTGAGGTCTATTTTTGAGAACCAAGAGGCACCCTAAAGTTGGTCAAATAAATCATCTATCCTGAGGAGCAAATATTTATTCTTTATGGTGACCTTATTTAGTTACCTATAATCAATATATATTCTGAGGGACCCATCTTTCTTTCATATAAATAGGATAGGAGCACCTCAAGAAGAAACGCTCGGCCTAATAAAGCCTTTATCTAGCAACTCTTTTAGTTGCTCTTTCAATTCTTTCAACTCAGCAGGGGTCATTCTAGAAGGTGGAATAGAGATAGGTTGGGTATTAGGAAGAACATCAATCCTAGAGTTAATCTCCCTATTAGGAGGGACTCTAGGCAAATCCTCAGGAACACTTTCGAAAGCTCATTTACAATTGGGACTGACAAAAGGGTGGAGGCTCTACATCATCATTCTTAACTTGCATAAGGTGATGGATAAATTCTTTAAAAATTAGCTTTCTCGCCTTAAAGTAGGAAATAAATTTACCTTGGGTGCAATAGAATTACCCTTACACTCTACGGCTGATTCGTTTAGGAATTGGAATTTAACAGTCCCGAACCTATAGGCAATGGAGGCATAACAGGCATGAAGACAATCCATGCCAAGGATTATATCAAAGTCAATCATCTCTAATTCTATTAAGTCAGCCAAGGTATCCCTGTGATAGATGGATACTACACAATCCCTATAAACTTTTTCAACTAGAATAGACTCACTAACATGAGTGGAAACAACACAAGGTTGAAGTAAGCAATCAAGAAGGATTTCAAATCTACTTGCCACATAAGGAGTTATTAAAGATAGAGTAGTACCCAGATCAAGCAATGTATTGCAATCAAGGGTAAGGACTCAAAGTATACCAGTGACAACATATGGTGCAACCTCTTGATCCTATTGATTTTCCATCGCAAATAGACGATTTGTACCCCCTATAGTAGTAGTGTGACCTTTCTGATTACCCCTTGCTGGTGGTGCAGTAGCAGAGGACTGGGCTTTGTTATCCCATGTCAGATATTCTTTCTAGCAGTGGCCCACTTGGATACACTCATAGCAACCATTCCCTCCCTCTCTATACTCTCTCAAATGTATCCTGCCACATTTCACACTAGGTGGCTTCCCCCTTAAACCAATGGTCACACTGGTCTAAGACTAAAAACCTTGTGCTCTGAAGTTCTGCTAACCTTGGGACTTCTGATTATACTTGTTACGTGGAATTGGTACACTTGCTGAAGATGGTGCATGACTGGAGGACCTCTTTTGGAGATGGGACTTATCTTCTTTACTTTGCATATGTTGGCTAGGCTCAGGCCCTTCTAACTTAGCCTTCTTGCTCAAATGCTCATCCCGTCCCTCTTTTTATCCTCTTCAAGTTGTTGTGCATAGACCATAAGCCTAGAGATGTGATCTATATCTGGAATCAGCAATGTCGTTTTACACTCCTTTTTCACATACTAGCCCAAGCAAGATATGAACTTTCTCATTATTTCCCTCATGTCCTAGATTATCTCTGAAGCATACCTGAATAGCTGGATCAACTTAAGGCCACACTCTCTGACAATCAACCCTTCTTGTTTCAAGTTCACGTACTCCTCAATCTTCGCCTCTCTCAACTCTTAGGGAAAGGAGTGATCAAGGAAGGCATTCTCAAACTCACTCCACATGACAAGCTCAACATCCTCACCTCAACCTCATCTCATTAGTTGTACCAGATATTCACCACATCCTTAAGCTGGTAAGAGACAAGTTCAACTCCTTCAATCTCAGTCATATGCATGTCTTTCAGTACTTTCCACATCTCATCAATGAAGTTCTAGGGGTCTACCTCAACTTTAGACCCTGTGGAGACTGGTGGATTCATCCTCAAAAAATCTTGAAGCTTTGTTGCAGCGGTTGGCTCCTACGAGCCTATGAAGTTCGATTTCCACCTTGGGAGGCCATAGGGTGGGAAAGCATGGTAATGGCTCCCCTAAAATCAGCTTCTAAAGTGGGAGTTGGTAGAGCAGCAAGCATCTGAGGAGCCTAGTAGCTCTGGCAGGTCGTCCTTGTCCTCTCATCCCTGTCCAAATAGGAACTTCTGGAGGGGGATTCTAGTGTTAGAGGCTGAGACATCTCTTTGGGTGGAGGTACGCTTAAGAGTCATGATCTACAAACGCATAATACATGAATTAGATAGGTTCTTTAATAGAGAAATTTTATCGCACGAACTCAGAATACAAAAGAAGCATTGAATATGCAGGGGGCGAATTGAATTTTCTTCCTTATTTTTCAAGTCTGCATTTAATTAGTTAGCTAACTTAAGTGATAGTTGACTAAAACAAATAAAGTAGCTTGCAGAAATTAAAATGACTAAGAAAAATTCAACATCGGATATTTATACTGGTTCAGATTCAATGTGAATCCTACGTCTTATCCCCTTAGGTTGCAAGGAATATCTCTTCAAGGCTTGGTAAAGTATGATTACAAAAATTGAACTTAAACTACTCTCAATTCTTTTCTTCTTTTTTTCCTTATTGATATAGTCCTCTCTTTCAATTTTTTCTTCTTTTTTTTTCGCAGTAAAACAAAAGGATTACAATAATTTTTTTAAAGATGAAGAGCTTTGAAAAAGGTCTTGAATGTAGTAGGTTTGTATGAGTCTTTGAGATATCCGGATGCCCCCTTTTATATGAAAAGATGGCATCCCAAGGGAATTGATCCTTGGACTCAGGTAATGATGATTTCTTCTTCCAAGGATAAGGGCAAGGCTATAGGATAGACAATCCTGCGCAGATCCTTTCAATTGATTCTAGATTGACAGTGTAAGTCTTTAATCTTGAAGGTCTTCTTTGATCTTGATTGATTCTTAAGATCTACTTGACTTGATCTTTTTGATCTTGAATTCTCCAAATTTGTGTTCCTCTCTTCTTGCTGCTTGATTGATTTTGTTTCCAAATCATGCGTGCTGATTGATTTTCTAAATTATCTTGATAGATTTCTTGCTGCCGCATAAATCTTCCTCTAATTTCGTCCCAACTTATATCTTTAGATAAATTTTCTTGTTGATTGCATCCATTTTGGTCTTGTTTCCTTTTTGGTGTTTCTTGCATAGTCACCAATCAAAATAATTAAAACTAACAATCCCTCCTTTTTGATGATGACAATAAATAGTGTAATGTAGTCAACTTCCCTGTTCAATAAGTCGACTGGTGCTCCCCCTGTTCAATAAGTCAACCCAAAATTTTTAAAACCCAGCCCATTCCCCTTTTAATTCAATATATCACCAAATACCTATACACTTATCCCCTAAATAATTCCCACGCGCGACCCTTATATTTTCCCCCTTTCGTTCTCGTTTCACGTGTCTTCTCCAGACGACCCCAAAATGACAAAACTAAGTAAAAGAACCAACGAGCAGCAGAAAGCTATGGATATGCTTTAGGAGCTGTAGACTATCTCGTATATAGGTCTTAAACTTAGAAAATTTTATCAAGTCATCAGGGGTTTGATGTGACCTATTCTACGAGTCGTAGATCTCTATACGGGCCATAGATGACCCTCGTAGATTCTCTTTCTATAGTTTTTCTCGGGCTTTCTCTTAGTTTTCTCTATGCATCTACTCCAAAATAGGTTTAAAAAACTAGGGGGTGTTACATTATCTCCCCCTTGGGATCATTCGTCCTCAAATGAAGAGTGAGGATAGACTCAAGGCACGAATAGCAATCAAAACTCTTCTCTATACTCAATCAACTAGTCAAACTATCAACCAATCAATAATCTATCAATCGCTATTCATACTCAAGAAATGAACAAATTAACTAAAGTTAAGAATAGGGCATTACCTCCAACATTCTCATCATTAGGCATGAATAGATGCGGGTATCTAGCCTTCATATCCTCTTCCGCATCCCATGTAGCCTCTTCAACAAATTGACTTCTTCACAAAACTTTGACAAAAGCAACCTTCTTGGTTCTCAATTTACAAACTTGACGATCAAGGATTTGGATAGGAATCTCTTCATAGCTCAAGCTATCTTTCACACCAATGCTTTCGACCGGCACAACCAAGGGCGAATCTTCAAAACACTTTTAAGCATAGAAATGTGAAAGACTAGATGGATGGCCACTAACTCTAGTGATATCTCTAACTCGTAAGCTATATTGCACACTCTCTTTATGATCTAATAAGGTCTAATGTACCTCGGACTCAATTTTCCTTTCTTTCTGAATCTCATCACACCTTTCATGGGCGACACTTTCAAATACACCCAATCATTGACCTCAAACTCCAAGTCTCTTATTCTAACATTCGTGTAGGACTTCTAATGACTCTGTGCAGTTCTTAACCTCTCTTGGATAATCTTTACCCTCTCCATAACCTGATGTACCAAGTCTGGCCAGTCAATCCTGCTTCACTACCTCGAACCATCTAATTGACGATCTACATCTTCTAGCATAGAAGGCCTCATAAGGAGCCATTTGGATGCTCGAATGGAAGCTATTATTGTAGATGAATTGAATCAGAGGCAAATGGTCATCCCAATTACCCTTAAAATCAATAATGCAGGCCCTCAACATTTCTTCCAAAGTTTGTATCGTCCGCTCTGCCTGTCCATCTGTCTGAGGGTGGAAGGCGGTGCTAAGATTCACCTTTGAGCCTAAGCCTTTCTCAAATGATCTCCAGAACTGGGCAGTAAATTGAGCTCCTCTATCTAAAATAATAGACAAAGGGACTCCATACAGTCTAACAATCTCCTTTATGTACAGTCGGGCATAATCATCCGCTGTGTCAGTCATCTTTACTACCAAGAAGTGAGTAGATTTTGTCATCCGATCAACTATTACACAAATCGAATCATGTTGTCAGCGAGACCTCGGTAGGCCTGTGATGAAGTCCATGTTCGGGCTACTCCACATGGCCTTTCGTGCTCAACTTTCACTTATTGGCAATTCGGGCACTTGGAAACGAACTCAGCAATTTCTTTCTTCATCTCACTCCACCAATAATCTCTCTCAACTCGTGGTACATCTTAGTTGAGCCTGGGTGGATGGAATATATGGAATTGTGGGCCTTTGCCATGATCCTCTGTCGAACCCCATCAATATCTGGTTCCACAATCTGCCTTTGTACCTCAATACTCCATCTCCTCCTTTGGCGAAAGCTATTACTTTCTGCTTATGCACATTCTCCTTCAATTGGAGTAAAATGGGATCTTGGTCTTGCTTCTCCTTTACCTCTACCACAAGGGATGATGTAGACCTATTATGCACAAGTATTCCACCTTTACCAAATTCATTGAGTTGAAATCCCAATTGTGCCCGTCTGTGAACCTCTTTAGCCAACTCCTTTTTCTCTCCCTCGACATGGGTGGTGCTTTCAATAGACAACTTGCTAAGAGCATCAGTAACTACATTAGCTTTACATAGATGGTAGAGGATGCTCATTTCAAAGTCCTTGAGTAACTCAAGCCATCTCCTCTGCCTCAGATTGAGCTCTTCCTGGGTAAAGGCATATTGTAGGCTCGTGTGGTATGTAAATACATCAATATGCGCTTCATATAATTACTGGCGCCATAGTCTGACAACAAACACCATCGCTGCTAATTCCAAGTTGTGTGGGATAATTCTTCTCATGCAATTTTAGTTTCCTAGAAGCATAAGTAACAACTTTATCCTTCTACATCAATACACATCCCAATCCTACTCTCGAGGCATTACAATAAATAAAAAACTCGTCAGCTCGTTCAGGCAAGTTTAATACTAGGGCAGTAGTCAACCCTGTTTTCAACTCTTGGAAGCTCTTCTCGCACTCATTAGACTATTGAAACTTAGCCTTTTTCTGAGTCAGCTTAGTCAACGGTGAGGATATGGAAGAAAATTCTTCAATAAATCTGCGGTAGTAACCAGCCAAACCCTAAGAAGCTTCTTATGTCAGTTGGAGAGGTGGGTCTTGGCCAATTCTTGACTGCCTCAATCTTTTGAGTGTCCACTCGTATACCATCACCTGAGACTACATGGCCTAGGAATGCCACAGATTTTAGCCAAAACTCTCACTTTAAAAACTTAGAATATAACTCATTATCCTTGAGCATCTGCAAAGCGATTTTGAGGTGATTGATGTGCTCCTCATCATCTCTAGAATATACTAGAATATCATCAATAAACACGATCATGAACATGTTAAGATACCATTTGAATACCCTATTCATTAAGTCCATGAAGGCTGTGAACACATTTGTCAACCCAAAGGACATCACCGAGAATATGAAGTGACGATATCGAGTTTGAAAATCCATCTTCGGGATGTCACATTCTCTTACTATCAACTGATGATAGCCTGATCTGTGGTCTATCTTAGAGAAAATAGTGGCACCCTAAAGTTGGTCAAACAAGTCGTCGATCCTCAGAAGAGGATACTTATTCTTGACTGTCACCTTATTAAATTGGCGATAATCTATGCATATTCTGAGGGACCCATCTTTCTTTCGGATGAATAGGATCGGAGCGCTCTATAGGGAGACACTCAGCCTAATAATGCCCTTTTTCTAGCAAATCTTTCAGCTGCTCTTTCAACACTTTAAATTCAGCAGGGGCCATAAATGGAGGAATAAAGATAGGGTAGGTTTTAGGAAGAACATCAATTCCGAAGTCAAGCTCCCTATCAAGAAGGACTCCAGGCAGATCCTTAGGAAATACTTCAGAAAACTCATTCACAATCGGAACTGACTCAAGGATAGGAGACTCAACATCGCCAGACTTGACATGCACGAGATGGTAGATACACCCCGTTGAGATTAACTTTCTAGCCTTAAGATAGGAAATAAACTTACCTTTAGGCGCAATAGAATCACCCTTCCATTCTATGATAGGCTCATTAGAAAACTGAAATTTGACAATTTGATTCCTAAAATAAACAGAGGCATAACAGGCACTAATCCAGTCCATGCCAAGAATCACATCAAAGTCAGTTATCTCTAACTCAACCAAATCAACAAAAGTATCCTTATGATGGATGGACACTACACAGTCTCTATAGATTCTTTCAGCTAGAATAGACTTACCAACTGAAATAGAAATATCAAAGGGTTCGAGAAGACACTCATGAGTTCTATCAAATCTACTAGCCACATAAGGAGACACAAATGACAATGTGGCACCATGATCCATCAAAACATAGCAATCAAGAGTAAAGACTCGAATCATACTCATCACAACAACTGGAGAGTTTTCCCGATCTTAGTGACTACCTATGGCATATAAACAGTTTGTGGGCCTGCTCACGCTAAGATTAGCACCCCTCTGATTTCCTCTAGCTGGTGGCACTGGTGCAAAAGATTGGGCCTTGTCCATACATTTTGGATAATCTCTTTGAAAATGACCCATTTGTCCACATTTATAGCATGCATCACCTCCCTCACGACACTTTCCCAAGTGCATTTTGCCACACTTACTACATGGTGGCTTACCATATGAACCGAGGGGCATACTAGCCTATGAGTGAGATCCCTAAGCTCTGAAATTTTGAGACTTCTGCTTATTCAAATTTTTGGGTGTCGGTGCACTGGCAGATGAAGGCACTGGCCCGGACTGAAACTTGCCACCATTCCCTCTCTTCCCTACCTCATAGCTTGAGGTTTCAACCCTCTTATTCTTGATCTCCTCCCTATCCTGTTATCTCTTTTCACCAGCCTATTGCATATAGACAATCAATCTACCTATGTCCATATCGCTCACAAATATAGCTCCTCTCCTATCTTTCTTTAACCACTTCTTCAACCCATCAACATATAGACCCATCCTACTTCTCATGTCCACAACCATCTCAGGAGTATAGCGAGATAGTTGCATGAACTTGAGACCATATTCCTTCATTGTCATAGAGCCCTATTTGAAATTCAAGAACTCCCTTACTTTAGCCTTCTTCAACTCTCTCGGAAAGAAACACCCCAAGAAAGTTTCCTCAAACATTATCTAAGTTAGAACTGGGGCACGTTCTCCTTAGTTCTTCTTCCAATGATCATACCATAGCCTGGCAACACCCTTGAGCTGGTAGGCGACCAACGCAACTCTATCAGCTTCAGTCACATGCATCACCTGGAATACCTTCTGCAGCTCATCAATGTAGTTCTCAGGATCCTCGATAGGCAAAAACCCTGTGAACTCAGGTGGGTTCAGCCCATGAATTCTCGAACTCTAGATGTGTCCTATGCATCTTGTCTACCCACTCTTTGTCTAGCAGCAGGTGTTGTCACAGCCTAGACCAAGGTCTACATGGCCTCGCAGAGTTCAGCATTCGAGATGTCAACCTGTGGGGGTTGTTCAGGGATGGTTGGGGCTATGGGCTCAATATGATTCTGGGGTCAGGTTGGTTAACTTTCTGTCTAGACGGACAACCTCTTCCTTTAACAGCTCTTCTTGGAGGCATGGTCGCAATTCTGTAAACGCTTATTATACAAAGTAGAGAAGAGCTTTCATAGAGTTTTAACTCTATAGAACGAGTCAGAATATGAAAGAAGTGTAACCCTTCCTAAGGTCCTATAGCCTCCTACTTATAAAGTATGGTGCATAACACACCCATAAACAAAACTCTACTAGATAGGAGTTCAAAGACTCCCTAGGACACTTGAACTCTCTGCTCTGATACCAAATTTATCAAGCCCCGAGAGGGTACCCTAGATGTGGCCGACAATCGGATATTATTGCTAGTCCCCAAGCAAACCACTTGGACTTATCACATTTATTCAATCAATATTTATAATATCAGTGGAAGACTAAAGATGGTAAAGGCAGACAATCTCAAGTAAAGACAATAATAACGAATCAATAGGACTAGTCTGAAAGAAACTGATCAGACAATATCTAAATTATCAACCCCAAATCTATTCTATGAAGCCTCAAACTAAATTGTCTAGATGGTACCATGACAGACCATGGCTACCCAAATAAAAAGAACCAAAATACTAACTCAAGCTAGATGAAATCTAAATGAGCATCCTGGGAAGTAGGGGAGGACTCACCAATCAACTGGATGTGAGTAGATCCTCAACAATGCGCTTGATGATGATCTCTAACAGATGTCTCTGTATCATAAAAAGATGTAAGCCCAAATGGATATCAGTACATGAAATATACTAATACATAAAATGGCTGAGTGAAATAGATAAAGGTAGAATAACAATAGCTCAGGAATACTCAATCAGAATTTCAAATTTCTATCTAAAGCAAGAGTAAAGAGTAGACAATAATCAATTAATACAACCCAAATCAATCCAATCTAGTCCAATCAGCATACTATCAGTTTGGGACCCATCTGGGAGTTTCTCTTATCCGACAACAATCATTTATGAGCCTGTGATTTTATAATAATAATCATTCAGTACTTGCCGGGTAAAGAACAAATCGAATCCATAATGGATTCAGTCAATCATGTCTGTTATTCTTTTAAGGACTCCCAATCAAGAGGGAGCATCTGATGAAATGCTTTAGTCCTCACCTATGCTTGGCGACGTAGTTAATGAGTTCGAGTTGGGATTACTCTTGCTCAATTCAGTGCTTGATACTTTTCTTAAGACTCAATGCTCATAAATAATCAGTGTCAATCAATAAGAGTCTCATAAGGACTCGTAGCAATCGGTCAACCTTTCAAAAGTCAATTAAACAATCACGTCGGAGGACATTCAATTTAGACCAATCTTTTAGATTTCAATCAGGAAGACTCTTAGGACCATCAAGTTCTATCAACCTATCATTGTGATCAAATTACAATCACAATCTACATTCTCAAATCAAGGTTCTAGACCAATCCTTAAGTTTATTCATGCATTCTTTTATAAAGTAATATGTAGGATTTGTAAAATAACTCATGTAAAAGCATGTCTTCAGTAATCAAGTTTATGATGATCATAAACATATGAAAATGCATAGAATATATATATAATTTACAAGAGAACATTCACGGAAAATATGCATAAAGGTCAACACTTTCACAATCTCTCTATTACCATTGATAGGGGCACATGGGAGAACGATCTCATGCTTTAGGTTAGCCTTACATACCTGGGAATAGAAGGAACAATCAGACTTCAGTCGATCCTCATGCTTGAATTCAAAACCTTCGCTCTTTTTCCCTCCTCTATTGTTCTCAAGAAACCCTTAAGCGTGAGCAATAGTGGAAAAAATACTCTTAGGATTTTATTTTAGGGCTTTAATTAAGTCCAAAACGTCCAAGGATTTTATTTAAAGGGGTTAGGAATAGACAAAAATACTCCTCTTAAAAACTATCGACAAGTTCTACGAGACCCCTTCTATGTGTCATAGACCATTCTACAAGTCGTAGACAGCCTCTCGTAAGCCAAAGGTTCTGAAACTTTAGTTACTCAAATTTTGCACGAAACCTCTTCTACGAGTCATAAAATATTCTATGAGTGATCTGTTAACTCGTACCTCAAGATATTGAAAAATTGATATTTGATCCTCCAATTCACAAGGCCAATCTACATGCCGTTAAATACTTTACGGGCCATAGACTATCTCGCATATAGGTCTCAGACTTAGAAAATTTCACCAAGTCATTAAAGGTTTTATGAGACCCATTCTATGAGCCGTAGATCTCTCTACGGGCCGTAGATGACCCTCGTAAATTCTCCTTCTGTAGTTTTTCTCAGCTTTTCTCTCAGTTTTCTCTATGCAACTACTCTAGACTAGGTGTAAAGAATTAGGGGGTGTTACACCATTGAAGTCCCGTTTGTAGTGCTAAAAGATCTTTTCCCAGCTCGTTGTCGTTCTTGTTCCCTACTCACAAAAATGTAAAATGCCTTCCTAATCTATGTATTATCGCAGTTAATTGCTCGTCTGTTTCATTTCCAAATTCCAAGTTTCCCTTTTACTGTTGATGTGGATCGCTTAAATGTTTTCAAGATATTGTGAGTGCTATTATGTTGGTTTAACTGCTATCGAAAGCATGTTCTATTTATGTATTTGTCTTAAAATTGGAGGATGACTATAACCTCATGTCTAAAAAACACAATTTTTGTGTTAATGCCTTGTGAAATATTGTTGATCATCTCAAGGGTGCTACTGATATGCTTAGTTCCTGTCTGCACCATTATCCTCTTAGTGAATCATTAGCCTTGTCATTTGTTTACTGCTCTCAGTGTCGAGTCTGTATCACCTTGTCTATTTCGAGTAATTTCATTAGTTGGTTTTGTTGTAATGCATGGGTTGTTCTTGATGATTCATCTTTCCATGTTGCTCGTCTTGGCATGATTTTCATTTTTAACAGATCTTTATATTCAATGATTTAGGCATCGTAGAGATTTAATGGTAGCGTAGTGCTCTGTATTCATTTTGTTCATATTTGATCTCTCCAAGATGCTTGAATTTGAGTTGTAATGACAGTGTATGATCTATTTAAATTGAAACATTAGGGTTTTAATGGAGAAATCGTTGATTTGTTTCTAAACAATATCTTATGCCCTTGCTCCTTCATTTATACTGCGTTGATCACCTTAATGCTTCTTAAATAGAATGATGTTCATGAGTTACTGTCAATGACAATAACTATTCTTTTAGGTCTCTTTGTTAGATAATTGCTAGTTCTAACTACATTGCATCTCATTTTCCTCCTTTTTTCCTTTAGTGTATGAATAAAATGTGGAAATTATGCATTGGTGTTCATGTTACTTCTCACTGCGAAGAGTGTCTACCAACATATATATGTATGTGTGTGTGTGTGTGTATATATATATATATATATATATACACATATACATACACACACAGTGAGAGAGGGAGTGACCAGAAGGTTTGTTTCTCCTATATTCTGAATGGTTTGTTTAAGGATAAGCTCAGTGTTAAATTTTTATACTCTAATTCTCTAAGACTTTTGCACATTTAGTATTTTTAATTCATTTAGTAGTTATTAGTATTTGTTATCTCTTTGTCCTTTATTACTATCAATTGTTACATAGGTCATATATTAATTTGTCGTTATTTTATTATAGATGACACTGCTCTATGTTCATTTTTGCACTCCACCTTTGCATCTCGTGGTAGGCCATAGAGACCCAACATATGTTTTCCCTCAAGTTAAAGATTTTAGGCAGAAAGCAGTCAATTTATAGGTTACAAAACCTGATCAATAGGTAGCAGAGGCTATTTTATGGTCTATATATTTCTCAAGTAAAGGCTTGAACAATCTATTGCAGAAATAAGAACTTCCATCGCTAATGATTGCTCGAGGGGTTCCAAATCTTGGTTCTTTTTCAGAAATGTTGTGATATTTTTACCTTCATTATAGGGAAGCACAACTATCTCCACCCATTTTGATACATAGTAAACAACCACTAAAATATATTTGTTCCTATGCGATCCAACAAACAGGCCCATGAAATCTATCACCCACACATCGAATAATTCAATCACCATAATAGGATTTAGAGGGAGCTTGTGCTTGTGGGAAATACTGTTGAAAGTAGTTAGTTAGCTAAAGTGTACAACTGTCAAGTTAGTTAGTAAGTTGTCAGTAAGTTGGTTAGACTAATTAACTGTAATTAGTTAGAGCTAACAAACTAGTGATGTGTATATATATAGGAGCCTGACTTCCTCTTCAAGTAAGAGAGAGAATTGTATCCTTCTTCAGTTCATATCGGAATCAGATTTCTCTCAATCAGAATCTCTAAAGTTCATATGGTATCAGAGCAAGGAGGACGAATCTAGGGACTGTTTACTGGAAAACATATCGACAATGGCAGTTGAGGATATTGCATAATCAGTTAACAACATACAACGGGAATCAGTTGGAGGATTGAATTACAGAGCATATAATGAAGGGATCAATGGAGGTTCAGTGATGGTGGATCATAATCACCCACTGTATTTGAGCTCTTCAGATGTGCCTAGAGCATTCTCTGTTGGAGTTCAGCTAATAGGAATGGAAAACTACACACTGTGGAGTAGAGCCATGAAAATTGCATTACTGGGACAAAGCAAGTTGGGATTCATTAATGGAACAGTTTCACGGAGCAGCTATGAAGGAGCTATGAGGAAAATCTAGGATCGATGCAATGCGATTGTCATCTCATGGCTCACATGCAATGTGAGCAAGGAGTTACTTAGTGGAATTCTGTACTCTTCAAGTGCACATCAGGTATGTCTTGATTTAAAGGAGCATTTTGATAAGATCAATGGTTCTAGATTTTAGTAATTGCATAGGAATATCTTCACTTTGACACAAGAAGTGTCAACAGTCTGTGCATATTACACAAAATTGAAGAACTTATGGGATGAATATGATTCAATTTTACCTTCACGTACCTATGATTGTCACAAGGCTAAAAAATTATGTTGAGCAGATGCAATATCAACGTTTGTTGTAGTTTTTGATGGGGTTAAATGATAGTTATTCACAAGCAAGAGGTCAGATCTTAATGATGTACAATTTGCCTAATGTAAACTAAGCTTATGCTCTAATAATACAGGATGAAAGTCGGAAAGGGATTGCAGGGTATGTTCATGAAGGAATAGAGTGTTTAGCTTGTACAGTGTAAAATACAATAGATCACAGCAGGTTGATAATAGGCAGCATCCAAAGAAGAACTTTCATGTTATGTACTGTGATTTTTGCAACATGAAAGGACATGTCAGAGCAAATTGCAACAAATTGAAGAAATATAGTCATTGTTATGCAACTGGACACATTAGAGAAGATTGTTATCTATTAATTGGATATCCAAAATATTTCAAAGGCAAAAGAAAGGTGAACACAATAATGGGAGGCAACTCAATGCAATCATAATATCAAAGAGCACAGGATCATTGAAGGAATCAAGTAAAAAAAGTAGAACATATTTATAATGATCAAGTCACTCAAAAGCAATTGTTAGAGCTGATGAATAAGACCACTCCGGAGTAACTTGATCAGATACTGAATGTACTACAAAGACACAAGCATAACATGGAATCTTAAAGCAGTGTCAACATGACAGGTACTACTGATACTTATCTAAAGTGGATTATAGAGTTTGGGGTCACAGACCATGTAACAGAAGATCCTAACAATCTGGAGTGTAAGAATGTGATAGGGAACATAGGAAGAGTTCAACTACCCACAGGTGATTCAACAGCAATGTCTCATGTTGGACACTTGAAATTGAATGAAGGCGAAATGATCAGTGATGTACTGTGTGTACTAGCATTTAGGTTTAATGTTTTGTCTATATACAAGCTGATGAAAGAATTAAATTGTTATGTTTCTTTTTTCCCCACATGTTGTGTCTTTTAACACCTTTTGTTTGGGAAGGTCAAGGGGATTGGTGATGTAGAGGATGGACTACATGTGTTGAACTGGAAAGCTAGAAAGCAGAAGGACCAATTCACAACAATGTCAGTTGTTGGACAGAAATATGTAGATCCAATATTATAGCATAGAAGATTAGGACATGTTCCTATGGGAGTACTTAGAAGAATAAAGGAGTTTAGTACTTGTAACAGATTTACTATTAATCAATGTTCTACATGTCCTCAAGCTAGACAGACTAGACTTCCATTTTCTATTAGCAATAATACAGTAGATAATGGGTTTGATTTAGTGCATATGGATGTTTGGGGACCATAAAGGTGATAACTCATAATGGAATTAAGTATTTTCTTACTCTTGTGGATGATAAGTCTAGGTGGACATGGAATTTTCTAATTGCATTGAAATTTGATGTCATTGTTGTTCTCAAACATTTCCTGATAATGGTAAAAACTCAATTTGGAAAGTATGTTAAAGTATCTAGATAAGACAATGGAGGAGAGTTTTTGAACTCAAATTGTCATGAGTTATTTGCAGTATATGGGATCCTTCATCAAAGATCATGTCCACATACTCCACAATAGAATGGAGTGGTGGAAAGGAAGTACAGAAACTTACTAGAGACAACCAAAGCCATCAAGTTTCAGAGTCATTTGCCTAACAGATATTGGGGTGAATGTATATAAGTTGCTACGTACATCATCAATAGAATTCCTTTGTCAGTTCTGGCAAATAAGACACCTAATGAGATGTTGTATGGAAGACAACCTTCACTAACTCACTTTAGGGTGATAAGATGTCTTGCATTTGCTACCAATCTACATGGAAGTGATAAGTTTTCACCAAAAGAAAGAAAGGTTGTGTTACTTGGATATGTTGTTAATCAGAAGGGATATAAGTTGCTAGACATTGAGTCAAAGACCATCTTTGTAAGTAGAGATGTATCTTTCCGTGAAAATGAATTTCCATTCCAGTCAACTCTTGGTGAGGATCAGGTTGTATCTATATCATACTCACATACAGAAGATTGTGATCTTATCATATTCACTAGTTTGTAGAACCAAAGATACTAATTAAAGAAAGATTAGGTGTCGACACCCTAGAAGTAGTGTTTATGAACTTTAAGGGTGTTTGAATCCCATATTATAAGGAGACAGTAAAGGCTCTGGGGTATTTTATGCCCCTAGATGCCAAGTAAAGTTGGAGTTGGACCTGAAGAATTGAGAATCACTACCTACTAGACCATCCATTGAGGAGCCACCGCTATTGGAATGAAGGCTCTTCCATCCTATCTAGATACACATTTTTTGTGCCAACATCACCTTGCTAGTCATCGTTGTTGCAGATCTTAAAGATGACCAGGTGAATGCATTAGTAGTGGTTCTTAAGCAGTTCAAAAAGGCTATTGGGTGGACAATTGCGGACATCGTTGGTATCCCACTTGAGTAATCATAAAATCCAACTGGTCAAGGAGTATAAGCCGAGTATTGAGAAGCAAAGGCATCTCAATCCACTAGTGCAAGAGGTTGTACGCAAAGAAATCATCAAGTAGTTGAACACAGGGTTTTCTACCCAATCATACACAATAAATGGGTGAGCCCGATCTAGTGTATTCCAAAGAAAGAGGGTATCAACGTGGTTCCACATGCTAGCAACAAATTGATTCTCATGGAACCAGTCACTGGGTGAAGGGTGTGCATTGACTGTAGAAAGCTCAATGCATCGATGGAAAAGGACCATTTCACTTGAGGGTATTCTATATGACTATAGAATAACAGAAGGGTTTAAGATGCATATTCTTGTGGATAGTGATTCCTTGACCATGTGGAGGTATATGCTTATAGCCTAGTAGAGGAAATTGATTCAAAAATTTAGAGAGAGGACCTTGAGAGCTAAGGGGGAGATGATGATGTGAGGAATTGAAGTAGATCTTGAGCTTTTGGATTATGATAGGCCGATCAAAATGAGATATCAATTCTTTTCTGCCTCATATAGTCCTTATACTTCAGTTGAGGTAACATTACATTACCTTCAGGTGTATGACTGTTCGTACCTATGGCTTAGTCCCATGCACATCATGTTGCTTCCCGATCATGCCGAGTTTTGAGGATGAGAAGCGATGAATTCATTCATTAATCTTGATCCTACCCCCATGAATCCAAGACTTTCTAGTCCCATGTTGAATGTGATGTGACTTGAGTTTTCCACTATATATAGTTCTGTTAACACAGAATGAGACTTAATAAACGAGAGAGATTGTAATCTATGAATGTTCTTAGATAAGATTTCTCGATTGAATCGTGCTAATAATCTTTCTTTCCAAGCTCTTTGAGTAATCCAACTTTCTAGCCTTGATAGAAGTGTTGATGATAGTAGAGAGGTGAAGGTTGATGAGAAAGAGTGAGAGTTCTTGATTCTGATGTCATCTTACGCGTGCACTGACCTTCAGCTTGTTATTCCATTATTGATGGTAGGATGTAAAGTATCAAGTTTCAGAGGTATGGATTTGTTTATTTTGCATGGAGAGATAGTAGATTGAGGTTTTGCAAAAAGGGGAAAGTAATGAGTTCCTCCAGGTTCAAATTGTGATGTTGAGAATAATAGATTGAGGATGAGGGTAAATGAGGAGTGAGTGAGTATATTCTTATTATGGTATTGGTGTTAAACTTATGTCATATAGGGACAGAGATAAGAAGGAGGAGGGAGGTCAAATCTTATGATGAACAGCAGATAGGTAAGAGTATGTTAGTGTGACTTTAAGTGAGAACTCATTGAATGGTGGAGGTAGAAGTGATAAGTGGGCTTGAAAATTCTAAAATATAGTTGAAGTGGTTAGATGATAGGCTTGGATTCGGGGTTATTGTTATGTGAATATTGATGATAGACTAGTGAAGACTTCATAATAAGGGTTTGAGAATTAGTAGTGAGGTAGTGAAGAGGACTAGTGATCTTTTAATAAAAGTCCCTGTGGAAGTTTAGAGTTGAGTATTGAGGATTTGCTTTGTACGAGTATGATCATCCAGGGAATGATGTCTTGAGGCTTGGAAGTAAGCTTGAATGGAAGAGGAGGTGGTGGTTAGATGGGAATTTGAGTAAGAGCTATAAACTTAAGTTGAGGAAGTAGAGTTCCATGAAACAGAGTACAATTGAGATGTGATGCTAAGCTTGAAAATTGTATATAAAGTATTATGTATCGATGGTCCCATTTCCTATTAGAGTTGATGACTTCTTTCCTGAGTTTGAAGTGCTGATTTTCGAGGTGTTCAAATGATTAAAATTGACTGCGTTGTAATGTTCCATTCGTGCTTGATGGTGAAAATGTCTTAAAGAGTATCTTTACTCTTGATTAAAACCGATTTGTCTACTCTGAGTAACTTGTAACTGTCCAAATTGGTTGATTAAGTATGGCAAGGAGTCTGGATTGTTATTCGTGCCTGACAACGAGAATGTTGAAGGTAATGTCCTTATCCTTAACTAAATTGATTGTCTTTTCTTGAGTGGGTTGTCTATTCTTGAGTC
>JAABOM020000101.1:17662870-17694601 GCA_011800125.2 Solanum clarkiae
GAAGAAGAAATGGAGAAGGGGAGGTGGGAAATAGCATATACCGGGAGCGTGTGCCACACGCGCCCGTAACAAATATTATTATATATATATATATATATATATTTTGACAATTGTTTTAAAAAATGTTAAAAATAAAAATAAAGCCCCCTCGATAATTAATTTGACACCGTGGAGGGTAAAAATTGGGTGTCAACACTAACAGATTCACAATTTTTGCAAGCTCTGATGGCCTCAAGCTCTGATAAATTTAACTTCACGATCTTTGTTAGTTTTTTTAATGATTTTTCTTTTCTCAGATAATGTTTGGTTCAAAAAATTAGGGTTTTGAGATAATATTTTTGGGTTAATGAAGAAGTGACTTTTCTCTTCAAGTTAGGATTAATAATTTTGTTCTCTCATTCTTAAGAAAAAACTCTAATTGTGGTATTTATTCTCTTAACACTTGATAGTATTAAATTCTTGCACAAAAGCAAACAAAAAAAATTGAAGAGAACAGAAACTTCATTAAAGAATGTAGCTACATTTTGTGATCCATGAGAGGAGAATTACATTTTTGTATGTTTAGAACTAATGCTCTTGTAGTACTTATATAGGTGTACAATTCACTTTTAAATTGTACTTATATAGGTGTACAATTCACCTTTTAATTCCCAACAAACTCTTAACTAACAGTCAACTTCTTCCAACTAACGGTCAACTTCTCACATGCTTTCTAACTAACTCTCATAATACTCCCCCTCAAGCTGGTGCTTGGAATACATCCAACACACCTAGCTTGGACAGAAGAGCTTCATGTTGTCCTGTCCCCGGTCCCTTTGTTAATATGTCAGCCAGTTGCATGAATGTGCATAGGTACTTCTATGAATCCTGATCTCACTTTCTCACTAATGAAGTGACAATCGATCTCTATATGCTTAGTGTGTTCATGAAAAATAGGATTTGCTATTATTTGAATTGCTGCTTTACTATCTGAATACATGTCGCTAGGAACTGATACAACCACATCTAGTTCCTTTAGTAATCCTGCAATCCAAACCAACTCTGAGACTACTCTTGCCATACACCTGTACTCTACTCTAGCTAAGCTTCTGCTCACAGTTTGCTGCTTCTTTGATTTCCATGAGATCAAGGAACCTCCCAATTTAACTAAGTACCCGAACACCGACCTTCTGGTATTGGGACATGAGGCCCAATCTGAGTCATAGTAGCCTGTTAACTCTGTAATATCAGCATCTTTCTTAGATAAATTCCAAGTCCAGGAGACTTCTTAATGTACCTTACTATTTGATAGCTGCGTTCTAATGAGACATCTTTGGATGTTGCATGCATTGGCTTAAAACTTGCACTCCAAAACTAATATCTGGCCTTGTTGTAGCTAAGTAAAGTAGCTTCCCAATCAGGTGCTGATATGCTGTTATATCTTCTAGTTCTGGATCTGAATTGTTTCTTGTGTGTTGGTCAAAAGCCAAGCTAGTGAAGTTTTGGTTAAATTCAACAGGAGCGCTAACTGGCTTTGCACCACTTAAACAAGTGTCTGTTATAAGTTGAAGAGCATATTTCCTTTGGTTTAACAACACACTATTCTTTAATTGCATTACTTCTATTCCCAAGAAATACCAGAGTTACCCCAAGTCCTTCATTATGAAATGTTGGTGAAGAATAGTCTTGACTTTATTTATCATTTCAGAGTTGGTTCCGGTCAATAGCAGATCATCCTCATACACCAGAAGAACTGTCATGTCACTCCCCTTCTTCCTGGTGAATAATGAATGGTCATGGACACTTTGACAAAATTCAACTTGCATGAAGACATTGATGAGTTTGATATTCCACTGCCTTGATGCTTGCTTTAAACCATAGAAAGGCCTTTGAAGTTTATAAACTTTATTTTTTCCCTTGATATTGAAAACCAAGAGGTAATTCCATGAAAACATCCTCATTCAAGTCTTCTTGAAGAAAGACATTGCTTATATCCATCTGAAACATATCCCATCCATATGAAGCAGCTAGACTAATGACTGTTCTCACAGTTACCATTTTAGCAACTGGTGAAAAGGTCTTAGTGTAGTCTAGTCCTTCTCTTTGGTTGTATCCCTTAACTACCAATCTAGCTTTAAATCTATCTACCTCACCATTAGACTTATACTTGGTCTTGTACACCCATTTTGAACCATAGCTTTTGCCCCTAAAGGTAGGTCCATAATACACCATGTGTTGTTATCCTTTAGGGCCTTGATTTCCCTCCGCATTGCCGAAACCCATTTTTCATCTTGTGATGCTTCTTGGAAATTATGTGGTTCTGTGAGAGCTGAGAAAGACTTCACATAATTCTGGTAACTATCTGAGAGATGATGGTAATTCACATAGTCAGTGATGGAATAAAGACAAGTCTTAGCAGGAACTACATAATCTTTTGTCCAGATAGGTGATCTTGACTGTCTTCTAATGATGATGAAGACATTAGACTTTGTGTAGTATCTATTGATGGTGGTTGTATTGTGGCTACAATTGAGTTTGCATGTTCCTGATTAGTGTCACAAAATGATCCTGGGATTGAATGGTCATTTTCTGGTTGATCTGCAGCTATAGGCACTAAAGATGTTTCATCAATTTTTGATGAACAATTATATAGAGTACCTACATCAGACACAATAGGTGAGAGCAAAGGGTAGTTTTCATGTGATTTCTCCTCCTTGAAGGGAAAGATGTGCTCTCTAAAGGTGACATCTCTACTGATAAACACAGTGTGAGCTTCCAAATCATATAACATGTACCCCTTTTGAGTGGAAGAATAGCCAAGACGAATGGCTTTCCTTGCTCTAGCTGAGAATTTATCTCCTTTTGGCAGCACAGTAGCAAAACATAGACACCTAAACACCCTTAAGTGATCTATGCTTGGAGGTTTTTAAAAGTAACAACTCATATGGTGACTTCCCATCAAGATGTTTGGGAGACAACCTGTTTATCAGATATGTTGTTGTTTTAATATACTCACCCCAACTAGTGCTCTTGTAGTAACAGCTAGTGCTCTTGTAGTACTTATATAGGTGTACAATTCACATTTTAATTTCTAACAAACTCTTAACTAACGATCAACTTCTTCCAATTAATGATCAACTTCTCACATGCTTTCCAACTAACTCTCAAAGTGTGGCTCTTCTGATTTAATAGATAGGATTGTTGAAATCCTAATTTATGGCATCTTTTCAACTAAATATGTTTTTTTTACTTATATATTTTTAGTTGTTGTTGTTGGACATTGTAAGTCATCTGTTCCGATAGGTTAGTAATCTGTTGCAATAGGTTAATAATTTATTGCAACAGATGTCCTATTTGTTGTGAAAATTTATTGCAATAGGTTATAAATTTTTCTGGTAATTATAACTTTGTATTACGGATATGTACAAATAAGTATAGAACTCATAAAATCAAAGACCAACTTCTGGATAGCATAAATCACTACCAAGTAATAAAACTTTCAAACTAGTATACTTTTTTGTTCATCTAAACAACTTGGATATAAGTTGATATGTCTCAAGTAGTCCACAAACTTTAGAGTCTATTAACTTGAATCATGAATTTCTTGTATGATATTTCTAATAAGTTACATTGTAGTCCTTTGCCTTGCTTTGATTCCTCTCTAACCATACATTATAAACATAAGTAGCAAGTGTCATGCTAATATTCTTTTTTGTGTTAATCCTTGCCCATTCAATTTCTTATTGTCATCTCATTGGATTTCTTCTAATCACTTATCAAAAAGTAATGCCTTCCACGGTTCAAGGGTAGGTGCGTTGAAAGAACAAATACTCTCTTGTTTCATTCTCTACCTCACACAATGCACATTTATTATTTTGTAAAATACCCCAACCAGCTAGTCAATGCTTAGTATATAATCTCTCAACTATCACTTATTATTTTGAACATCCATCATTATGCCATATGAGTTAATTATTTATTGCAATAAAAAGTGTTACCGGTGGATTCGACTTCTGGTTCTATTCCAGCTTGGCGGATATAGAAATTAAATCTAACAAGTAACTCATTTCTTACAACAAATGACTTACCTGTTGTAGATTCTATTCAGAAGCTATATACTTAGACATCTATTGTAACAAACAAAATTAGTATATGTTGTAATAAATTACTAACATATTCTAATAGATGATTAAGTTGTTAGATCTATTGGGTAACTTTTAAACAGCAATATAAACTATTTAACAATTGTTTAGAAGAAGAAGAATAACTTATTTTCAACCTCACATCTCAACTTTCTATCCTAATTCAAGTCTCTGTTACTAATTCTTGATACTAATTCAAAATCCATTCTTGATTCAAGACCTGACTCTCGGCCTCGATTTGAGATTTAACTCTCAAATTTCTAGATTTGTTGGTCAAATCTTGATTTGAATATTGTGTCTTGAGTTCGGATCTCGAGTTGGGAGGCTGGAGTAGGATTTTAAGTCGAGCGTTGAAGTTAAGTTTCAGATCGAAAGTCGAGGTCAAATCTTAATTTGAAAGTTCTATTTGGACTAAGAGTTGGTATTTTGATTTGAAAGTCGTCATAAGTTGGAATCCGGGTGAGGTCCTTGTTTGAAAATCAAGTCTTGGATCGTACATTGAGATCAAATTTCAATTTGAAAGATGAGTTTTGAATTGGGAGTCGGGGTCAAGGTATGGTCCCAAATCAGTTATTGAGAATGGATGTTGGGATCAATTTTTGGTCAGAAATTGGATCTCAGATCAAAAGTTAAACTTTAGATTTAGAGTTAGGATCGAGTCTCAATTTCAAAGTTGGATCTCAAATTGAGAGTTGGAGTTAGGTCTTAATTTTAAAGTTAGATCTTGGATCAAGAGTTGAAGTCAAGTATCAATTTGAAAATTGAGTCTTAAGTCGATATTCAAGATCGGATGTTAATTCTAAAGCTAGGTTTTTTATAGAGAGTCAAGTGCGGAACCTGATTTAAAAGTCGAATCCTAGGTTGGTTCTTAGTTTGAAACTCGGATCTTGAATTGGGAGTTGAAGTTGGGTGTTGGGCTGGAGTTGAGTCCTAATTTGAGATTTGAATCTCATATTATATTTCAAAGTGTAACGATCCAAAATGAATTATGAGTGATTTTCACACTTAACCTCTTGGGTGAACGAACCAACGAATGCAATCCTCAACTTACGTTGGTTGTTCGACTTATGAAATATAAATAATATATATTATAGAAATCTAATAAGAAAAAGTTCAATAAAAAACATTAATTGATAACTCCATCCAAAATTTAAAAGAAAAAGATATTTAAAAGTTACTCCTTTCATTTAAAAAATAATGATCTCATTTTTTGGGGTCTATTTAAAAAAACGATCCACTTCATTTTTTTGGCAAAATTTTAAACTCAACTTTCCGCATGATATGTTTGAAACCATAAGATTCAAGGGTGTTTTGGTACATTTGACATAATTTTAATTTAAGACCACAAGATTGAAATAATAACAACAACAACATATCTAGTGGAATCCCACAAGTGGGGTCTGGGGAGGGTTATGCAGACCTTACCATTACCTCATAGAGGCAGAGATGTTATTTTTTGGGAACCCTCGTCTCAAAAACCCATAAGCAGAATAAACTAGATATGAAAAAAGGGAAAGGAATAAAAGGGAAAGGAAGACCACAAGATTGAAAAAACTTCTTTATTCTCGTAAACACTGTGCTAAGTCAAACTAAATTATTTTTTTTAAATGAAGGGAGCAGTATTTTCAAGTTATCTGATTTTGGTGTTAAAAATATAATTAGAGTGTTTTTCATTTTGAAAAAAAATGATACTTCATTATTTCAATTTGTTTGATTTATTTTTTGTTTTTATTTTTTTTTTACAAAAGGATGATCTTGCCCTTATTTTTAAGCAACTTTTTGTAAAGGAAATTTTAATACCTTTGATGTATCTCTAATTTTAAATCATATGATTCAATTTTTTTTTTTAAAAAAAAAGAAAGAAATTTTTATAGTTGGTGCTAAATTAAAATGGCTAATTTAGGGTTTTTTTATGCTTATGGTAAATCAAATCGAATTGTAATCCCAATCAAATCGATTAAAAATGATATTAGATTTGATTTGATTTTTAAATTTTGAAAGCTAATATTATTTGATTTGGTTTTGATTTTACTAAAAAGAATTACAAAAATAATCAAACCAAACCAAAAATTATATATAAAACTTTTATAATTATTTATATGTTATTCATAAAAACACATATAGATACTTTGGATTCTAATTAACTCAAATATTTAACTTTGCTGTTTATATTTTAAAATTTTTTTATTAATATTTTGATATATAATTTTCTTGCGCCCTCTAGTTGATTGTTGAGCTTGAATTTTTTCTCTAAAAATTTGATCATTGGTGTAGAGTTATTTTACATTGCTTAACTAAATCACTTTATTCGTCTATAATAAATTTAGTATTTCCAGCTAAATCATTTGCTCAAACAAAATCAAACCAGATGGATAATAACTAACTCAACAATTATTTATTTTATTATTTGATTTTTAAAATATAAAAATTGACTAAATTAATTTGAATATAATTTTATGCAATAATCATCCAAACAAAAGTTTGAATATAATTTTATGCAATAATCATCCAAATATAACTAGAGTTTCAGATTTGCATGCCCTCGGATGCAGAGTCATTTTTATCAGGAGTTTTTATCCCTCCAACTTTTCCGACGCGAACCTGAATTTAGTTGGGCTCTAACATGACTACCCACACCGGGTGGGGAAAAAAAACAAAGCAAGCAGTAGTTACGTGAAGTGACATTTACTGGACACACTGGTGTCATCAAACTCGTTACAAATAAATGGTGCAGAAAGAATGATAAAAATAGTGCGTTTCTGAATTCTTGAAAAATGGCTTTGCATATTAGCAGTGCCTGTTTCGGTTGTTTCAGGGAGATGAGGGGTCAGAAAATGAGAGCTATAGCAGCTGCTGAGAGTACTAGTGTTGGAGTGAAGTCCTCAGAAGATAAGGTGAAGCTTGGTGGGTCTGATTTGAAGGTAACTAAGATTGGAATTGGGGCTTGGTCTTGGGGTGACACCAGCTATTGGAACAATTTTGAATGGGATGGTCAGTGACTTCTTTTTCCTTTTGATGTCAAAATTAGAGAAATCAAATTTTTTTTAGTAGCTCAGTTCCTTGATTACGCTCAATTTTTTATATTTTTTTGGTGAGGGTTTGTTTCCCTCCTTATAATGTTTTCGATGAACTGATTCTGTGCTAAGTTTGGGTATTGTGGAAAAGTATTGTCTACTCATTACTTGTTTGGTCGTAAAAATGAGTGCTCAAGAGCATGGGTGTAGACTAGTGGGTGAGGATTATGATGTGTGAGGTTCAAATCTCAGCAGAGACATCAGTGCTAATCTTGGTAGATAGAGTTACCTATTGCTGCCAGTGGCAGGTATCCCCTGAAATTAGTTGAAGTGTGGAAAGCTGGCCTTGACACCATTGTTTCCCTCCGAAAAAATGATCCATGATTTGATCATCATGGGTTTGGATTGAATCATAACACAACCAATTCAGTTTGAAATGTATTCTTTGTACTTCTTTGGTGAATTTTTCCAACACATATACAAGGATTAACCCAAAGTACTGGGTTCGGAGGAATTGTAATCAAAGTATTAGATTGGCCTCTAGTATTATGCCTCTCTTTCCGTTACTATCTTAGTATTGTGTCTGTTTAGTCTAATTTTTTATTTGTCAAGAATTTACTAGGATATTCATTTTGGAAAATTCAGAGATAATGCATACATAGAGAGCTGGATACTCTTGTTAAGATAGTCTTGTTTGCTGGTATTGAACATAGCTTGAAGGGAATGTCCCATTTGTTCCGAAAGAAATTGGATTAAGGCCTATGGCACCTTTGTGTAATGTTCACCAGTACACGATTTTCATAAATTTAGGGTAATCAAATGGTAGTGGGAATAAAGTTATCCTTGATCTGTTGATTCCTTCAGCTGAATGTGATTTTCTTAATCACATTGCCTGTGGCATTTCATTGAGAAACTGAGACTGACAGGGAAATAGCTAGTTTGGTCAAATCAAGAGAATTCCATGTTTAGGATGAAAGATTTATCTGTGAAGGATATCAATCTGCATTTGAAGGGCACAAAGTAGGAGACCTTGACTTGCAACAGATAGTGAAGGATATACGCAATCACATCGAGGTTTTCTCTTGGATAGTAATGATTAAAGAATCCTTGAGGAAGTGAAGTTGAGAATATCCTGTAAAGCAGAAAAACTTATTGTCATCTCTTATGGACCAGGCACATTTCTACTTACTTTTCCTTTAGGAAAATATATTGATATTAGTTACTGTTGCTACTTGAATTACTGCCGTTATTAGACATTCTTTTTTCTCTAATTCTTTGAAGACAGTTAGGAACTTTAGCTATTTTGGCCACTGGCTTGTGATGATATTTTCATCATTTTTTTGGCTGAATATAGATATTGAAGTTGCAATTAGAAACAACTGCGATTATTTCTGGCTACATTTACATCTAAGAAGCAGTTTTATAAATAGTTGAAGCATATTGTGGTTTGCCTATCCGATTGATGTGGTCTTTGAAGGGTGTTCTGATGACAAATTACGCTACTTCTGCTTTTGCATCTGTCGTCAATTTTCTTCATTTAGTGTAGCACTCCAATCCTCCCTTGTGACATGTTATGTGTATTTAGAATGTCCTCTTCCCTCATGTCGTGGACCCATTTCCCTTAACATCAGTTGATTTACTAATTCAAGTATCCGTTTTTTCTTTCATTTTCTCGTTGAGTAGTATCCAATTTATTTCCCTCTCTGTTCATCCAAGTTTTTTAAATTTTGATAACTGAGAAATCGCCCGGGGCCTATGGTGCATGGTTCAAAACTTGGGGGATGGTGAGCCCACCCTATAACCTTCTGCACTTAAAATACCAGACATTTAAATACCACACGCTTCTCTCTTACCATAGACCAAAGCCCTGAGGGCTCTTCGTATAAACAGGTTCTTAAAAAGATTTCCTGGCTTATAACTTGTTTGGACAAGTTTTTGGGAGGCCGAAATTGCTTATTTTAAGAAAGTGAGGTATTAGCCAAGTTTTTAGGAGAAAATTAGTATTTTTGGGAGTAGCATAAACTGTTTTTCGGAAGCTAAAAAAGTAGTGTAGCTCCAAAGGCACCTTTTTGGAAAACATTTTTGAGAAAAATATACTTAAAAGCACTTTTGAAAAGCTTGGCCAAATAATAATTTATGCTAAAAAAATGCTTATGAATTTGATTAGCTAAACACAAACTGCTTCTCCTCAAAAGTAGTATTTTTCAAAATAAGCTGATTTTAGAAGCTTGGCCCAACAGACTATTAGTCTGCCCTTATTTAGAAAAAAGAGTGCACTTGTATTCTGTCCAATAAGGGAAGCTTCTCTTTTTAATTCAAGTATTCAAATCCAAGTTTGGCTCTATTAGAGCAAGTGCAGGAGAGCAACCTTAAGCCAAAGTTATGATGAAGGTTGAGGAAAAAAATAGAGAAAGATCTTCTTTCCGACTGCTATACTTGCTATTCTCTTCTTGCAAATGACCACTGAAAATCATTGCCAGCTTCCTCCATGAATAGTTATCTAGTTTGGACAATGGAAAATATTCTTCTCAAAGATATTCTCATAGACTTGCTACTAAGAACTAAGCATGTGTGAGGCCATGTGCTATAATGTATGCAATGAAGAAAGGGCTTTATGCTGAGTTCTTGCTGCCTATGGTGCTTGGAGGATAACAATATGGAGAGCTAACAGTGCCAGTGACTGCATAACTTTGAAGAACTGTCTATCAATTTAGTCAATGCTTGTCAGAAATGAGGCTCCATCTCCAATGTTGGATCTTAACTTACGTTGGAGCTTTCCAATATTGTCCAAGTCTGAATTTTCTCTTTAAAACAGATGAAAATAACCCAACATTTGCATTTTCATAATATGAAAAAACTGGACATACCATGGAACCAAACAGGATGTAGCATTTCCCCTCTGCTGGGTAATGCCAACATCTTGCTTATGGCAAGGTTCACAAAGAGGCTGGGTTGCAAGGTTGGAGTCATGATCGAACTTTGATGCTTGCTTAGTGGACTTAGTTAAGAAATGAAGTTATGCCTTTGCTATCAACTATAAGTTTTGTCATGATGGTAAGCACTTGATCCTAACAAATGGTATCAAAGTCAAGATCATGGGTTCGATTCTCAAGAGCAACATGCTGCATAAGGCAAGTGTTGGGAGGGGGGCCATTGGTAATGCCAACATGTTGCCTATGGCAAGGCCAACGAGGGGGCTGAGGTAGCTCGGGTAAGAATCATGATCAAACATGACGCTTGCTTGGTGGACTTAGTTGAAAAATAAAGTTGTGCCTTTGCTATCAACTATAACTTTTGGTATGATTATAACTTTTCTTTTTCTGTTGAAGATCTTACAGTAATTACTAATAGCATCTGAAATGTCAGCCACTTTTTTGGCTTTTCCCCCTTTTATTTATTTTGTTTTAGTTGATTCCGAGCTTGTTCAGCTTCTCCATTATCAAAACCAATATGTTATAACCTTTTTTTTCTGGGAATGATGATAGATAGGAAGCTTAAGGCTGCAAAGTCCGCTTTTGATGCCAGCATTGATAGTGGAATAACATTCATCGATACTGCTGAGGTTTATGGTTCAAGGGTGAGGAATGGTTTTTATTTTGACTATTTCATAGTCTACTAAATTGTACAGAAAAAGTGGACAATCATGAGAAAAACCGCTGTTTCCTCTACTTGCAGTTTTCATTCGGTGCGATAAATTCTGAAACACTACTAGGAAGGTGAGCTTTGAATTCTTCTAAGTCTTCATTAATTTTACTTGTGGACAAAAGAATATCTGTTTGCATGTACTTCACGTTTTCTGTTTCTCCAATATAATTTAATGTTCTGTTGAAGATTCATCAAAGAAAGAAAAGAAAAAGATCCAGACGTGGAGATTGCTGTTGCAACTAAATTTGCTGCATTACCATGGAGGCTTGGCCGTCAAAGTGTTCTAGCAGCCCTAAAAGATTCTCTTGCACGTTTGGAACTCTCTTCAGTTGATCTTTATCAACTTCATTGGTAGGATTCGTGAATGCTCTCCTTTCGGATAATTTCCCCGTAATTCTCTTAAGCAAACAGTCAGTAGCTGATAAAAGATTTTATGGTCTAATTCTCAGGCCAGTAATATGGGGAAATGAAGGTTTGTCATGTCTGATGCCCTCGTTCAATTCAATTAATCAAATGCTCTTTTCAAGAAAGATTTAGTTCTTAATTCACATTTAACATAGACAAAGCTTAGTCAATCAGAAAATCTTTTTTCAGGTTATATTGACGGTTTAGGAGATGCAGTCGAGCAGGGCCTTGTAAAAGCTGTGGGAGTATCCAACTACAGTGGTACTCTCGTTTTTTCTAGTCAATAAAATGTTTGGACAATCCTTTAACCTTTCTCCAGCCCAATAATATTTCAGATTGTTTTCTTCTTAAGGGTGTTATGAGAACATGACTGTCAAATTAACCGAGCATTTCTTTCCAAAATTAAAGAATAAAAAAATTGCCTGCTGCATACAATATTTGGCCAATGGAAGTAATTCTTGTTTCAGAAAAGCGTCTTCGCAATGCATATAAGCAGCTGAAGAAGAGAGGTATCCCACTAGCATCAAATCAAGTCAATTATAGTCTGATATACAGGTTGCCAGAGCAAAATGGCGTAAAGGCTGCCTGTGATGAACTGGGAATCACGTTGATTGCATATTCACCCATTGCTCAAGGTAAAACCTGATACAACTGTTTTCTTGTGAAGATGTGTTCCACAATGACCTGATTTATGGCCTTGATGAACCAGGCATGAAATAAATAGTTAATGAGGTTTTAAGCTGCTTATGTTCATAAATTTGGAACATGGTTTCCTGCACTTTTGTCACCCCTGTATATATATATATATATATATATATATATATATGGTTTATGTCATCACACATTTACAGTGTTTACTGAAAATATGTATAGACTCGCTGAAATCTCCACCTTGTAGAAACCATCTACTATCCCAGTCATTTTTGCACCAAAGTTTAGCCAATGGAACTCAGTTAATAGTCTCTCCAGACGGTCATGCATCACAGTAAAAATCTGCTAATGTAACCTAGGTAAAGGGGTTATGGAAAATTTTGAACGGAGCAAATGAAGGGAACTATATCCCTTCCCCTCTCCCACCATTTTATTGGCGTAGGAAGTCTGTTATAACTCTTCTGGCATACCTGTCTTTTCAATTAAATGCGAGGAACTTGTACTCATCATGTTTAGATTGTTATCCTTGGCATCTCTGAATTGTAGAAAACTTACTGAAGCATACTACTACACTAGTAGAGATGAGTTGTGAAGCAACATTAAGTTGTGGTTCCACTAACGTTTTCCACTGAGGCTAACTGCCAGACTAGATTGTGTCTTCACAACAAAATAAATTATGTCTCTCCAAGTTGCAGAACCCAGTCTTTTTGTATAGCAATAGTTAATCCTTTATTTGCTCTCCTTTTGGTGTCTTTGGAGGGGGAGATATGATGTGACTAGTATGTTATACAATTTGCTTCAAATAACTTTATGCAACTGAAGTTATGCACCAAAGTCGTTGCATTTCCCAACTTATGCAGGAGCTTTGACTGGAAAATATACTCCAGAAAATCCTCCCACTGGCCCTCGAGGACAAATCTATACTCCTGAATTTCTTACCAAAGTAAGGTCTTTTACTATATATATGACTATAGATTATTAGGAATTTATGGCTCAAGAACTTTTGTGCACTTGCAGTTGCAGCCACTCATAAATAGAATAAAGGAGATTGGAGAAAGCTACAGTAAGACTCCAACACAGGTATATCTTCCCATCGTAGTAGCTCCCATCCCCAACACTGATACCGTAGTATTTATCTAAATTATATACAAATATTTTGAGAATAATATGTTTTTTCCTTACAGGTGGTCCTGAATTGGCTGATTGCACAGGGGAATGTTGTTCCCATCCCAGGAGCCAAAAATGCAGAGCAAGCTAAAGAATTTGCTGGTGCATTGGGCTGGACACTCAATCAACAAGAAATCGACCAGGTTCGATCTTTGGCATCAGAATTAAAACCTGTTACAGGTTTCCCTGTTGAAAAGTTATAACCTCTACGTTATTCTTTTCACATGTATTTTACAGTGATTAACAAACTCTTGTTAATAGTTTTCTCATTATTACCAATGATTAGCTCTCAGTCAATTTCCAACCAAACATCAAATATTGCAGTGCTCTATTTTACAATTCTAAAAGCTCAATTAGCAATTGATTATATATAGAAAAAATTGAAAGCTTCCACCTAATTATAGATTGTCTACTCTAGCCCTCAATTCCCATATATATACAAATGAGAGCTTTCACTAAAATTTTACTTGAACGCTCATTAGTTACTCTCTTGTTTTTCTTTGGTGTTTGACGTCACATCCTCCCCCTTTTTCTAAATAAAATAATTTTTTATTTAATAAATGTATGTATATGTAGTAAATAAATTGTCAAATTTATCCACCAATTAAATTGATTATCTAAATTTTATTCGTCAACTAAATAATCATAGTTATGAAATAGTCCAAAATACTCATTAAAAGTTACAAGATGAGTTTCTTATGGAATAAGAAACTCTCAAAATGATCTAATAGATTGTTATACTAGATACTAATGTACCAACCATTCATCTTCAAACATTCGGAAAGAAAAGTGAAGGTGAAAAGGCATCTGACCCAATGATTTAGTTCATTAATTATCTAAACTTACCCATCAACTAATAATCATAGTTATCAAATAATTGAGAATACCCATTAAAATTTATGTGATAAGTCTTTTATAAAACAAGAAGTTCAAGTACTCAAATCGACCTAAGGGTTCGTTCCACAAAGTTGGTTCCCAATTTGGAAGTCCTATATTAGATGTTGAGGTTGGATTTTGATTCAAAAGTCAAATCTCAATTCGGCTGTCGAGTCCTAAGTCGAGTGTCAGGATCAAATCCTAAATTGATCGTCAAAATGAAGTGTCGATGTGAGTATCCAGATCAAGCCCAATTTGAATGTTTGAACCCAAATTGAGTGTTTGTAGTTAGATTTCAAATCGATCCTTAGAATCCTGTCCAAGTTCGACTGTCAAGATTGAGGTCAAATTTCAATTTAAATATCAAATATCGAATCAAGAGACAAGGTTACGTCTTGAATCGAGTATTTAGGTCAGATTACGAATGATCATTGAGATTGTGTCTTGATTCGAATATTGAGGTTGGGTTCAAGTCCTCGTTCAAATGTCAGGTCTCGAGCCAGAAGTTAGGGTCAGAATTTGAATCGGGTATGGAAATCAGATCCTAGATCGATTATCAGGGTTGTGTCCCATGTCAGTTAGTGGGGTTGGTCTTCCCATTATTAACCACTTTTTTTTAAAAAAATATTTTCTACTCTCTAGTTAAAAATAAAAAATATTTTTCATTCACCAATCAAATACTAGAGTATATTTTTCACTCATCAGCCAAACATTAGAAAATAAGTTAAAAATTATTTTATTTTTCAAAAAAAAATATTTTTCTTTGTACCAAAAACACCCTTATATTACTTCCATTTTGAGTTTTGAGAATGTTGAAAGGAAAGAAAACTAATTTTGAGTCGATGGACAAGATCTAATTAGTCGTAAAAGCTTTTGAAGGTAAATATTACTCCCTCCGTTCATTATTAGATGTAAAAAAATTTATAATTTGATTTTTATTTTTACTTGTCATTTTGGAGAAATCAAGATTGGACAATTTCTTTTACCTATTTTACCCTCAATTTACTTATAAAGTTAATATTTTTGAAAAATGTAGAACTTCCTTGAAGATTTTCAATGATCACCCAAAGGAGCATTTCAATTAATAAGTTTCTATAAAAAAAAATTGAACAATTTTTTTACTCTGAGATTGATTTCGTTTAATATTCATAGTTGTTTGATGTTTTATTTCATTAGAACAATTTTTTAATGAGATATTTTGGTGAAAATTTTGTTATGAAAAACTTCAGGTTCAAAATTCTAATTGTTATTTTCCTCCAAATTTTTTTACTTGAATGCAACTAAGGAAAAAGTGGCTACATTTTTTTTATTTTTTTATTTTACTTTAAATTCAACTAAATAACATAAATTTTATTAAATCAAGAAACACTTTCACTTTCCATTGTATTGATAGTATTAAATGTATTTAAATTTGAATTATGATTTTAATGAATATTCCTATTAATTGATAGGGGTAAAATGATAATCTCACAACACTAATCATTATTTTCTTGATAGGTGTGTGAAGTCAAAAACACATCTAACAGTGACTAGAGAGCTAGGATAGGTACCTTGGGTTGAGTAATTGACTTGTTTGTAGGTGAGATCTAACAGACGCCATCATGATAGGAACCGAGTTGTGACAATTTTTTTTCTATTTTTTACTTTACGTTAAGGTCAACCAAATAAAGAAATTTTATTAAACCAACAAACACTTTCACTTTCTATTGTATTGATAATATTAAATGTATTGGAATTTGAATTTTGATTTTAATGAATATTTCTATCAATTGATTGGGGTAAAATGATAATCTCACTGTACTAATCATCATTTCTTAATAGGTGTACTAAGTCAAAATTTAACATCTACTCCCTTTGTCCAACTTTACTTGGCCTCTATTGACTTGGCACAGGGATTAAGAAGTAGTCAATGATGAGGTAATTTTACCAAACTACCCTTTGAATATAATACATATTATGTCTTGAAAAATATAGTAGGGAAATAACTATAATAAATGATAAGGGCAAATTAGAAACTAAGGGTAAAATTGTTTCTTGATTTCATAAAGTGAACAAGTCTTGTTAGACATCCCAAAATAATATAGGGTACAAGTAAAAATGAACGGAGGGAGTAATAGTGAACAAAGGGAGTAACATGTTATTTTTACTTCTATAAACTATACAAAAACATTTTATAAAACTTGAAATTTTCACGTATTTTCATAATAATGTAGTAAGGGAAATTTCAATAGCTTAATTAATTGTTGATGAACTTTCATTTTATTGATGAGAATTCGATTTTTTTCTTATAATAATTTCTTTCTCCATTTCTCCCGCTCCCAATCTTTTTTTTTTTAAATGTAGTAGCTAGCATTTAAAACGTAAAATTAAACAGCCAACTAAGATTAAAACGATCTTCATCAGTACCTATATATCACTAGTTGACTTCATAATTGAATAATTGACTACAAATAAATTCAAACAACTTTTAAAAATATTACTCCTTCTGTCTCATTATGTGGTATCTTTTCCTTTTTAATTTGTTCCAAAAGAAAATATTACTTCACTACTATAAGGACCCGGACTTTGTACGACCTCAATGGAGCATGAAAATTTGGTTCCAAAAAAAGTTTTGGACCAAGATAACGCTCCACGGGAGCCCTCATGGTCCTTGTGAGGTCACACGGCCCGTGTGGTGCCTCCATAGAGTGGCCCTTGGCCTTTGTAGGATGTTTGACCCTTAAACATGTTGTTTTTCACTAAGGCACACCGCACTTGGACCTCTCACGGTCCATGTGGTGGCCTTGGCTTGAAACTCCATAATTTTGGGACCTAAGTATGGTCACACGACTAAGTTCATGGCTCGTGTAGGGTGTCACGGTCTGTATGGCCACTCGTAAGGTTTCGGAGTGAAATTTTTCTAAGTATGGAATTACTATCTCGTAACTTGGTCATGGAAATTTTCCCCGTGTGACACTACACGACCCGTGTGGCCTCCCGTGAAGGTGACTTTATTGAAAAATTCTAAGTATGAGATCTTCAAGCTCAAGCTAAGTTCACTTTCAAGCCTTCAATTCAAGTTTATTTATGTTGTTCAAGGCCATCATGAGTCTCCTACATCAAGCCAAGTTCTAAGGAATTCCATTGGCTAAGTTTTTCACAAGTACCGATAGAAGAGTCAATTTTAAATGGTCATATCTCTTAGCAAAAAATGAAATGGATAGCCCACGACCTATCAAATTGAACCTCTTTGAATTAGCTTTCCTATGCATCTGATTTCACCTCATTCCGAGTTCGGAGCAAGAAGTTATGCCCTTTTTCTTAGAATCTGTATAGGCTAGACGGGGTGCCATCACGGACCGTGAAAAGCTTCACGACCCTTGAAGCTAGCCGTGAGAAGTTTCGGGTAAAATTTAAAGGGGCATTTTATTTAGGTGCTTTTGATATTTTGACCCATCCCCAAGGCTTTTTAAGACCTTTAAATCCCCCTTTACATTCCTAAACCACTCCTATACTAATTTTAAACTCTCATTCAAAACTAACCAATAAAACGGAAGAATTATAAATCTCCAAAAAATAACATAAAAATTTATTTTTTTAAGAAGCCTTCATCGACGTTGTTTTTTGACTAGAAGGCCAAGAATCAAACTCTCTCAAGCCTTCCTCTAAAGAAATCTTGTGGATTGGGAGCTTGAACATCAAGGAAAGCTTATTTCTCCTCTAAATTTCTCTTGTAACTCCTTCATTTGTCAAGGTATGTGGGTTTTGATCCTTGCTCTCTTTCAACCAAGGAGACCCAAATTCTTTTCAAGCAATTTTCATGAATTTAGCTTACTTTAAATGTGGGTTTTCAATTTTATGATTCATTAAATTCAATTATTATATGGGCTATGTTTATTTAATGATTTTAAGTTGATTAAAGCCCTATTATGATTGTTTGTATTGAAGTTACGAGGTTATGAAGATGCATGTTCCCTTTAAAGCTTGATTTATGCATGGGTAATTTATGTTATAGTTTAAATATGAATTTAACTATGTTTTCACTTGAGTTTCATAATGTATTGTTGATTTACGTTGAATCTCTATTGTCCATGCTATTTCTCATTTCATTCATGGCATATGCATACATGACTATAATTCTTATTATGTGCATGGAGTGGATCAAGACCCAATTATTTTTATGTATGAGAATTGAAAAGATTGTGGTTATGACAAGAATGTGATCACATATATGTCGAAGAATATGGCTCAAGGAGCAAATATGGGTGTTTACATCACTATATTTAAGGGAGCATCGATTGAAGTTTGAGTCGGAGTGGGTTATCCCTAAGGATCCATACTCATCTCTTGAGAAGGTGCTCTAGAGGAGCTATCCCTATGCATGAAAAGTATTACATGAAAAATATTTGGCTTTTAGCCTATTATGTATGATCATGAAGAACGTGTTTTGACCTTTATGCTAAGAATGCATGTAAACGATTTGAAGTCTTACGCCTCTTTTACAAACATGTGTGTGAGTGTATATATATATATATATGTATGTATTCTAGTGGGATGATGACCTATCACCTATGGATTGGATGTCAGGGTGGACTATCCCGAAGGGTCCAAACTCCTTTCCTCGAACTATGTGCCTAATATAGGAGTATGTTTATGCCCCAAAGGGGAACCGAATGTTAAGGATCTACCTTTGGAAAGGTCACTTCTTATCGTTGTGGAGGAGACAACGGGGTTCCAAGGCATACCTCACTTAGTCTCATGTCGGTTACGGTCCCATCCTCAATGTATATACATATATATATATATATATGAAGTATTTTTACATTCATGCATCATATATCCCATAGCATGTTGATACACTATTCCTTTGTTATACGATTCTTTCTTTGTGTGTGTGTATCCTTGTCATCTAACATTAAATGCAGTTTTGATAAATCATATGCATTGCATGCTCGCATACTTAGTACATTCAAACGTACTGACCCATACTTTTGCCTACATGATCTAACCATGTAGGGACCAGAGACTACCTTCATCCACTGTACGACAACTAGATTGGGTCATGAGATAATTATTGTGGTGAGTCCTATCTTTCAAGGACAAACCATCATTTCTCTACCTATGGTGTCTTGTCTATACTGGGAAATGTCTTGGCCCCCATTCTATCTTATGATTATAGGCATTGTTGGACATCTTGTAGACTCTTGTCGGATCAATATGTTTTGTGTTGTATTTGGAGCTTACGATCATGCTTATCTATTGGATACGGCTGTCATGGATTGAGAATTATGATATGTATGTATGCTTGATGTGGAAATGTGGAAGATCATAAGTCCCTTATTGCCCCTATAGAGTGAGTCGTACCTACCCTCCCCTTAGTTCTTATGTGCTATGTGCTATGTGAATCCATGTTAATCCCTATCCCTATGATATCCCCATAGTGTGAGTCCTACTTTTCCGTCCCTTAGAACTATATGCTTACTATTTATATGAGCTTCTGAACCAATGATGTATGAATGGATGCTATTGTTTGGGGACTCCCGGATTCCCATTTGCTATGTCACTCCTAGGCCCTAGGCTCGGGTCGTGACAACTACAATAAGAAATAATTTAATATTAAAATTTTCTTGTACCCTCAATACAATATAGTTTAACCATACAATTATCTAAAAAAATATAATTCCTTCCTCCATTTTCCCTACTCCCAATTGTTTTTTTAAAAATAATATAGTAAAAGCATTTAAAACATAGTTTCTTCGAGGATATCTGATAAAATTGAAATGATATAGAGAAGATTAGTATGACCCCTGCGCAAGGATAACATGTACAAATCGAGATATTGTCTAAATTTTTCAAAGCATTAATAGAATTCACTAGATATTTGCAAAGTGTTTTTGGGGTAAAGTAGGTGGTGTAAGGGGCAAACATTGGGTTAAATAAGAAGAACTTTGTTACCCTAAGAAAGAAGGGGGCTTGGGATTTAGATCTCTATTTGATGTAAACAATGTATTATTTGCAAAGCTTTGATGTATTTTCAGAACCTCAACCTCTTCATTCTGGAGTATATTTACGGGGGTGAAATATTGCAAAAAGTTGCATCCCATAATTATGTGGAATTCTAGAGCTTCTCAGGTATGGAGAAAAATGATAGTAGTCGGGAAGAAGTGGAACATGAGATTGGATGGCATGTTAGAGCAGCTAACTCTAGTTTCTGATTTGATAATTGGACTAAACAAGGAGCCTTGTTGTTTGTGGATGGAGAAAAGGTAGAAGATGAAATAGAAGTGAAAGAGTTTATTGAAGATGGAAGATTGAATGTGAATATATTGAAGGAAAATTTATCGGATGAAATGGCTACATTCATATGCATCAATGTCAAGCCTATGATAAAAGATCTAAATGATAAAGCATGTTGGTTAGGGAGTTCTTCTGGGGAGTTCTCAATAAAATCAACCTTCCAGTTATTAAGACAAAGGAAAGAGGAGGTTCCTTGGACTAGATTCATATGGATTAGAGGGTTGTCATCCAAGATTTCCTCTTTTCTGTGGAGGGTGATGAGGAGGTGCATCCCCACAGATGATAATGTGCAAAGGCTGAATGTTCAGTTGGTGTCAAAATGTTAATGCTGTGAGAGTGGAAATAGGGAGACCATGAATGATCTTTTACAAACAACTCTCATAACCTTAATACTATGAAAGCAGTTTGCTACTTGTACAGGTATACCCATTGAAGGAAGGCACTTACTCAGCATAATGATTAAATGGTGGAAGTTTGATATAAAATCAAAATGAAAAAGCATTTTCAATGTTGTTCCTAGGATTATAGTTTGGGAGCTGTGGAAGAGAAGGAATGAGATTACGCATAGCACAAAGCTAACTTATAACTATCTATATATGAATTACTTACTGATTTTGCATAGGTTGATTAAAGTAGCCTTCCCGAGATTAAGAAGACTTCTTTCAAGTGGGAACAATTAGTGGATCTGATACAGGGATGAAAACCCACATTGTACTATCAGATTGTCTGTTGGTATCTACCAACAAAAGAGTGGCTAAAATGTAATATAGATGATGTTTCAAAGGGCAATTCAAGATTGAGTACATATGATTTTTGCATAAGGAATATGATGAGGATTTAGTATGTGGTGAAGCTAATGTGATTGGAATGAATACCAACATGGTAGCTGAGGCAACAACAATTATAAGGGCTCTAAAATGATGTCATCAGAGGGGTTATGAAAGGATAATTCAAGAGATAGATTCATTAAGCCTAGCCAATAAGATTAAAGGATGCTGGAAAGTGTCATAAGAGATTATGGAGTTGGTCGAGAAAATTTAGGAATGCATTAGAACATATCAGATTCACATTAAGCACATTTTCAGAGAGGGCAATCAGCTTGCAAATTATATAGCTAATTTGGTAATTAATCAGTCATAAGCTAGACAATTCAACACATTCAATCAACTACCATCCAAGGCTAGGGGAATTCTTAATATGGATAAGCTACATGTTTTAACTATCAGAATATCTAACTATGGATAAGCTACAGGTTTCAACAATCGGAATCAAACAAGGAGAATTACAGTACAGTACCAGAATAAATAGGATGCAATAGATATTTTACAATACAGTGGGCATGAGAATATTGCATTACATAGAAAGAAACATATTAATTTATCACAGCTCTCAAAAAGACTTTCCTACTCCAACAAAGAAGAAGAGGAACAGAACCAGATCTGAGAAGAAGGGCGCCAATCCACCAAGAACTATGATGAAGGGTGGAATCCATCAAGAAGATCCACATTCAGGCGAACATTCAGGCGAGCATGCAGCTATAAAGTTTCCTTGTAGCCTTCAAATGTAGATAAGAGAAGTGTCATGAAACAGACAGAAGTTGGTCGAAAGGAAGCACAAAGGAAAGATACCTGAATCAACAATGCCTGGGTGAATTCTTCGTTTTCCATCGACCAAGTGAATGCCGTCTGGAGAGAAAAGCAAAATAGAGGTAGATTAGGCATGAAGACAATGATGCTAGGAGAAGAGAGCTAAGACAGGCACCTATGACGGTTAATCTCGAACTCATGAATTAGGTGAAGACGAATAGTCGTTCCAAGGATGAAGATAAAGCGGAGGTTCTAAATCCTGTAGACAGACGACAGGGCCAAAATGGAAAGTGGAATGTAGGGAGACATATCAAACCCTATGTTTTAGGGGCGTGTTTGGCTATAGTTGTTTGTACTTTAAGAATTTGCTTTCAGATTTTAATTTAGACCATTTGGGTCGGACCGTGTGTAATGATGGTTATTTGAAGTTATAAATAAAATGAAACCATAGTCCAAAATGCTTTAAAAAAACGTAAAAATAAATAGCCAATTAAGATTAAAACGTCCTTCGTCAGTATCTATATGTAACACTAATTGACTTCCTCGCTGAATAATTGACCACAAATAAATACAAACGACTTACTTAAAATATTACTTCCTCTATCCCACTACGTGACATCTTTTCCTTTTTAATCCATTATGTGATATTTTTTTCTTTTTTATTAGTTTTAAAAAAAGTTAGTTCAGTATAATAAGAAATAGTTTAATGTTAAAATTTTCTTTGTATCCTTAATGAAATGTATTTCAGTGACACAAGTATCTAAAGATTGTTTGTCTTGTTTCTTCTTTTAAATCATATCAAACCAAATGATGACACATAAAATAAGACGAAGAGAATAATATATATTTAAAAATTAAATCTATCATTGATTATTACAAACATAAACCAACACACTACAATCATAATATATTAATTGACTTGTTACAAACATTAAACATGCTTGCTGAATCATAATATATTAATTGACTTGCTTTACAAATACTAAATAAACACATTTCAATCATAATATAAAAATTGACCCAATCTTCTTGTCTCCTTAATCAACATCATTAGTACTCCTTGAACACGATAATAATTAAAAATATGTACTACAAGTGAAACCCATAAACAATGGTTATAAATAATAGTAAGAAAAGAGGATAACTGCAAACGTGGCTTAAAAATTTAGCAGTATTAGATCCACAAGGTGGAAAGGGTCCCGTCCATAAGAGAAGAAAGAAGATTTCATACAGCTAGGCTCTGATGTAACGTCCCGGGATTCATCTTTAACTCAATATTTTTAAATTAAAACATAAATTTATGTATAAATTAGATATCGGTGTTCGCACTAGTAGAACATAATATCTGTTATTTTTTTTATTTTAATTTTAGTGATATAGATAAGAATTTAAAAAGTTAATTAAAATTTTAATATGATTATTAAATATTGTAAATTATTAATATTCTGTCATAACAAGTTTTTTAGAAATATTTTAGGTCATTACTTATCACGATTAATAGCATTTTTAAACACTAAAAATAAGATAAATAAATTGCAATAGAAGAAACATAAAAATTATGAATATATCCTCAAACTATTAAGCAGTCATATTTATTAGTTTAAATCATAAATTTTAAAAAATATTTTTTTATTTTAACCTCTACACCAAAACAAAATATATCATATAAATGAAATATAAAATTAACAAATAATAAATCATAGATTAAATCCATGGAATTCACATCTTAGATTGATCTCGCGTATACCGGGGACCCTATTATTGACAGCTAAAGCCACTGGTATTTGCTGTATCCAAAAATAATGCAGACGTCATTTTCTCTCTCATTAATACTATTACTATTAGTGTCCAATTCCAAAAATGATGCTCACATTTGCTGTCTGTTTCCTTCTTTTTCTTCAATGAGTGAAACAAACACCACATAGTTTTTTTTTCCTTGCTTTCCCATTACATTACTTTTTGCTCTTTCTTCCATTTATCAATCTAAAAGGTTTGATTTTCTTTTCTTGGTCATGTTATGTTATGTTTACAAATGGGCTGCAAAAAAGATTGATTTTTTAAGCCATTTCTGTTTATGTTCTATGCATGTTTAATTTAACTTTTCTGTTTCTTTCTTTCTGTAAGGTAAAAAGGCAAAATCACTCTCTACTCAGAAAGAACGAAAGAAGCTTTTTTTTTTCCCCATTCTTTCTGTTTGGTTTTCTTTCTTTTTCTTTTTTTTTTTGTGGGAGGTTTGGGGTGTAGGGGTGACATGGGGGAAGGACAAGTAGAGGAACTATTGAAGCTTCAAGTGTTATGTCATGCTTGTCTATATTTAGTTTCCCTTTTTGTTCTATTTTCTATGAAGAGATTCACTTTTTCTTGATGTAGAAAAAATCATAATTCTTTTCCCCCTTTGACAAATTAAGCAAGCATTCAGTTCTGTCTTTTTTATCTTTTGCAAAATTTGATGATTTTGAGACTTGTACTTTTACTGTATGTGTGCCCTAAAAACTGCTTCTTTTCTTGATATGCAGTAGTTTTAGCCATGAACCCTTGTCTTCCTGAATGGAATATGGAGACTGAACTCCCTGTTCCACATCAAAAGAAGTCCATGGGGTAAATATATATGTACTCTTTCTTGATTAGTATATTAAATTTGTTCAAAAGAAATGATCTTGATTTAGTTTCAACTGGATGGTCTTTCTGTAGATTTGATCATGAGCTAGTGGAGTTGTTGTGGCGAAATGGGGAGGTAGTATTACACAGTCAAACACATAAAAGGCATCCAGGTTATGATCCTAATGAATGCAGACAGTTTAACAAACATGATCAGCCAACATTAAGAGTTGCTGGAAATCTGACCAATTTTATTCGAGATGATGAAACTGTCTCATGGCTTAATTGCCCTATCGATGATTCATCGTTTGATAAAGCATTCTGTTCCCCTTTCTTATCTGATATTTCAACAACTCCTCCCCCAGGGGAGGCTGCTCATAAGTCCGTTAGGCATACTGAGGACAATAATAAGGTTTACAAGTTTGATCCTTTAGAAATCAATCATGTTCTTCCACAATCACATCATTCTGGTTTCGATCCAATTCCAATGCCCCCTCCGAGATTTCACAACTTTGGATCAGTACAGCAGCAGCAACACCATACAGTAGGGCAGCCTCAGAAAGGTGTTAACTTTCCTCCACCCGTAAGGTCCTCTAATGTGCAGCTTAGTGGCAAAGAAGCTAGAAGCAATCTGATGAAAGAGGGGTCTGTGAGGACAGTTGGTTCAAGCCACTGTGGCAGCAATCAAGTTGATACTAGCCGGTTTTCAAGTAGTGCAAATAGAGAGTTGTCTGCAGCAATGATCACTGACTATACTGGAAAAATCAGTCCACAAAGTGATACAATGGACCGAGACACATTTGAACCAGCTAATACATCTTCGTCATCAGGAAGATCGGGTAGCAGTTATGCAAGAGCGTGCAATCAATCTACCGCGACCAATAGCCAGAGCCACAAAAGGAAGAGTAGAGATGGTGAAGAACCAGAATGCCAAAGTAAAGTAAGTTACATTTATCTTCTTAGTCTCTAAACATAAAGTTACTTTTATCTGAAGTTCCATAATTTGCTATGTAGGCTGATGAGCTAGAATCAGCTGGTGGAAACAAGTCAGCCCAAAAATCTGGAACTGCCCGAAGAAGCCGTGCTGCAGAAGTGCATAATCTCTCTGAAAGAGTAAAGTTTGTTGACCTTCCTTTGCATATTTATATATGTTATGGCTTATTTGAAGACATACACCTTAATTATCAAATGGATTTCTCTCTGCAGAGACGGAGGGATAGAATCAATGAGAAAATGAAGGCCTTGCAAGAGCTTCTTCCTCACTCTACTAAGGTATGGGGCTGAGATAGCTTGAGGTTGATTGTACTTTTCATGGACAATATTTTTAGATTTCATTTGATCATGAAATTGTTAGCATTTGAAAAGTATATATAGTATCTGGCACAACCTTAATGACGTAGAGAGTATACACGACTATAATTCAATTGGCTATAGTTTCTTTGTTGATGCTAGAAAAGAATTAGTGAACTCCGTGTCTGGGACTATTTGGCGCTTGTTTTACTCCTACTCTACTTGCTATTTTCAGAAATTTCTAATTTTATGTTTCCTGGCTTACCTTTTTCAGACAGACAAAGCATCAATGCTGGATGAGGCTATTGAATACTTGAAATCACTTCAAATGCAATTGCAGGTATGAGCTCATAAATGATACGGGGTGAGTTAGCGAATCATTTGTCCATGATCCAAATGTTTCTATGTTTAACTTATATACAATGACAACATAAAAAAAGATAATCTATACTATCAATGCATTCAAACCTGTTATAGAAGGTTACGCATCTCAATTACCTGATACAGTGAATATAAGTTAAGGCCAATGTTCCTTTATGGTGATTTTCAGATGATGTGGATGGGAAGTGGCATGGCATCAATGATGTTCCCTGGTGTCCAACACTACATGTCAAGAATGGGAATGGGGATGGGTCCGCCTTCGGTCCCTTCCATTCACAATGCTATGCATTTAGCTAAGCTTCCTTTGGTTGATCCATCAATCCCTTTGACACAAGCTGCCCCTAATAATCAAGCTGCAATGTGCCAAAATTCAATGTTGAATCAAGTTAACTATCAATGCCATTTGCAGAATCCCAACTTCCCCGATCAATATGCCAGTTACATGGGGTTCCATCCACTTCAAGGCGCTTCTCAGGTTTGATCTTCAATGTATACCTACTTTCATCGTGTACACTTCCTCACAAAAATTGTTCCTGAATTCTCTTTTTATTTTATCACTTCCCTTGCAGCCAGCAATGAACATTTTTGGCTTAGGTTCACATACAGCACAACAAAGTCAGCAGTTACCGAATCCTACTAATAGTAATGCGCCCACCACTTGAAGAGTTATCACTAAGGATGCTATCAGTTGAAAATTCGGTAAGGGACTCTCTCTTGATTTACCATTTGAAAAATTGCTGAGTGAACAACCAATCATAAGGAATACCATGACCCTTATGATTGTTCAATTACTGTTCCATTTTCATCGACAAGTAGTGGTTGAGTTGACCTCAGCAAGAACACACTTGTTGCACCAGTAGTTAAGCATCTTTTAGAGTTATCTGATGTTATACTACTTTTCTTCCATTTTGACAGGATAAGGAAATTGCTTCATTTAGCCTATTGTTTACCATGGTACTGGACTCTAGCAATTAATAACGGAAGATCCTAAGATTTTGGAAGCTAACAGTTCAAATATGTAAGAGACAAAGACGCCATATTAATGAAATATATGAACTTCATTGTATGAATTTGTGCGCGACTCGTGGAGACTTCCTCATATAGCAGAGCTATAACTTTTATATATTCTATACAAGCATATAGTCATGAACTTCATTGTATGATTAGTAGTTGGCATCTGTAACTTACTGTATATAACTAAATTTTATGAGGAATAAGAAACCATTTTCAGATACTGATTTCTTGCTTAATGTTTGATATGTAAATATGTACGTGGTTTAGTGTTGTATTTGAAGTCTTTCTACCGTTGTTTTCTTTTTGTTGGTTTCTCACCCGGTGTTTCAGTATCTACATTGGAGCTTGAGTAAACCCGTATTCGCACTGCGGAAGTCCCACGTTGAGGGTAAAACACTATCTAACACTCGGTACCGCTAGCTTCACCTCTTTGTTCTTCATTTTATTTGCAAAATTTCTCTCTTCTTCTTTTCACAATTTATTTATATCAGCGCTCAATTTGTTTCTAATTATACCTTACTTTTTATGAGCAACTTTTAAATAGCTAATTTGAATTAATATTAATTAACACACGATTTTTCTCGTCTCAATGACACTATCAATCTATACATAAGAATATATGTGATCAGTATCTTTTGTTTGCTTTTGAAAAAAAATTATAAATGGCGTGATATTCTATACGTTTTTAATTATGTTCGCATGCAATCAATTCGGAAAAATAATGCAAGAACAATAAAGGTAAATTAATGTCGTCAAACAGAGAAATATGAGGTATTATTTAAGCTACTTTAAAGCAAATTTTCTAATTGGGGGTATTTTTATCATTGAAATAGCGAGAAAAACTAAATTGCCTGAAATGTATCATGTGTTGGTCTCTTACCAGATATCTGACATCTTCTCTTACTTCAGTTAACAACCACAACATCTATAAAATGCTCAATCAACTCTCTATTTCAATTCCAAGTACCTAAAAATGATACATACATTTATTACAATAACTACGTCTCAATTCCCAACAAATTTTATATCAATTTTTACTATTCATGTCGCCAGTCCAATATTATAAAAAGAATAACTTCTCAACCACTTTAAATATAAGTAATACCATGCTTGGTAGCTGGTTAACAAGTAAGCAGTGCGACATTTGGTAGAGGTAAGTTATGCATAAGTAATACCATGTTTGGTGGATGGTTAGGAGCTAAGTTACTCATAGATAAAATTAATATTTTATTTGATCTGCAATTTAGAAATAATCCGCATGACTAATTATAAGGGAATGATGAATATTTCTACTATGCAAAATAGAAGGTGGTGGATTAACATTATATGAACGCATAAAATAATGTACATAGAATTCCTCATAACTTGTGTAAGTTCATGTTTTGTACCAAAGAATGCATTTCGTTATCAGGTTGCAAGTAGCTAGATTCATATTGAGTTATTGACTAGTGTTGATGCAAGTTGTGCTACACAACACTAGTTTAAAGTCAGAAAAAGACAAGTTGGATAATAATATATGGAGATAACAAAAACCATTCAAAGATGGTGGTGTGCATGTGGACCAACTACTATTATGTATATCTTTTTCTTGATGTTGAGAGAGTTGGAAAAGATTGATGCCTCAATAATGGGATCCACCACTCCAAAAATTGATGCTATATATCTTTGTTTGCTATTGGTCCACATATTCTCTACTAGTACATCTCAAAGTGAATGTCAAGTCATGTTCACAACAATTCCCTTAGCTACTTGGACAACACTGATCAACATTGAGAAAAAGAAGAGGTGAAACTCTAAAACATAGGTATAGCATCATTCTTTTGTTAAGTCTCTTATCAATGATTTCATCCTTAAAAACTCCTATTCTATCAGGTTCATCTGGATCTTCTTTGCTGAAGTATTATATTTTTTTCGTTCTATTTTTAATTGTCATGATAACGTTTGACACAATCTTTAAGGAAAATATTAATTGGAAGTATTATATTTGTTTGACTAGTTAATATATTGCTTCTAAATAATAAATTTTTATCTATATATGTGCGCTCCTCTTAATCCTAGAATAACTAATGTTACGGCAAAATTGAAAAAAGATAACTAGTTAATTCTCTCTTCATTATCTAAATTGACAATTATTTTTAATATACTTGACAATTAAAATGGGACAGAGGGAGTAATATAAGGTTACAATTATTTGTTATGCATATATAGTAGCTACATGTTAAATCCTCTTGACTGCTTGTGTGTTTGTCGATTTTGAATCTCTTAGTGAAAATTTTGACGACATTGGCCTGCTTGCTTGATAAGTATTATAAGTGTGGATGTTCCATACGTGCATCCATGAGTTTGAATCCTACCGTGTGAATTGAGTTTAATGCTTAAGTGGAAAAGGATAGAAAGATATACTCTCTTTGTCCAATAATAGTTATCACTTAACACAGAGATTACGAAGTGCAAATGAAAGTATGATAATTTTATCGAATTGTCTTTATTAAATATAAGTTATTTAATTAAATATTGAAAAATGAATATTATTTGATAACAAATTAAAGATAAAATAGAAACAAAATGATAAATTATTGACTTTATAAACTAGACAAATATTGTTGAGACGAGGGAAGTATGCTTTATTCACCAATTTTCACGTGAATTGGAATCATCGAATTTCTCGTATCATAAAATAAAAAAATCTTTTTCTATATAGTTATTGAGGAACACGTGAAATTTATAAAATGTGTAACATACCAATTTTCATGGGTAGTTGGAATCATTAAATTTCTGAATGATAATAGACGAAAAAATCTATAACTATTAAGAGTCATGTGAAATTTACAAAATGTGTAACAGACCAATTTTCAATTCGTAATAAGAGAATCATGGAATTTGTGAATCATAAGAAAATATAGCAACTCTTTTTCTACAATTATTAATAGGCATGTGATGAGAAATTTAGAAAATGCGTAACACAATTCGTAGTGAGAGAATAATGGAATTTGTGAATCATAAGAAAATATAGTAAAATCTTTTTCTACAATTATTAAGAGGCATGTGATGTGAAATTTACAACATGTGTAACATGGACACCCTGATATTGGGGTCTCACTTGATAAGCTAAGTCTGCCTTAAAGGTCAGCTCATTGGTCTGCCTAAATAAATAAAACTAATATTAGTTCGCATTAATATGTGATCCTTATTTAATCGATTTTGAATAAAATCATACCGTTACAATAAATGTTATTGTAATGAATGACTATTTGTTACTAGTTCCATTAATTTAATTATCTTGAGGGATTAGAGTTGCAGGATGATGTATTTGAAGATTAAAAGTACTAAGAATATTAGTGGTCGAGAAACGCAAGTACAACCAAGTAGAAAAGTGGTCCCTCCATGGCTAGAGTGGTTCCTTGGTTGATTCGTAGCTCTTTAGACGAAAAATTATAATATTTATATATAATTAAAAATATTTTTATTTTATATATATTAAATTTTGAACCCCTTTTGATTATTTTGTGTGGTTGCTTTTTTAAATTTTGAACTCTCTTAATGAAATTCCTGGCTTTGCCACTGCATGACTAAATAAAATTCAATTCCCCTATCCCCCTCTCCTCTCCCCCACCCAAAAAAAAAAAATATTAGGTTCCAATGCCTCCACCATTTCAATAAAAATACTAAAAAGTAAACAAGAAAACCTAGTTATTTTTCAACAAAATATTTATTAATTAAAAAAATACTTGTCATAAAAAATATTTTTATCCGTACCAAACACACCAATTTTCTTTTCCCGATATATCTTCACAAACAACCAAGTGGGACTTCCAGTTATTTCCCTAATAATAATTACGATCCAGAACAATTTTACATTTTTCTCAGAAGAACATTTCTTTTCTTTTCTTGTTTGCTCAAATTTGAAGAAAATTTAAGTGGCACTACAACAAATTATATTTATAGCTTCAAAATTTAAGCTATAAATATTAAAATCATAGCAATTACTAAATAATAGCTATAAAAATTCAAATTTTATAGCTATCTATTAAATTATAAAATTTCTTAGTCATAAAAAATTTATTGACAAAGCTAAAGTCTCATTGTTGCTACAATTACTAACAATCGTGGTAAAAAATGAATGAATAGCTATAACTTTATTGCTACAATAACATTTTGAGGCTGATCACAACTTTTTGACACACTATAAAAGTTATTATAGTAATAATAATCTTTTAGCCACAATATATTATTTGAAATGAAATATTGTAGTTAAGTAAACATTTTTGTTTTGAGATACAAAAATTTGTGGCAATAGTTAAATGATATAGCCATGTCTTTTCTGCTATAATAAAATTTCATAGCTAATTAGTAAATTTTGCCACGAGTAGAAACTTATTATAGTAATAGTAACCTTGTAGCCACAATAAAATTATTTAAAATAAAATATTATAGCTAAACAAATAATATTGCTTCAAGTTTCGTAAAATAAGAAATAAAATTGTGGCAATAGTTAAATGTATAACCATATTATTTGCATACAATAAAATTTTATAGTTAATTGTTAATTTTTATCACATTTGAAACTTGTTCTAGTAATGATAATCTTTTAGCCAATAAAAGGTTGTTTAGAACAAAATAATGTAGCTAAATAGATATCATTATGGGAGAAGTTGATCGTTGAAATGATAATTGATACAACAGAAATAGAGACTATCAATTCTTTTT
>JAABOM020000101.1:17694701-17708337 GCA_011800125.2 Solanum clarkiae
TGTAAGAACATTGAAATGTTCTTATTTTAAGAACAAGAGGCCCTATTTATAGAATTTCAACTTTTCAAAATTGCATCATGAGGGGTCCATCTTAGCCTATTGATCAATTAGGTCCCAAACTTTTCTATTTTGATCCAACCAAGGACTTCCGACTCAAACTTAATTATGCACGCCAAATTCACTTGATACTCTAATCATGCACCGGAAATGTACTTAAGTTCAAATTACACGACATCCACAACAAAATTTTCCCATTAAATAATTATCCTTAATTTAAAGTAAAACGGGGTCTAACATATACGATACGTTCCTCTTTTTTGTTATTAATTCCATAATTCTACGGATAAATATTATTTATAATCATACATTGAATATTATATACTATAATTCTTTTATATATATGCACAGCACACAATTTCATTAATTATGTATTTTTAATATTGTTAATAAGATTAGAATATTTAAAAAGTGCACATTTGTTTTTCCTTAGAGTAAGAAAACACCTTTTTTCTGAAAGATAAAATAAAAAAGGACATATCTTAAACTATATTTTTATCTTAAAAATTTTATATTATTTTTTCAAAAAAAATTTGACATATCTTGAAACTATATTTTTTATTATATCTTAAAAAATGTTATATTATTTTTTCAAAAAATTTACTAAATAATATAACATACATGATATTTTTTTTAAAAGATACATTTATTTTATTATTTATATTTCTATCATATAGAATAGTCAAACCAAGGACGGCCAAGGGTATTATTGTAATTTTATATTTAGATATTTTATTCACTTTTTTTATAAAAGATATTAATTAAATCATCATATAAGGACAAAATTGTAACTATGATATATTGGCAACCATAAAATTTCTTTTTATATATGTGCATAGTGTACTCTAGAAGTATCTTCCTCTCTCTCCACTCTTTCACTCTTTACCACAATAATTAATTATCAAATAACTAATTTAAAATAAAATGTGTTTGAATAGTTCATTTTTTTTATTCCTAAAATACTTTTAAGGATTATTGCATAAACATATTTTTGGTATTAATTTACATAATATATCCACTACTAAAGTTTATATCTTGATTATTAAAATAATCTTAAAAATGATGTATAAATATTTTTTTATTTAATTTTTAAAAAATATCGATTTTAGTGAGTAAAACAGAAAATAATTTTTGATTATCAAGAAATTAATATCAAATATGATAAACTATTTAATAGAGAAAATTTGAAGAAAAAAATTTAGTATTCAAATTCTGAGGAATATTAAATAAGGATGATTTCAAATGTATATAACAAAAAACAACATACCCAATAAAATCTCACAAGTGGGGTCTGGGGAGGGTATAATGTACGCAGACCTTACCACTACCATAGAAGTAGAGAGGTTGTTTCATGTGAACCCTCATCTCAAAACCTATTAACAGATTGAACTAGATATGACAAAAGGAATAGCAATATGTAAATAAGATAAAACTAACACATAATACGCCAGATAATGCGAACACCTGGTAAAAAAACACCTAACCCTATCATTAATCTACAACAATTATAGTCAAGTTTTATTTACATAAAAAATAGCCGAAATTCATAGAAAATCTACACTACTATATAATATAGCTTGCATAAAATGAAGAATTTCTATTTTTTAACTTCTGACAAACAATAATAAATGCTAAGCTTGTTTGCAGATGTTTTAGAAAGAAAATTTTAAACTAATTTAAAATTAATTGTGTTTCAATAGTTAATTTTTTTCTAAAAATACATATTTTTGGTATTAAATTATATAATATGACTACTACTAAAGTGTGTATCTAGATTATTAAAATAGTTATGAAAATGATCTATCAATATTTTCATATAATTTTTAAAAATATCAAATTTATTTGACTAAAAGAGAAAATAATGTTTGACTATCAAGAAATTAATAATTTAATAATGTATTCATCGAAAGATCAAAAGTTATTAATTTTTCCTCTCTATGTAGGATATTTTCTTAATATCAAATATGATAAACTATTTAACAAAAAAATTGAAAAAAAATAATTATTATTCAAATTCTAAGGAATATTAAAATACAAAGTAAAAAAAATAAGAAATTAAAACAAAACAAAATGTCAATAGAAAAGGACTACATATGTCGAGGAATGTAAAGAAAAAAATATAAAACAAATAAAGGGAAAAACAATCTGAAAAAGAAAAACAAGTATTTTGAATATATTGTGGGGGTAAAATTCATAGTTTTCTTTTATGACATGATATTTAGAATTCAATATCAATTGTTTTAATTAAATTTAGTATTGTATAATAGAAATAAAGTTGCTTTCATGACTTTTTTTTTTTAATTGTTGTGGAATTAAAAATTAATTTTTTAATAAATACTTTTAATATTAACATCGAAATAAATAAAACTATTTTTACATATCGAAGACAACAATAAAATGAATCACAATCATCATAACATGCTCTATTGTGTTAGTATGGAGGACTTTGACTGAGTTTTGTCTAATTATTATATTTTATTATGTTAGCATGATAGTCTTTGACCGAACTTAATATAATTATTTTAATCGTATTTATAAAAAAAACTATATAAAAAATCAATATACTGAGCCCGTACTAAGCACGAACATTACCAATCTAGTATACATATAGAGAGTAAATTAACGCAATACAAGTCACATGTGAACAAAATCTCCTTTTTCCTAAACCTATGACATGGTTTATGTGTCAAATTTCAAGACATAATCAAAAAGACGACCTTTTTCTATTTTTTAATTTTTTCTTTTATTAAAAAAATAAAAAAGGAAAATACAGGTGGCACAGTAGAGGGAGGTGAGTTTTGTCTATAAATAAGAATAAATCCTATACCTTTTTCCCTAATCTACAGAGAAACAATCCAATTTGTACTCCATTATCAATCACCAACCAAACACTTGCTTCCCTCTCCTCTCTCTAGAATCTTCCTTTTTTTCCCAATTTTCATCGGAAAAATTCTGTGTTGGATCATCCTCAATTCCATATTTGATCACAAAATTGTTACCGAAATTTGTATACGCATGAGCCGCTGTTTGGTCAAGCTGGGGTTCTCTTCAAATTTCAACAATAATCACTTGTTTACTTGTCTTTTGATCTTTCTTCTCCATTATTCACCTAATTTTATTACTAATAATAGTAATAATTCTCCCATCGACTCTGTTATTCTCAGATTATTATTGAGATTATTAAATTTTAGTATTTTATTATTAAATCCTCAATTCATCTCATGGATTCTCAACACAAGACTAATCGCCAACTCCAAAGAGGTTCGTCTCTTTTTTCTTTATTTTTTATTGAACTTGTATGGTTTAAGCTGAATCGGTGGTTTTTTTTAATGATTTTAATTAGATTTTAGTTGTTGTTTTCAGTGTGTGTGGTAATTTTAGATTCTGCAGGGTTTTAGTATAAAAACAAACTTTGCTTGATTTTGTATAGGTTGAGTTGGAAAATGATCATTCACATTTGATTAGCTTACTGAAATAGTAAATGTTGAACTATGATTATGAAAACCTTTTAAATTTCTTATTAAAAAGGAAAGATGAAATCATATAGTTATTGTAACAATAACAACATACTCGGTGAAAGAGAAAGAGAGCTTTTTTACGAAGACTCTCAGCTCAAAAGTGTCCGGCCCACAGGCAGAAGATACTAGATATAAACATGTAGTTATTGTACATAAAATTAAATAAAAACCATTTGAAGTTTTCAAAGCATATGCTTTTTAGCATACCTGTTATTGTGACGTGGGCTGCTTTGGTTTTTTATAACCACACTTTGTGGCTACAAAGTATGCTAAATAAATCTCCACTGAGAGGTATCTGGGACCCTCTAAAAGTCGTTCATTGGCTACTTTGGTCTTGCTTACATCTTGATATATTAGGAGTTAGTAGATCAGTACTTTTGCTTTAGTTAGATAATTGCAATTAGGCAAATGGATGTGATGTTGATTTTACGGTCTGTTATATTTGTTAACTATAAATTGACTAACCATGAATAAATTACTTTGTTCTGCTGCCATTCTGATTTTACTGCACTATGGAGGATCGTTTTTGTCCTTCGAGTTATTTTTGTTCTTTGAACAAATAAGCCTTTTTTTTATCTAAATCCTGATTCCCGGTGCAGCTGATCGTTGTGAGATTTATCTTACCCCACTTTTTATTGCTATTGCTAGTCCTTGTACACAATTTTAGTCCTTTATCCTAAGAATGATGATGGGATTTATGTAGTTGCTATGCTAATGCAGCTTCATTAATTAATTAATGTCTCACTATTCCAATTTTAAAAAATTTGTAAATTGGAGACGGGAGAAATTATTCTTTTGTTTCGATGTTCCCATGTAGTTGGAAACACTACTTATATTTTACAAATTATTAGCAGTTGGTTCTTGATTGGAAGGGCAGGATGACAATTATTGTACTCCTTTCACTTTTTTCCGAATCAGAAGCACATTAATACATTAGATATTATAACAGCAGGAAATATGTTAAACTTTTATTTAGAGGATTTGTATGCCACTCTGTCACTTTTTGAGTCATTTGCCGTTTATTTAATGACCTCAAATATGTATGGTTGCCTAATCACAGGTTTCTCATTGTCTTTTCTGTTACTTTAGCGACTTCTCTGACTGAATTTTTGGTTTTGTCTTCTAGCTCCTTGCTTCTCAAGTGCTGAACAGAGGGCTGATGCTTCACCATCTGTCATTGTGATTGGTGGGGGAATTTCTGGTCTTGCAGCTGCTCGGACGCTTCATGATGCATCATTTCAGGTATGCATGTAGAAAAGCACGTCTTCACTTGGTTGGTGTAAGTGGTGATGTTTATGTTTAACGAAGATAAATATTTTTCTTTAGGTGGTTGTTTTGGAATCACGAGATAGAATTGGAGGCCGTGTTCACACTGACTACTCATTTGGCTTTCCTGTCGACTTGGGTGCATCCTGGTAATGAGTTCTACTCTTGCTATGCTTTACAACCAAGACTTTTCTTTTTATTAACAAAATTAAGTAGAACCTCTTTGCTTGTATAGAAACTAGTTTCTGAGCACGCGTGTTGTGCATGTGTCCTTTATGCAAGTGAATAATTTTTTAAAAATACATAATAATTGTTGAAAATATATAAGATATATTATAAACCAACCATCTTTTTAATCTATTTTCATCAAGTAAATAAATAAATGAAGACTGGTTTATGAACTAAGTGAAGCATAAGTTCAAGATCAAATTGAGGATATATTGTCCTCATCCAAAATAGATTTTGATAAGATATATAGGTCATCATGATTTTTGGTTAAAAATATGGTTTGGAAGTAATTAATTGTATCATTAACAGTTTTATATTTTTACTCAATTAACCATTAATCTCTTCATCCTTTTTTTTTTACACAAAAGTTAGTCTACTTTGTGAATGATTGACTGTATTGAAAGATTTGAGCATCATTTGGTTCTAAAAAGGTTCTAAAACTTTGAGAAAGATTATAGCCACATTATAAGTTAAAAAGATTGAAAATGATGACAAATGAAAGTATCTTTTAATGTCGGTCATAAAAACGTATTTAGTAGTAGGATTCAAGGATGTGGCTTGATCAAGTGCAGAAAAAGAACGGAAGGATAAATATGATGTAGCAATGCATAGAAAAAAATTTTACTGATGTAAAGTTGATCAAATATTTAAATGAATAATATTTATTAATCCAATCAAAGTGAAATCCACCTCCAAGTTAGATAAGGAAGCAAACATAAATAAACTACAAAACCAAAACAACATCTCTGTAGAACCTCAGTGCTTCATCAACATAAGGTAGCTAATTAAGATAATAATGGGAAATAGAGTAGAATTTTAGGGAGATGTAAAAATCAATTAGAGTAGATGAAAAAAAGAGCTTTTCTTCCCCTCACAAAATTGTTGTTGCCAATGTATGTAGCAAAAATTGTCAACAGTCGGATCTTGATCTAGCATTTATTCTGCAATTTTTCTGTGGTGTTTATCTACTCACTGGTCTCAGCCAAGAAACGATGAACAATGCTGAAGAGAACATTTTGCTTGAAGATATATTTACTGTTACAAGAAGAGGTCCTACAAGTGTTAAGGCGGCTTAGGGGTAATAGACTGTAACAAGCTTCCTTATTGATTGTCCAGGAATATGAAAAATGGAAAAAATGAACTTACAATTAACAATCTGGTAAATCAACAGGTTATCCATAAATGTATGAAATTAAGAATCATTTTATGAACAATCACTACAGCCAATTGAAACATGACGTCAATTAAAAAAAAAAAAATGAAACAGTCGATGAATATAGTAGGAAATACAAAAGGACATCATAACTAATTCTAACGCATAAAAGATCATAATCTATGACTCAGTTTATTATATAATATTTTTACTTTTTTGTAATTAACAGTGAGGGGATAATTAATTTCTAAAGGTAAAAATGATCATTTATCTTAAGGAGCATTTTTGTCATCCAACTTTTAATTTAGAGGCTTCTCACTTATAGTATAACTAGTATATGGACATATGCATTGCACGTATCCTATACTAATCAAGTACAAACATATTTGATATTAGAATAGTGTAAATTATGATGAATTTGAAAGAGGAAAACACAAGGTCGAAATGGTGGATGATGAATCTATTCAACTAAAATAACTATAATTCATAGTAGATATTAAAATATGATATCTCCGAAAGATAATATTTATTAGTTATCAAAGTTATTAATTATAAGGTTTTAAATTCATGGACAAAGATTATAATAATTAATATTAACAATTTTTAGAGTTTTCACATTAAAATTGATGCGATTCTTTATAGGTTGAGGTTGCGCTATGTCAAATGTCATTTTAGACTTGAATACTCCCTACATAATTAGCTGATAGAAAAGCCGATGATTTAGTATCACAAATCAAGAAAAAGTTGTGCACAACAATGTTCATGTCATGTATATAAGGAGTATGATAGTAAAATTTTAACCTTCCTGTGGTGAATCAACCATTTGTTTTCACTATTTGATGATGACTCCATAAATCTCTTAACATCTTGTAAGTGTCGAAATATGAACGGGTGCAAACCGGTAATTGAGGCTTTTAGATCAAATCCATAAACATACACGGATGCTTGATAAATTATAATTGAAGTTAAGTTTCTAAAGAAAAATTGCTAAACAATCTTGCAATGCATGAGTACTGAAAAACTAGAAACGGGAAAGAATTAAGCAAGGAAACTATATCTTTTTAACATTAAATTTTCCCTTGTTAGCAAGGATGTTATATATCGTGAGAATAAATACAAGAGGCAGGTTCAGGTTTACCACAAAATACAACAAGTATAAAATTTTTATTCTTCACAAAAAGAGGGTTGGGAGATTATTATCTACAAAGTAACCCAGACAAATAGAGACAATTAGTAAGTTAGCTAACAAAATAGTTGATCATGTCATATTAGAATCCAACGAAAGGCATTTGGATTTTGTCCAAATGAGAAGGACACTTAGCTTCATTGGAAGCTGCTGGAAGGAGTCAAACATAAAGTTTGGCAACTGTTATCCCTCTTTGCCAAGTGATACGCAATCTTGTTGGCCTTTCTAAACCGATGTGAGACTTTCACATCAGCTTTGTGAACTCGTCATGAGTTGAATCTTCTCAAGATTGAAATTGAGCATATGAAACTGATCATGATTTCCCACGATGTTATCCTAAAGTGATAAAGATTTTTTAAATTTTATTATAAATGAGAGTATTTAGAGATCATCAGTGGGGAATATGAATAGAATCATGAATTGATGCTAGTTAATACATGAAACTGTGGAATAATGAATAAGAATTGGGACAATTCATATTCATTGACTTGGTTACAGTTTTGCTGCTTCTAATATGAATCAATGTTATCATTATTTCAAAAAGTTTTGGAGTAATAATTATTAGTCTTTAATAAATATATATACACTCAATTTAATAGAATTTTTTTTTTACTATTTACTATTTAATTAATTATTATTATAATATCTCAATTTAGTGTAGAGAGAAAATGGTAATCCAACTTTCAACTAAGGAGCTTCCCACTTGTAGTATAATGATATGATATCATATGATGATGATGGTGGTGGTGGTTAATTGGCTGATCTTTTTAGGTTGCATGGTGTCTGCAAAGAGAATCCTCTGGCACCACTCATTGGAAGACTAGGACTTCCTCTCTATCGTACAAGTGGGGACAATTCTGTGTTGTACGACCATGATCTTGAGAGGTTTGTATTTCGAGCTCTTCTCACCTCTCACATGTCAGTTTTTCTTAACATACAGCATGCTCACAAACAACTACTTGCATTAGTCTTTTGATATTATGTATCTAAGTTTGGTTGTATCAGTGATTGCATAACTATTTCCCTGACCTTATGTAACACAATCATTTCACCTGTCTTTAATTCTTCAGCTATGCTCTTTTTGACATGGATGGTAATCAAGTTCCCCAGGACTTGGTGTCTAAGGTTGGCGAAACATTTGAGAGCATTTTGAAAGAGGTATGTCCCTCTCTCGCTGCACCTTCATTTCCGTTTACTTTGGTTGTTGAATTCTTCATGGAAAATAATGCTTGTTACATTCTTCAAAATGTGTGGTGGTGTGGATATTTTCTGATGTGATCTGATTCACTATTGTTGCAGACTGAGAGCATTAGACATGAATTTAGTGAAGACATGTCTATTAGCCGTGCTATATCAATGGTTTTTGATAGGAGACCTGACTTAAGGTACCATTTAGTAATGTTTTATTGTTACACTAATATCCTCGCCTTATCTAAACTGAAATATTAAGAAAAATACCACTTGTACTAAGTGACTTTTTTTGTCACAGGCTCGATGGTATTGCTCATAAGGTGTTGCAATGGTACCTTTGCAGAATGGAAGGCTGGTTTGCTGCAGATGCTGATACCATCTCACTCAAGTGCTGGGACCAGGTAGATTCCTTTGCCTCCTTTTAAGATAAAGAAGATGCTTATATCTAACAGAGCATTGCTTGCAGAGACCTCTGGGTAACTAGGTTAATATATAGAAATGTTCTCATTATAGTAAAACAGTTTTTTCGGACTTCAGAAAGAGTGCGATATTTATCTCCTTTTTTGCATATTGGTTCTATGAAATCTGTTAGCGAAGCTCACTAGAAATGATACCATTAGATGAAGAAAGAAGCACCTTGATGATGATATAGGATAGACATTGGAATTTGATATTAGTGACTTAGTGAGCAATGATAGTTGGCAAAGATCGAATGTCATAGGGTATACAATAGCGTCTGTTAACAACAATATTTCCAGGTTCTACTCTGGTAACTGGATGTCAAAACTTATGTCTACCATGTTGATGCGTAATGCTAGATCTGCTGTTCTCACAAGATTTCAGCTCAAAAATGTGTTTTGTTAGCTTGTCTATTAATATCATAAGTGCTTGATCATTAGTAGAAGCAAATTAAATATATGAGGGTTACCCTCCTTGGCATAAAAGCCTAGCTCCCATTGTCACTTCTTTACCCAATTCACAGATATGTTGTGTGTCCCAACATGCAACCTTGTATGCCCTACACCTCTTTTGTTTATGGCACTATCAAACTGTTAACCCTGGTCAAACATTGGCTTATGTAGGAAGTCTATTTTCCTTTTTACCATATAAGGACCAACTAACCTAACATTAACTTGTCATAATAGATTCATTACTACCTAAGTACCTTTTGGGAAAAAAAAGGGGTTCCGTTGTATCTCAATTGTGGTCACTGGCCGGTACATGCTTGTATAATTTAACCGTTCTAAATTTACTGTCAATCTCTTCCTTTGGTTAGATCCACTATATTCAACATGCATCTGTGAGGAGGAACATAATGATACTTAATAAATTATATAGATAGTGAGTGAGAGCCATTTCATTGTATGACCAATAGTTCTTCTCATATCTCCATGTTCTTGTTTGTATTTCTGTTGCTATGAGAAGTTTGACATCTCTCTCGCTGCGCACGCGCACACGGGTGAGTGCGAGTGTAGAGGGGGAGAGAGAGAGAGAGAGAGAGAGAATCAATGCTCCTACATGGTATCTTCTTGGTAGGTTAAAAAATGCAAAGCCCATGTATTCGAATGAATCTTCCTAAATTTAGAGATACCACGCTAAGCAAAGCTCAGATCTTGTAATCTGTAACCTTAATGTGAGATGTCCAAGGTTCTGGAAGATAAAAATATTCCTACTTGTGTTATTAGATATAACTGTATTTTTATGCTTGTATCAGTAGATAAAAGGAAAAGGACAAACAAATTCCTGTTCGGTTTCCTGTCCCTGCAAACATTACTATAGATAAGGCTTACACATTCAGTTTTGTGATATACAGGAAGAATTGCTTCCTGGTGGGCATGGTCTTATGGTTCGAGGATATCGTCCTGTCATCAACACACTAGCGAAAGGGCTTGACATTCGCTTAGATCACAGGTAAGAGAAACCTACTTCTTGGCATCTCTGTCTCTGCACGTCCTCTTCCCTAAAGAAAAGGAAAAAGGAGTCTGAATGACTAATTTGTTGTTTCCGGAAACTCTTTCAGGGTTACACAAGTAGTAAGACGTTATAATGGAGTGAGAGTGACTGTTGAGGATGGGAGAACTTTTGTAGCTGATGCTGCCATTATTACTGTTCCTCTTGGTGTTTTAAAATCAAACTGGATCAAGTTTGAACCCAGATTACCTGAATGGAAGGAGGCTGCCATCAATGAACTAGGTGTAGGGATTGAAAACAAGATTATTCTGCACTTTGAAAAGGTGTTTTGGCCAAATGTTGAGTTCTTGGGAGTAGTAGCTCAGAGCTCATATGAATGTAGTTACTTTTTGAATCTTCACAAGGCCACTGGCCATCCTGTCCTAGTTTATATGCCTGCAGGGCAGCTGGCCCGTGAAATTGAGAAACTATCAGATGAGGATGCTGCCAATTTTGCTTTTAAGCAACTTCAGAGGATCCTTCCCAATGCGACTACTCCGGTAATGTTGCAATTCTCTGTGCTCCCTTTTTTTATTACTAGTCTCTGGCCATGTGCAACTTTTTTATTACTTGTCTCCGGTAACACACATGTTTCCTATGCTAATTGATATAAATATTTTAAAATAATATAAGTAATATTAGAATCAGTATGTGATGAGTTGCACAAAATTTGAAGGAAAAAAATGTTAGTCCAAACTAATGAATGCTTAGAATATTTGATTGATATCTACATATGTGAGTGCACATTACAAAAAAAGATAATAGAACTTAAGACACTTGTGCAATAGAACCAGAGAGAGAAGCAAATGTAGGAGAATCCATTTAAATTGAGATCATCTTTCAACTTACACGCCCGCGTGCCCCTTTTGCTAAAGTAAATGAAAAGTAAAAAGGAGATAAAAAGAGAAAATTACTTACAAATTACAAAGAACAATAAGAATAAAACTCGAAGGCAAAAATGATGATATTGGAAATGCAAGCATCAAATCACTAGTAATGTTTTCCTTCATATCAGAAATCAATAGCTTAGTTTTTAAAAAAAACGAGAACAATGATATTGTAAGTTGGATGTTCACCGAAATAGAGGAGATGAGGCTTCAAGGAGAACTACTTTTTGAGAAAGAACCAAATGTAGTAACCTCCACCATTAAGCATTAGTTATTTGTGAATACAATGACTGTTCATTGTCTCTTTGTTACAACCTTTCACTTCCCTCAGGACCTTTCATTGCAATCGATTACTGCTTTTTAGTATTATGATTTTATTTATATATTCTCTTAATAAGCAGCAGTTCAGCTGCTTCTCATCTGTTTCATGGTTCAACACTTGTCCTTTTGTATGTTTAAGTTATTAATGGCTTGGTGGTGAAAACTTTAGTTTACTTGTGGGAAGTTGTGTGTTCAACCCTCTGTTCATCCTTAATTTTTTCATCTTCAATTCTCTTAATAATGTTGCTTGTATAGACTACTGTTATAGCCTGGGATCCACAACGCCAATCAAATTCATCTTTTCTAATTATGTAATACCCTCAAGTTAAAAAGGTTATAATTAGCAATAATTTGAGTTTCATTAATTTAATTTGTGATATTATTTTTTCAATTTAGGTCTTTTATTTATTATTTCAAAATAATGATACAAAATATTTTAATTCATTTGGCCGACTCTCAAAATATGTCCGTTCCACATAAAGTGGGACATAGAAAGTAGCATATTACTTGAATGAAAACAATATAAAAAGTACTGCTAATCTTAATATGAACAATTTAAAATTTTGATAGACATACAAAATTTAGGTGACCCTTACCGGTGTCACATGAATTGGGATAGAAGGAGTGACATATCTTATTAATTAATAGCATAAAAATACTATAAATCATAATAATCAACAACTCAAAATATCTAGAACTCCTATTTGATGGACTCTTCAAATTCTATCTAGGTCACATAAATAAAACGGGAAACGGTGTTTCTAGTGGCGGACGAAAATAAAAAGTACTATATATTGGGCCCGTGCTAACACGGGCTTCAATATCTAGCTTTATATATATGTATATATATGATTATTGTTTCGCAGAAACCTAGTAAGGATGGTGTCGTCCTAATTATATCTGAGGTTTCTGCTACTTCCAACTTGTCTTCTGGAAATCTGTCCAACTGATTGGTTTGATACAGGAGAAAGGGAACTACTCTAGGAAGAAGATATTGTCTGTGTCTAGCTTTCATATCATATAATGATATTCACATAGCTAACTATCTTTTCCTCCTGATCTTTCTGCAGATCCAATATCTTGTTTCTCATTGGGGTACAGATGTAAACTCACTCGGATCCTACAGCTATGATACAGTAGGGAAGCCTCATGACTTGTATGAAAGGCTGAGAATACCTGTGGATAACATATTTTTTGCTGGGGAGGCAACGAGTATGGATTACCCAGGTTCTATGCATGGTGCATATTCAACAGGATTAATGGCTGCTGAGGACTGCAGGATGCGTGTCCTAGAGCGGTACGGAGAGGTGGATCTGTTCCAGCCAGTCATGGGTGAGGACACTCCTGTTGCTGTCCCCTTATTGATCTCCCGTATGTAACTACTTTAGTACGCAACTATATATGTATAGACACAGTATTTGAGTGTCATATGGGATTGCCCAATACATCATTGTGCTGACTGCTTAGTGAAAATTGTGGAAACCACAAGGTTCCTCAATGAATGATCAAGCATCAGCGCACACGTGTAGTCATCTGTATGCATTGTTTATGGCATTTATTAAGTAAATTAGGAGACAAGATAAGGTCTGCTAATATGTAAGATCATATGGGACGATGGTGCAGCTGTTTATGTCGCCTGTGGTGATGGTTCAGACTGGTTACTTCTGCAAATCGTGGTGCTTAAGTGCACACCTTTCAGTTTAATAGCTACTGTGTGTAATATGAACTATGCTTCTATAAGACAATGTGTGCTTTTCGATGGTGCAGCTGTTTATGTCGCCTGTGGTGATGGTTCAGACTGGTTCTGCAAATCGTGGTGCTTAAGTGCACACCTTTCAGTTTAATAGCTACTGTGTGTAATATGAACTATGCTTCTATA
>JAABOM020000101.1:17708437-17720493 GCA_011800125.2 Solanum clarkiae
AGACAGTGTGTGCTTTTCTAAGACGAGTATTTTCATTTGCCATCATTTAGTAGTTGAATTCTTCAGTATTATGCATTATAAATAACTGAAATTACTTCATGCATAGAGCTCTGCAAGTTGATATTGTCAACTTTTCTAATCACCCTTCAATTTTAAGAAGAGTAAAAGGTCAAAAATATCGCTGAAATGGAGCAAAAATACTCCACCGTTACGTGAGTTTGGTCTAACAAACCGACTTTCAATTGCAGTAAGTTTATGCTTTGATCTAAGTAACTTCTTATGGGTTAAAGTTTGGTTCAACCATACCATGACCCATCGCCAGTGACCAAGTTCAATTATGAGCCAAATATAGTGACAGATATGGACGAGCCAATGCAGGACAAAGTTAGACATTTTCGCAAAATACAAGGGTAAATTGGGGCTTTGATTTCATTCTAAATTTAATGTAGTTATACCGTAAATTTTCATTTTTGTGTGTAAATTTTTACTTCAAAATTTAAATGGAAATGGGTTAAATATGTACTATTATTAGCAGTAGTTTAAATATATTCTCTGAGTATTTTTTTTTTGGTAACAACCATAAAATATTACCATAACCATCAAGAACATTTACAAATATAGAGCACCTCGTTCTGATAACGGAAAACTAGGCGTCCAACCAACAGAAAAAAAAAAAAACTAGTTACAAAGTAAGTGCTGAACGAAATTACTACACTTGAGAATTTTCTTGAAATTGCTAAGTATGTGTAATCTCTTAATTATCTCCTTTTTGATCTGTGCTACTTTTTTTTTTTTTTGTAGTTACATGTCTACCTTTGAACCTTTTTCAATTTCACGCCCTCCAAGTGTGATATAACACTGTACCATATATAGCTGCTATGGTCTCCTTCTAAAACTGCTTTCAGTGCTTCATTTTTATTCTCTCCAAAGTTTGTTTGATCTCATCGATTTGAAGTATTATGCCTTTCCACATATTTATCTCTTGCCACACAACTTTTATCCAACTGCATTCCTTAAATAAGTGCACATTTGTCTCCATTAGAGTTGTGTCACATAAGTGACATTCGTCATTGTAAATCAGAATGTGCACTTTGATCTTCCTCTCCTGAGTGAGTATATCTTCCTTGTATTGCCAACCAAATCATGAATCTATGCCTAAGTAAGGTTATAGAAGTCCAAACTAGATCTGCAATCCTCATTTTTTGCCTTTGACCTATGGTTGCCAAGTAGCTTCGAGTTATCACGCCCCAAGAGGGTACCGTGGACGTAATCGACATTCAGAAACTATTGTTAGTCCCCATGTGAACCGTCTAGCCTCAAAACAGTCATTCAATCAACTATACAGCCGAAATCATCAGGGGATTAAGTAGATATTATAGCGGGCAACTCAATTCAATCACATCTATAGCAAGAATAAGGGTCATAGGCCAAAACTAATCTCAACATCCATTGCATAAAGTATATTCAAGAAACTTAGATTTAAAACAGGAAAGATCCAACATCAAAATCACCATCTCTATGTCTATGAAGCATCTACTTCTACAGTACTAAGAAGGTGTCATGACAGGCCATGACAACCACAAACTCATAAGGAAATAACTCAAAACATGTGAAAGGAAATAAATGGCATCCTCCGAATGCAGGGGAGGACTCACCAAATCTCTGAACTAGGAAGTGTTGAACCTCAACGGGGCATCTGCTGAAGTCCTCTATCTGTAGTATCTGCATCATAAAATGATGCAACACCAAATGGCATCAGTACGTGGAATGTATGATATGTAAAATAGCTGAATAATAAATATAAGCAAAAGTAACAAGGAATAATCTCAACTCATAAGATACATACTCACAATGATAAGCACTCCTCTCAAGTATGGATAAGAGGTAGATATTAACTCGTCAACATCATTCAAGACTTAAGCCACCAACGCAACCTCAGAGTACTAACAATGAGGAACATAATTGGGAGTTTCTCGGACCTACAACCATCACCTATGAGCTGATGATGATATAACGAAGCGATGTCGCTGCGGCATCCGCCCAGTATGTTTCTTCGGTGAAAAGCGTGTTATCTGTGGATCCAAAATAACATCAAGTCCTGTTTTCGGACTAAGGAAACATCCATTTTTCATGGTTCAATCCTCTCCTGTGCTGGCTACATAGTTATGAGTGCGAGTGGGACTCGCTCTTACTCATTCTGGTGCTCGATACTTCTCCCAAGACTCAATATGCTCATAAACATCAAACATCAAGATTTCTCATCATTCAGTCTCTTTCGGACAAGGGACATCAACTCATCTCATCAACTATCAACTCAATGGATTAGGAACATTCTTTTAAGATTAAGGTCAACTCTTTTATGACTATGAAGACATCTATCTCATCAACATCATCGTCAACACACTAAACTCAGGACCCGAACCACAACAACAAGCACACTAATACGATCAAGGCTCAAGACATCGACACCGAGGTTTCATTCGTGTAATCTTTAGCAAAGGGATCATGTAAGGTTTTAAAGAATAATTCAAGTAAACCATTTAAGCAAATAATTCAAGTTTATGATGATCATAAACTTAAGAAAATACATAAGATAAGTATAATTTTCAATAGAATATTCAAGAATTTAACATATAGAATTTATCATCTTCAACTATCAACTTATTTTATTCAAGGGGGCACATGAAAGAATAATTTCATGTTTTGGGTTAGCCTTATATACCTGGGATGAAGAAGAATTTAAGCTCCTTCAAGGAATTGACCACAAATCTTGAAATCCTCAAGCTTTCTCTTTTTTCTTTCTCAAGAACTCTAACTTAGACGTTAGGAAAAATGGGTCTTGAAACCCCTTAATATAAAGAAAATGACCCTTATACACGTTTTTGGGACTTAGGAGGGGCTAGGAAATGATCAAAATTCCCTTCCTGTAATAAAAAAAAATAAAATTCACCCCATAACACCATGTCCGCGTTGCGCCTCGGACGTGTATTTTCGCGAAAATCTCAAAACACGTTCTTTCCAAAAAATTTGAAAGAAAAACCAAGTGTAAGTTCGTGCCCTGAGCGCGCACTCTCACTGTTTCGAATTTAATTACGAAAAATTATCTTTTGACTCAGTCACTCTAAAATTCGAGTGAGACCATTTTCTCACTCAATTTTTTGTGTTGATCGCAAATTCGGTCTCTGATTTTCTATATGAGCTTGGGAAGATGCGTTATGCTTATGATGCCATTCTAAGGGTTTTTCAATAATTTCACGGGGTATTATATTATCTCTATCTTGGGATCATTTGTCCTCGAATGATGAGTAGGAGTGGAAATAAGGCACGATTAAACTCAAGACTCGTCTCCAAACATCATTCGACAACTCAGACTCTCGACTCTTCATCAATCTCTATGAACTCTACTCAAACTCAAGAATAATCACATCAATTCAAGAATGGAAACATCAGTTAAAATAGGGGTAGGAACATTACCTTCAACATCATCATCATTTGGCACGAATAGATGTGGATACTTAGTTCTCATAGTTTCCTTACCTTTCCACGTAACTTCCTCAACATATTGGTTCGTCCATAGGACCTTGATGGAGGATATCTCTTTGATCCTGATCTTACGAAATTGTCGATCGAGGATTTGGACTGGAATTTCCTCATAGGATAGGCTATCCTTTACTCCGATACTCTCAATAGGGATCACCAATGCAGGATCTCCCATGCACTTCTTCAACATCAAAATGTGAAAGACTGGGTGAATTTAATCTAACTTGGAGGGAAATTCTAGCTCATAAGCGACCCTCCCAATCCTCCTCACTAGTTGGTAGAGACCAATATAACGAAGACTCAACTTTCCCTTCTTTCCAAATCTCATGACACCCTTCATAGGTGACACCTTCAAGTGCACCCAATCATCTACCTCAAATTCTAAGTCCCTTCTTCTCACATCAGTGTAAGACTTTGGACGATTTTGTGTGGTCTTCAACCTCTATTTAATAACCTTCACCTTCTCCATGGACTGGTCGACAAGATTGGGTCCTATCAACTCAGCTTCACCAACCTCAAACCACCCAATCGGTGATCTACATCTTCTCCCATACAAAGCTTCATAAGGGGCCATTTGGATACTTGCATGATAACTATTATTATAGGCAGATTCAATCAATAGCAAGTGGTCATCCCAATTCCCCTTGAAGTCGAGAACGCAAGCCCTTAACATATCCTCCAAAGTTGGAATGGTGCGTTCTGCCTAACCATCTGTCAGAGACTGGAAAGCTGTACTCAGGTTTACCTTGGTACCCAATCCCTTTTGAAAAGATCTCCAAAATTGAAAGGTGAATTGAGCTCCTCTGTCCGAGATGATAGACAAGGAAACTCCGTGCAACCACACAATCTCACGAATGTACAACTTAGCGTACTCCTCTGTAGTGTTAGTCATCTTGACTACTAAGAAGTGAATGATTTGGTCATCCTATCCACGATCGTCCATATCGAATCATGTTGCTTTCGGGACCTTTGTAGACCAATAATAAAATCCATATTGATCATCTCCCATTTCCATTCAGGAATTTCAAAGATCTAGGCTAACCCACATGGTCTTTGATGCTCAACCTTGACCTGTTGACAATTGGGAAACTTAGAGACAAACTCGGGAATATCTTTCTTCATTCCATTCCACCAATAGACTTCTCTCAAGTCATGGTACATCTTGGTGGAGCCAGGATGAATAGAATATCTGGAGTTGTGAGCTTCATCCATGATCCTCTCTCAAACACCGTAAATATCAGGAACACATAATCAAGATTATCACCTTTTGCTTATGGACAACTTCTTTCGGAGCAAGACAGGATCTTGGTCTTGCTTTTTCTTTATCTCTGTCACTAAAGATGAAGAAGATCCATTCTGAACATTGGTCCTGCCTTTATTATTTTCTTCAAGTTGTACTCCTAATTGGGCCAATCTGTGCATTTCCTTAGCCAACTCTTTTTTCCTTCCTCCTTATGGGCGATGCTACCCATAGATAACGTGCGAAGAGCACCAGCAACAATGTTAGCCTTACTTGGGTGGTAGAGAATGCTCATGTCATAGTCCTTGAGCAACTCCAGTCATCTCCTCTGCTGCAGGTTGAGCTCTCTCTAACTGATGACAAATTGCAAGCTCTTTTGGTCAGTGAACATGTCCGCATGCACTCCATACAAGTAGTGGCGCTAGATCTTAAGTGCGAACACCACTGCTGCCAACTCGAGATCATGCATCAGATAGTTCTTCTCATGAGTCTTAAGTTGTCTAGAAGCATAAGCTATCACCTTTTCTCTCTACATCAGCACACAACCCAGTCCAACTCTGGATGCATCATAATATATCACAAAGTCTTCTATCCCATCGGGCAAAGTCAAAACTAGTGTTGTAGTCATTTTAGTCTTCAACTCTTGAAAACTTCTCTCACATTCATCAGATCACTGGAATTTGACCTTCTTTTGAGTCAACTTGGTCAATAGGCAGATAAGGAAGAAAACCATTAGCAAACCTGCGGTAGTAGCCTGCCAACCCCAAGAAACTCCTTATGCCAGTTGGAGAGGTCGGTTTGTGCCAGTCCTTAACCACTTCAATCTTCTGGGCATCCACTCGAATACCATCACCCGAGACAAAATGACCTAAAAAGGCCACTGACTTGAGTCAGAACTCATAATTTGAAAACTTTTCATACAATTCATGGTCTTTGAGAGTTTAAAAAACCACTCTAAGATGATTGACATGCTTATCTTTATCCTTAGAATACACCAGGATGTCATCAATAAATATAATCACGAACATGTTAAGATACGGTCTGATTACTCTGTTCATCAAGTCCATGAAAGTTGTAGGTGTATTAGTCAACCTAAAGGACATGACCAAGAACACAAAATGGCCATACGTTGTCCTAAAGGCAGTCTTTGGGATATCACATTCCCTCACTTTCAGTTGATGGTAACCCGATCTGGGGTCTATCTTGGAGAACAAGTGGCAACGTGAAGTTGGTTAAATAGATCATCTATCTTAGGAAGAGGATACTTATTCTTTATTCTGTCCTTGTTCAGTTGCCGATAGTCTATATATATTCTAGGAGACCATCTTTCTTACACACAAATAGAAAAAGAGCACCCTAAGAAGAAACACTAGGCCTTATGAAATCCTTCTGTAACAAGTCTTTCAATTGCTCTTTCAATTTAGCGGGGGCCATTCTATAAGGTGAAATTGAGATAGGTTGGGTATCGGGGAGAACATCAATCCCAAAGTCAATCTCCCTATCAGGAGTGACTCCAGGCAGATCCTCCGGAAATACTTCAGGAAACTCATTTACAATCGGGACTGACTCTAGAGTAAGGGACTCAATATCATCAGACTTAACTCACATGAAACGGTAGACATAACCTTTAGAGATTAGCTTTCTAGCTCTAAGATAGGAAATAAACTTGCCCTTAGACGCAACGGAACTCTCTTTCCATTTTAGGACTGGTTCATTGGAAAATTGAAACTTAACAATCCGGGTCCTACAATCAACGGAGGCATAACAGGCATGAAGCCAATCCATGCCAAGAATCACAAAAAAATCCACCATCTCCAACTCTACCAAGTCAGCCAAGATATCTCTATGGTAGGTAGATAGATACTACATATGTCACGACCCGAACCTAGGGCCTAGTCATGACCGGCGAATGAGGAATGCGAAGGAACCCCAAACAAGCCTCTAAGCCTATCATTACACATCCTTTGTCGTGAAAATGATTGAATACCATTGAAAGAATAGAAATAGGGGCTAAGGGAGAACTTCCATAATATAAAATCAAGAGACAAGAGAGTCAAGACTCATAGCATAATTACACATCATGTCCAACAACACCTCTACTATATAGATACTTAGCGAGGACCAAGACAAGCAACCGGGCTCACCCTCATAGTCAACATACATCAAAAAAAGAGAGAGAGTCTTAATAAATAACATAAGATCAAAGACATTGTCCTAAGAATGAAGGACTCACCAACTAGCTTGAATGGATACCACTAGCCATGTGGAGGCACGTGATGACCAAATGGAGCTCTAGTCCATACATGGTAACATCATGTAGGCATAGAGTATGTGTTAGTACATTTGAATGTACTAAGTATGTAGGATGCAATGCAACAAGAGATAGGCAACATAATCGAAATGCATAATCATGAGCAATAGATAGCATAATAATAATGTGACATATATGAATGTTGCTTGAAGTAAGACATGCTTATATAGAACATATCACATATGTAAGAAAAGACCATCATCATAAACCAAACATACTAGTACTCGGAATCCAAGGCTTAGCTCCCTTTTGGAGGGTGATCAAGGTATATACCCCTCAATTAGTAGATGGACATCACACCCTCCATCAAAGTGGTCAAGGTATCAACACCTCAACATGGTTAATAGAATCCACACCCTCCATCATAGTGGTCAAGGTATCAATCCTTTAACATGGTTAATGGACTTCACACCCTCCATCATAATGGTCAAGGCAAGCACTCCCTCAACAAAATATGGTCAACATGCAACCCTAGGGATACTTTTCAAGAAATCATCATAATATTACATTACTTTTATCACCATAAAGTCATATATCTCATATGCCAAGCATTAGATCTTCAATAACTCAAGAATCAATAACCGGACATTTTATCGAACTCTTGGCGGGTATGTAGTGCTACCATAAAATCATGCAAATCAAGAGTGGAGTCATGCTAGAAAATTCAGTATAAAATCATCAATAGATACTTGGCAACGCCCTCAAGCAATATACATCAAAATACTTCACAAAATCTCATAATAGATCTTAGATTCATAGCTCAAAACATGTTAAAATAATCATAATTTCATGAACCGCAACATAGTGTGTAGTGAATTTCATAATAAGTAAAACACATGAGTAAATCAACTTTAAATGATGCAATTTTAGGTAAAAGAAAATTTGGACATCATGGGTGAAAGGAACCCATGAAAGAAACCCACATACCTTGACTTTGGAGAATAACTTGATGAATATTTGAGATGGAGACTTGAAGCTCGGATGAATTTCTTAAGATCCATAAGAGACTTGGACACTTGAATTTTGAGAGAAATATTAGTCTAAGGGTTTGAGGGAGTATTGGAGAATGTCTTGAATGATATGAGGGTGAAATAACGCTAAGTATAGGTATTTTCACGTATGGGGAGGTTTAGGCCCAAGACCCAAAAGCCTTGGACCGAATTAATAAAACTGGGCACAAGAATATACTATGACGTGCCCCTAGCGCGTCGCGCCTGGGGCACGAATCTTCAATGTTTTTCGCCAACTTTGAAATTTTGAATTTTGATACAGTTGCTCTAAAATCAGGGTTAGACCCATTCCCCACTCAATTTGACCCTCTGATCAAGAATATGAAATTGAATTTTTGATATTATGCACGAATTTTGAGATATATAAAAATTACAATTCGGGCACTTCCAAGGAACATTTTCTAGCACTTTTTGGGGTCGTTTCAACATAATCCCTATAGACCCTCTCAGCTAAGATAGACTCACCAGTAGGAGAGGAAACAGAGAAAGTTTCAAGAAAAAACTTTGGAAGAATCCCAAACCAACTAGCCATATAGGGATTCATAAAAGATAAAGTGGCATCCGGGTCAAGCAATGCATAACAATCAAAAGTAAAGACTCGAAGCATACCCGTAATGATATCTGGGGCCACCTCCTGATCCTGACGAATACCCATTGCATAAAGACGATTTGTCTCGCCTCCTGTACCTGTAATAGTACCCCTTTGATAACTGCCAACTGGGGGTGCTATGGAGGACTGTGTTTTATTGCTTCCATCGCCTCGTCTTCTCATAGGGCACTCATTCTTAAAGTGACCAGTCTGCCCATATATGTAACAAGAATCTGTACCCACATAGTACTCACCCGGATGACGCTTTCCATACTTGCCACAACATGGCTTTCCCCTCGAACCTTGAGCTACACTCGCCTGGGATTGAGAATCCTGAGCACTGAAATTCTGGTGACCACAAGACTTCTGATCATACCTGTTCTGCAAGACGAGCGCACTCACTAAAGAGGGTGCATAACTAGAAGACCTCTTCTGAAAGTAGGATTTATCACGCTTATTCTGTCTCTACTGGCTAGGATCATACCCTGTTGACTTAGCTTTCTTTCTCAGATTCTCTTCCCCTATATCTCTTTTTATCTTCCTTGATTTGCTGGGCATATACCATGATCCTGAAGAAATCCATATCGGGAATCAACAATGCTGCTTTGCACTCTTTTTTACATGCCTGCCCAAGTCAGACACAAACTTTCACTTCCTTTCCCTCATGTCTTGGACCATCTCAGGAGCATATCTGGACAACTTAATAAACTTGAGACTGTACTCTTTAACGATCATCCCCTCTTACTTTAAGTTCACGAACTCATCAACCTTTACCTCCCTTAACATTCGTAACATCTTTCAGCTGATAGGAGACAAGCTCAACTCCTTCAATCTCATTAGCATGCATGACCCTCAAAACCTTCCATATCTTGTCGATGAAGTTCTGTAGGTCCTCCTCAACCTTTGACCCTATATCAACTGGCGAGTTCATCCGTAAGAAGTTTCTGAGCCTAGTTGCAGTCGCGGACTCTTGTGAGCTAGAATTAAGGGCCTGAGAACCTCGACTATTACCCTGAGAGGCCACTAGCTAGGTAAGCATGGTAATGGCTCCCCTAAATTTTGCCTCTGTGGTGGAGGCTAGTTGTGCTGGAGGCGCTTGTGGAACCTCAACAGTTTTAGCTGGTCGACCCCATCTTCTCGTACCCATCTGAGTAGGGACCTCTAGTGGGGGATCCACAGTGTTTGGGGATGAGGCATCTCTTTTGGCCTCAGTACGTTTTGGAGGCATGATCTGTAAACGTGTAATACATGAATTAGAAAAGAGTTTTCATAGAGTTAAACTCTACCGCACGAACTTAGAACATAGAAGAAGGGTAACCTTTCCTAATATCCTATAGCCTCCTACTTATGAAGTGTGGTACACAACATACCCACAAATAAAACTCTACTAGACACGACTCCATAGACTCCCTAAGACTCTTGAACTCTGTGCTCTGATACCAAGTTTGTCATGCTCCGAGAGGGTACCCTGGGCATAACCAACACTCAGAGACTATTGCTAGTCCCCAAACGAATCGTCTGGTCTCAAAATAGTTATTCAATCAACTATACAGCCGAAATCATCAAGGGATTAAGTAGATACTATAGCGGGCAACTCAACTGAATCATATCTATAACAATTAACAGTTGAGTTGCCCGCTATAGTATCTACTTAATTCCCTGATGATTTCGGTTGTATAGTTGATTGAATGATTGTTTTGAGACCAACCGGTCACTTGGGGACTATCAATAGTCTTTGAGTGCCGATTACATCCAGGGTACTCTTCCGGGGCGTGACACTAGTGATGGAATAGACCCCATTATATGTCAACGTATATCTACATTGGCTATACCAGTCCTGTATTTGTTCCTTAATTGCGTTGAGTTTCTTCCAATACCAACTACAGTCTGTAGGAGGTTTGTGGTGCCATATGGACCCATCCTTTCTTATGTATATCCCATGAACCCATTTAACCTACAATGACTCTTTATTCACTGTAATTTTTCATAACAGTTGACTAACTGAAGCTATATTCCAGATGATACTACCCCTTAATATTCAACCCCCTGAGTATTTTGTTTGTTATATTTTACTGTTATATATACTATTACTAACAATAGTTTATATATTGTTACAATACCCTCGGAACTTTTTTTAAAAAGAAAATCAAAACTTTTTTTATGCTAAAAATTACCTTGTGAATTCAACAAAATCATCAAAAATCGATTTTGAATGTTCGAACCCCAAGTGTTGATCAAAGTCATCTCTTCATTCCAAAATAAGTTAAACTTCCTATTTACTACCTCAAATCCACGAAACAATTCTAAATTAAAAATCGATAATACCCCTTGACTAAATTTCACATTTTGGAGTAGCTAGAACTGATGAAATTTCATTCATAATTTTGGTTGGTACAAAAAATCATTTTTGAACAACTTAAAGCCTCCAAACACTCAAAAACTTTCAAATTGTACAACTTTACTATAAAGCTTCAAAACCAAGCTCACGAACTAGTTAAACATGACTCAAATCAACTATCAAGAGGGTAAAATGATAATTTTTTTTTAAATTTCAAAAAATGACCTTCAAGATCTTACAATTACCTGGTTCAAAAAGATAATAAAATTAATATAAAATTTAGACTATATCAAGTAAAACTTTTCAAGCTCAAAAAGTTTTTAATCTATTCAAACATGGCTTTATTTGGCAAGGCGCCTGATAATTGAAATTAGTGAAATTATTAGGGTAGTAATTATCAACCTAGTAATTGTACAACCTACTAAGTACGATGGCTTATTTGTTTGCCACAATATAGCGACAGTGTATTGTTTGGATGCACAAGTGCAATTATAAAATTATATAAATTTTAAAAATAAAAATTAATTATTTGCAACAACAACAACATAACCTGTGAAATCTCACAAGTGAGATATGGGGAGGGTAAAGTGTATGCAGATCTTACCACTACCTCACAGAGACAGAGAGTGTCACGACCCAAATCCCGGGCCACGACTAGTGCCGATTTGGCACGTAGACCACTATTAAATCCCAACACTACATATTAAAGTCCGATAATTCTACCGAAATTTCGGCAGAGTTTCTTCTGTTTTACTGACTAAACCCACCTGCAAGAAAAGACAGCAACGACCAGACAGACAAGTAGATATAACTTATAACGAAATCAAATGAAAGTGCGGGCCTATATGGTCTCTGCTGCGGTCCTGCCGCCTAATAACAATCATACGAATATAAAGTACGGTCTCGCCGCCTGATAGGTACAAAACACACATTAGACTATGTACAAACACAAACTCCTCAAACCCACTACCCACTGGTATCCACAGACCTCTAAACAGAATTACAACCACATATGACGGGACAGGGCC
>JAABOM020000101.1:17720593-17730929 GCA_011800125.2 Solanum clarkiae
TTCAAATTGCACTTCCCAAACCACTCAACTCCTATACTTATGTACCATAATTAACTTAAGTTCAATTACACGATATTACAAAATTTTTCCAACGCGACAATTTATCTCAATTAAAAATATTTACGGGGTCTAACAGAGAGGTTGTTTCCGGAAAACCTTCATCTCAAAAATCAAGCTCCATAAGTTGAAGATACTTTAAAAATTAATTATTTAAAGTTAAATTTTATATTAGAAAAATAAGGACATTATAAATGACATTAAATTCAATATTTAAGAATATGTTAACTTTTGAAAATATATTAATAAATAAACATATGTTCTTAACTAATACATAAAAATAACTAATTTATATTATTAAATAAGTATACTTTAATTATTATTAATAAAAAATAAAAGTGAAAAATTTGATGAACATCATGAAATGCATGTTTGGAAAAAATGTTAATATTATAATTATTAATATTAAAGAAAAAGAAAATTAAGACTACAACTTTATTCAACAATGAATTCTACTTTAATTCATAAATTAAAATACTAATAACATTATATAAATGAAAAAATAAATCGGAACAAATAAAAAATACAAAAAACTACATGAAATCACATAAAGAAGTAAACATTGAGAATGAGGAGGAAATAAAAAATAATAATAAATATTTTTAGAAAATATTAGAATAATATAATAATAAAAATAAAATACATTAAAACAAAAAATAAAAAATAAAAATAAAAATAAAATGAAGAAAAGAACTTTAAAAAGTTTTATATAATTTACATGGTGTAATTATACCAATTTCTTACCCTTTCTTTGAAATTGAGGAGCATAATTATCTTTTCAATTACACGTAATATATCTGTTGTGAAATACTTCCTCTGTTCACTTTTAGCTGTCAATTTTTGACTTGAAACATTTATTAAGAAAACAATTATTTGTATAGTAAGTATACCATTCATTGCTAGGGCATAAAATATGTTTACTCACTATATATTCAAAGACATTAACTCAATGATAAAAAATTAAGGATATGATAGGAAAAAAAATTATCCTACCTTGATTTGTCAAAAAAAAAAAATGACAAGTAAAAGTAGAAATCAAATTAGAAATCTTTTGCAATTAAAAGTGAAAATAGAGGGAGTAATTACTTAATTTATCAAATAGATCAAAGAGTGTTATTACATTCAATTATGTCAAATTGTAATTATACTGCGGCCTTAAGCCCGCTCCCCGGATCATCTAAGAAGGATGTATTGATTATAGCTATCCAGTAATGAAGATAAGTCGGTCCTTTTGAAAGATTGATCAAGATGTGACTTGAATTGAATCATGACTATATAAGCTATTCTATATATTAAGAGATTTGATATATATAAAATTATGAGCCTACAATAAGGATAAATTAATGCAAATGCATATATAACAACAAAGGAAATAGTTGGACGAGTATTCAAATAGATCATATATTTAAATTATTTGAATAAGGAGAATCTTAATAGCTCAATTGGTTAATTATCTGAACTCCCATTTAGTTGTTAAGGTTTCGATCACATTATAATCCCTCCTTTCCCTACCCCCAATTAAAAAATATATATATTGGATAATACTGAATTACATATTTGACCCTTTTCTGAAATTTAAAACAGACAGCTTTGAAAAAAAAGTAGGTTAGAAATGGATAATTGGTAGAGTATTTGAAAGCCAAGTAGCATAAAATGCACTTTAGCCAAGTAGAAATCTGTACAGATGAGCATGAGCATTGGCAGTCCTCCTCTAGTGCTGTGAAGCAAAATTGTTGTGTGAAAATGCCTCAAACAATGATGATTTTCCTGAAACCATTCATTTCAGCTCCATGGAGGTCCTCTTTTTCTTCTTGCTTACTCATCTCTCTCTTGTGAATTGTGGGGGTGCTTCATTTTCTACACTCATAAAATCTTGTATGTATTAAATTTGGGAATTTTCAGTGTTCCCGTTGGTTGGATGTAGACAAGATTGAATATCTCCTGGTTTTTCCTTTTTGTTGTTGTTTTTTTTTTTTTGCTTGGTATGTTGTCGTTTGCTATTTAGGATTTGAATTGTATGAAATTGTTAGGAAATGTTAAATTTGTCAATAATCTTATCTTTAAAGATTTATTCCGTAAACGATTTGATTTTGTGCTACTTTTAGCTCTAATTCCTTATCCAAGTTATGGCTTTATGGAATCAGAATAGCTGTGTTAGGGAAAAAAAAGAAGAAGAAAGATTTTACATGTATGACAATATTGGATTCAAAGGGTTGTCTTTGGATTTCAGTTTTTAATTCCATGTTGTGACTTGTGAACTTGTGCTTAGCAAAACCATCATTTCTCATGCAGTAAATCAAATAGTGGTGAGAATTCATTGGATACAAATGTTAAAATATGTAAAAGAGCACAAGTGGTGTGTCAAGGTATGCTGACGCCGAGAAAGTTCATGCAGAAGAGGAGGAAAGTAGAAGTTTTCAAGAGCACTGAGGATGAAGCAGACCAGAAAAACTGGAGAAAGATGATGAATGAAATTGAAGAAGTTGGTTCTGCTGTTTCAGTGCTGAGAAGCCGGAGGGACAAGAACCAGGCTCTTCCGAAGGACCTTGTTCTTGGAAGCTTGGTTAGATTTAAGCAGCTTAAGAAGTGGAACCTTGTTAGTGAGGTTTGGACTCTTCTCTCTGGCATGTCATTTGAAGTTTTACTTCAGTTGTCTTCCTTTATGCAGACTTTAGCCAACACTCATCCATGCATACTTTGCATCTTGGCTCCTTTTAGTCTAATCTGTTGTTTCCTTTGTAGATTCTTGAATGGCTTCGAACTCAGCATTGGTGGGATTTTAATGAGATGGACTTTCTGATGCTTATCACGGCCTACGGGAAGCAAGGAGACTTCAGTAAAGCTGAAAGAATTTTAGGCTACATGAATAAGAAGGGGTATCCTGCAAATGTGATATCTCACACTGCTCTGATGGAGGCATATGGAAAAGGAGGTCAGTATGGTAAGGCAGAAGCGATATTTCGGAGAATGCAAACTTCAGGCCCTGAACCTTCTGCTGTTACATACCAAATCATTCTCAAAATCTTTGTTGAGGTAATGTAGCAAACTATATAACGAAAGTAGTTAGGCTTAGGAGCTCAATTATTAAAGATATATGAAGGCAAATGATAATGGCTGAACATAACTATGAATTTTATGTGTCCTATTGTAAAATTAAAATTTTCTTGTCAATTGAGTTGAGCATGTAGAGTGACTCGGTTAGTAGGCTACCATATTTTGCTTTATTGATTCATCCAAGTTTTAGAACAAATAGTTTGGAGAAGTTGATGTTGAGTGTGAAGTCAAAACATAACACTTGTGATCAGAGTATTCTCTTTTAACACTGATGACTTGCTGTGGTGGAAAGGAGCATTTGTAGCATACATTGGCTGGTGTATGCTTTGCTTTGGAATGAAAGAATCATGAATTTCATGTCCAAGATAGATCCAGTATCTTGCAGCCAAGACTACATAATGGAATCTGATCAATAACAATTTCTGCAATCTGAAAATGGGGAATTGCTTGATCTTTGTTTAATAGTCAAAGGGTCCATCTGTAAATTCCACAACCATATTTACACAACCATCATCTGGTAGAATGAGTAGAAAAGCTTGATAAAATGGAAGAATAGAGAATTAATCACCGACTGGTCAGATGGGATGTATTATTCTTTTAACATCTCGTGTGATGAGTGTGCTGCTTGGTAATGAATCTGACAGAAGCTCCGTGCCTTTGGCTGAAGCTCCAGATCAAGATCATTAATGATGTTCCGACATTATTTATTAAAAATGGACCATTAATGATAATTCTTTATGAATCTTTAGATCATAATGATTTGACTTGGACATTTTGTTTATGCCAAATAGTCTAATCCGGAGGAGTTGATTTAGCAGTTCAAAGAAACACTTTGAGATGAAGATGTTGACTAGACTTTTTTGTTTCTTGTGCTTCTCCGAATCCACAAGCAAGGATGTTTTACAATGATAGTACTAATTAGAGGAAAAAAGAAATAAAATGCCCCATAATAGAGCATTTTTGAAAAGTCTGTTGTTTACTTCCTCTGGCTTTCTGCTTTTGAAAAAATCTCACCCTTCTTCTGAACAATATCTGAAGATTCCAGACTTTCTAAATCTGTTGCTTATGTAGTCCACGACTCTTTTGTTTTGTTCCTTGCCAAAATTTTCTTAGTTACTACAGTCATTTAAATGGAATTGGTTCATAGGTGCGATAATGTCATGCTTGAAAGTTATAAAAGGGGATGAGGTAGACCTTGTACCATTACCATATGTTTCATACTTATATGGCCAACCAAGTATTCCAAGAAAAAAATGAAGTGATCAAACAAAAGTTGATTAATTGGTGGAATTCCTTAATTTAAGAGACGTTGAAAAACATCATCAAAGGGTTCTTGTTAAAGAATATTTAGGGAAATAAGATAAAGTGTTATGCCGGAAATTGGTTCTTAGTATTGGTAGCAGTAGTTGTACTTAAGCAGATACATAACCAAAACACCGAAAACCTTAATTTTGTTTCTCCAATTATTCAAATTAGTTGTTACTTGTCTTTTCATCGACAAAATCTTCTTATATCTGTGTTTTTCCCTGGGTAATTGGAAACTAATTGTTGGGTGTTTTTCCCTTATCTGAATTTCTAAGTTTAGATTTTAATGGTGGGTACTATCAAACTGAAATAGTCCCTCCAAAACCAAACGTAATTATTTCTGAAACCATTGCTTGGTTTGAATAGCTGCTGCTGGTTTGGTACTAGAATAAAGGAAAAAGTTGTGAACTTGCTTGTTTGAATAGCTGCTGCTGGTTTGGTACTAGAGTAAAGGAAAAAGTTGCAAACTGAACATGAATACCTGTCATGAAGATTGAGAAAATATAGTAGTGAGTGTCATTTCTTTGATTACTGCAGAATCTTATTCTGCTCTCTATATGTGATATGTTGTGGTTTTAAAGTATTCTGTTTTTGGAGGAACCATATCTGCTAATGTCAAAGGATTATTCACCGGTAATAAAAGAACGCAATGCAATGATATATAAGAAAGTAGTAGTTCTCCATGCAAAGTCCTTATACAACAACATACCCTTCCCCGGACCCTGCGCATAGCAGGAGCTTTAGTGTACCAAGCTTGCCTTTTTCACCAGCAGTGCTTATATGGGATAAAAAGGTTTAGATTAACTCGAGAATCCGAGTAAAAAAACTTGATCCTCTAGTTCCTTTATTAATTTACATAAAGTTCTTTGGGTATCCCCATGTGGATTTCTGTGGCATCTTGCTAATGAAGGAGTTAATGCAGGGGGACAAATTTAATGAAGCTCAAGAAGTCTTTGAAGCCCTTATGGATATGGATGCACCTTCTCTAAAACCAGACCAAAAAATGTTCCACATGATGATCTATATGTATAAGAAGGCAGGAAAACATGAGAAAGCCCGTCATCTATTTTCTTTGATGGCCGAGCGAGGAGTTCCACAAAATACAGTTACTTACAACAGTTTGATGTCTTTTGAGACTAACTATAAGGAGGTCGCAAACATTTACGATCAGGTAAATTGCAAATTATTTATAGGTTCTGCTTTGTTCTGGAAATGATCATTAGGTATGCTAGAACAACTCCATAAGTGCTTGTGTATCATGTCCTATCAAAAAATGTATTTCTGCTGTTATAGGTTTGTTTCCCTTAGTAGTTAACATTAGGTCTCTGTATTAGTCCCTGATGCAAATACTATTGCAGTGCATTTTAAATTTGAAATATTAGAGGTCTTTTAAGAACCTCATATTCTTTGCTAGTTTCTTCTAAGGTTTTGGCACTTAAATCTTTTTGTGGCACAAATAGTTTTTTGTAACTTATTTTATTCAAGAACTTACATAAAAAAACTCACATATTCAAAAAATGCATGTTGCGGAGATGAGGCTATTGAGACGGATGTGTGGACATACTAGGAGTGACAAAATGAGGAATGAAGCTATCTGGAAGAAGGTGGGAGTGGTTTCTGTGGCAAACAAGATGAGAAAAGCAAAACTGAGATGGTTTGGGCATGTGCAAAGGAGGTGCGTCGACACTCCAATTAGGAGGTGCGAGAGGTTGTATGTAGGGGTTTCGCAGATGGGTAGAGGTAGACCGAAATGATATTGGGGAGAGGTGATTAGACAAGATATAGCACAACTTCATATCACTGAGGACATGACCTTAGAAAGGAGGAGAGATCGTGTATTAGGGTAAAAGGCTAGTAGGGGTAGGCTAATGTTTTGCCTTGTTACAGTTAAGGTTTGCCATAGGATTAGTTGTGTCATTATAGTTGTGTTATTGCTCTTCGATTGTTTTGCTACTTTTAATATTTTTCTTGTAGAATTAACAGTGCTCTTTGTTGTAGTCGATATTTTATATCTATTGCCTCCTCTCCTCCTTCTTCCTCTTCTTCTTCTTCATCATTTGTGGCCGATACGTTTTGAGCCTAAGGTCTTTTGGAAACAGCCTCTCTATCTACATGAGGTAGTAGTAAGGTTTGCGTACACTCTACCCTCCCCAGACCCCACTTATGGGATTTTATTGGGTATGTTGGGATTTTATTGGGTATGTTGTTGTTGTTGTTTTTGTATATTTGATTCAAGAACTTATTGAAAAAAAAATTAACTGGAGGGGCTTAAGCCCATTGCAGACATAGTTTTGATCAGAAAGCTACCCCTTCATAGACACCTTTCACTGCCAATTCCTTAGTTTGCTGGATTTGAGATCTTTGTTCACAAAATTATTTGTAGTACTAGATTTGTCTGTTTCAGTTGTGGTTTCATGTTTGATTTTGAAAATCATGGCACATGGAATGGCTTCATAAATTTGCACATCAGTTCAGCTTTGTTGACACAGGCAGTTTTACATTTGGTTAATCACTGACAGGCAGTTTTACATTTGGTTAATCACTTCTGTGCTTTTAGTTTTGTGATATCTGTTACCTGTGCTAGGGGTCTTTCGGAAACAGCCTCTTTACCTCCATGAGGTAGGGGTAAGGTATGTGTACACTCTACCCTCCTCAGACCCCATATATGAGATTACACTGGGTATTTTGTTGTTGTTTTTAATTTTGTATTTATAGTGATTTGATTTAACATTTTGAAGCGAATGCCTGATTTTAGATGCAAAGAGCTGGTCTTCGACCTGATGTCGTTAGCTATGCACTGCTCATTAATGCATATGGAAAGGCTAGAAGAGAAGAGGAGGCACTAGCTGTTTTTGAGGAAATGCTTGATGCTGGTGTCAGGTATTGAGTTCTTTACACCACTGAATATCCAAGCATTTTTTACATTGCTTTCCTCTCCTACTGCTTCCTTTCCTATACCAAAAGTAGATACTCTGCATAAGTCACTCAAGCAGTTCATTTTGATCTTTCAATCATCAAGAACTCATTGCTCATGACCCGTTACTTCTCAGCTTGTTTAACTTATCTTATCCATTGTCCTCCTAGTCATTGGAAAGAGATCACATTAAAGATGAGACAAAATCATATTAAAAGATGACACATATACTATCTCCAGAGTACACTTTCCAGAAAGTAGATAACCAATTCACTTTCTTGCTTGCATTTAAGCTTTAACTGAAACTTAATCATCTAGGTTGGTGTTTCTTTGTTCAATCTAATTTGTTTTATTCTCTGCAAAGATATTTTTTCAATGCTAACGCCCACTAGAAAGAACCAAAATCTGGTAGAAGAGATGTGTTTAAGCCAGGTGCTTACTGATTTAGCAAAAGTAGCTCAAGTTCAGAGACACGTATCTGTTCTGTCTCCATTACAGATGACATTATCTTTCTATAGATGCTTTTTAGCCAGTTACAGCACTCTTTTATCCTTGAATTACAAGGGTTATATGAGGGCATCTCTTTTTTCAGGCCAACACAAAAGTCTTACAACATCTTGCTAGATGCATTTGCTATCTCAGGAATGGTGGAACAGGCCCGGACTGTTTTCAAAAGCATGCGAAGAGACAGGTGACATGTTGTTTACATTTCCATGAAGTCTTCTTTTAACTATTACTTTTTCAAAAACTTCTATCCATTGTTTTTTGGCACCAGAGGATTTCACTTGATTTGCCTGTTCTTTGCTTCACTTATTCTGTGGTCCAACAATCTGAACCCCTCCTTAAACAGTGGTTTTCTATATTTTTGCTCCTCTGTAGCCACAAAATACTGGGATGCTTAGGCATAAATAAGGCATCAGATAATCTTATACCTGTGTCGAAATTCTTCCTGCACCCACTGTTTCTAAAACACTCATACATGCATTTTTCTGACAAACACTTTTCAGTACAAGTGGATTTGCAGCTTGAGGGCCTGTCATGCAAAGTGAAGTTCTTGTTATAAGTTACCAATGTTTATGATTGATTTGTTTGGGTTTTGGTTTTCTTCAACCACTAAAATGCGCGTAAAAATAAGTTTTATCTTCAACTCGAAAAAGTGTTTGGTTCAGCAATTAGGCTTAAAGCAGGGAGGTGGATAAGAGTAACTATCTCCTTCCACATCCTGAAATTGACCATAATGTCTGCGCTTTCTCCTCCTTACCCAAGAAGGATGGGAAAGGAATAAGTATAAATCTAGCAGATCAAATTCGCCGACTCGGTTGCTTGGGCATCTGTCAATGGAATGCTTTGATCTAGCCAAGGAATCCATTCTAGACTTATTATTTTCCGTCTTTCATTGCAGATGTAGCCCTGACCTTTGCTCATACACAACAATGCTATCAGCTTATATTAATGCGTCAAATATGGAAGGTGCTGAGAAATTTTTTAGAAGAATAGAGCAAGACGGATTGAAGCCAAATGTTGTTACATATGGCACCCTGATTAAGGGATATGCAAAAACAAATGACCTCGAAAAGATGATGGAGAAATATGAAGAAATGCGGGTCCATGGTATCAAGGCTAACCAAACTATCTTCACTACAATCATGGACGCATATGGTAGGAATAAGGATTTTGGCAGTGCCGTTGCTTGGTTCAATGAGATGGCATCTTCTGGCGTCTCTCCTGATCACAAAGCAAAGAACATTCTCTTGTCCTTGGCAAAAACATCAGAAGAACAGATGGAAGCTAAGCAAATCACAGGATGTGCCAACGAGCTGGTAGTCGCCAGTATTCCCAGTAACATCAATAGTAATGGTGAAGACGAGTATGAAGATGAAGATGAAGATGACAGCACTGATGATGAAAACTATGATGATGACATTGATTCAAAAGAGGGCATTTTTGTTAGGAGAAAAATTCAATCAACTGATAATTAGCGGTACTGCTGCATCTCAGACGTAAAAATGAAGCTACAAATTTTGTATATCTTGGTAGTGTTCTTAGTTTATACTACTATATGTTATTCTCCTCCTTTTTGTATCCTAAAAAGTAAAAATGTGGAACTCCAAAAGATGAATTTTGACTTTGAAAATCAAGCAATGTTAAACCAAAGATCTTCAATATCATGCTGTGTGCTCATGTTCTTGTTATCATGCATCTGTGCGCCAGGCTATGTTGCTTAGACTCTTCAAAAGTGTCAGCGGGTGCGTGTTGGATTTGCTAAAATTAATGCATTTTCGGAGAATTCAACATAGGTACGGCAATAAAAGTAAAGAGTCTGTACAACTTAGGTGCCAAGTCCTCTTGCTCTCACGCATGATTTTAAAGGCTAAAATATGAGGCATGTGAATTTGTGGTATATTTCTTTATTTCTTGGCACTCATGCTTTCAATAAGCTAAATATAATGTAATTTTCTAAAATTGATATAATATGTAATTTTTATTTATTGTATAAATATAAATAATCAAATACACATGAATTCGTACAACTACTTTCAGCTTAACTTCCTCTCCCTTTCAATACAAACAAACCATCATCGTATGATTTTACTAAATTTTCTTTTTCGAAGTAGAAGTACTTAATTGTTTTCATTTCTTTCTTCGAATGTTAGCCTGTTCTCTCAGTTAGGGATGTTAAATGGCGAGTTGAGTTGTGTTGGTTTTATTTTTTTTATATTTGTTATAAACATATTTTATTTATATTGAATGTCTATTATGGAGATTACTTTAAGAGTTAGGAATCCTTTTTGAAGACCAATTCAGTTTCTTACTTGGAGATCAAGTCAGCTTTTTCCCTATAAATATAAGAATTTCCTTCATTGTAATACACACCTGAATATTAGTCAAAAGCAATAAGAAATCTTCTCTCTACTTTCTTCTTCTTTTACTTTATACTCCCTCTGTTTCATATTAAGTGAATTAGTTGGTCATTTCACACATATTAAGAAAAAGAAACAAAGACAA
>JAABOM020000101.1:17748075-17779930 GCA_011800125.2 Solanum clarkiae
AAAATTAATTGTATAATATAATTAATATAATTTTCTCAAAATAATTTTTTTAAGGTGGGGTGGGTTGGGTTGGGAGCTAGTGGCCGGAGGGGTCGGGGTAAGAAAAAAATTTTGGTTAGAGGAGAGTTCTAAAAATGTCTTTTCTATTTTTTAGAAATAAATTATTTTTCTTAAATTTGAAGAAAATAAGTTTATCTTTAAAAATATTATTCAAAATATTTAAGCCAATCAAACATAAGTAAATTAGAAAACATAATTACCTTTGAATGAATAAAAGTTGAAAACTTTAACCCATTTGACTATATTATAGTTTACCCATAAATACTCATATTTATATGGGTTGAATATGGGTTTGGACCCATATTTTATCCATATTAAAAGTCACTCACTTAACCCATTAAAAATATGAATGGGTTGGACGGTTACCAAAATACGGGTTGATTTTGCCGACATTAAGTACATCACAGAAGAAAATGAGACTTGCTATAAAATTTTCCTACTTTTAAATTATTTTAGTATTAGACCAACCTAAAAGGTTAAAAACAATGATGTTCGATTTTATTTCATGAATCAAAGCAGGGCATAAATAAATCAATTATGTCCATTATTTCTATTTTCAGTAAATCAATTCTGGCTGCTACCTATCTGGTTGGGAAAGAGGTCCAAATTTTTTAAAGCCTATCTATGGATTTGGAATTTGTTTGAACAATATTTTAGTTCAGGTGTCAGAAAGCTGATTTTCTATGCTTTCTCATAAAACCCTGAGTAGAATCCACACTTTGAGACAGACTTTGACAAGAATTTTCCAGCACAAAAATTCCGGTAAGGGCGATTAACAAGAGGCAGTAGCACAACATACTCTTTGTCCATTGATAGTAGACGGCTACACTTGCTGCAAACTTTTGAGAACAAAGCCCGGTAGCTACAGACCCAGAACAGCAAAAAAAGCAAGGCCATCTCGGTACCGATACCTGTAAAATGCTGTAAAGCCATAGTAGCATGCTTTGCGATGTGCCTAAATACATGTTCAACTGAAAATCCCCTCGCATGTGCATAGCTGCCATCCTCGTCTGGCGAGAAGAACGCTACATCATCAGGATCCAAGGAACCAGCAGGGGAAACTGATACTATGGGCCTTAAAACAGAAGGAATCAACAATTCAATTATAGCAACCTTGTCTGGAACATCGTCATCAGATGATCCTTGTTTTAGTGATCTCGTGTTTCGGAAAGTATTATCTTTGGATAATTCAATAGAATTTTCACTGGCCGAAGAGGGAAATGAGATAGGACACTGGTAAGAGAAAGTTATTACACTAGGAAACTCCTTTTTCAGATGTGTTAAAACTTCAGACACTGTTTTCAGTTCACAAGTTTCTTCTTGATCACTTGATGGAGGACCGCAAAGTTTCTTTGTCATACCCTCCCAACTACAATTGGTATCAAGGTGAGGGAAAAATCGCCTTTTCTGATCATTAAAGGCCTTGAGAGCTAACCTGGTCCTATCAACTGCAGATACACCAGCCTGACCAGCAAGTTGTCTCTTCCATGCATATGCAACAGCAGCACCGTCAGGACAAATCAAGGGCATGTGGGGGCCCCATGAATTACTTCGTGATCGAAGGGAATCATTGAGAACATCGGAATCTTCTAACTGCCTTCCAACAGAGCAAGGAAGCTTCTCTGAGGATAAAATGCAAAGGTTTAGAAGAGTGTTGTCACTGAGCTGCCACAAATAGGCTTCCAGGAGCCGATCTGCATTCTAATATCAGCTATGAGTCGATTCGCCTGCCCCAGCCGCTCCAGTGCCATTGCCACCTGCTTTGGCGGCGCATCTCCACTCACCTCGTTGGACTCTGCAGCTGAAGCTCCTGGTACCACCACCATGTGTGTTGGTAGTGTTAGTTGCTGCATTTATGCAAGTCTGAACCTTGGGAGGTTTGATTGTTGGCGATTATGCTCCGTGGATGAGGTGTTCTACTTTCAATTTTTGGAAAAAAGAAGTGAGTGAGAGTCAACCGTAACTGGTAAATCATAAAAACCAGTTCAAAAACTACAATTCATCATATAATATTTCAAAAGTTACAATGGTCACCTCAACAAACTCATTTAATCATCACCTAGCTTCAAACATGCAAGTAATGTCTAATATCGTGCTTCAGAGTTAAAATTCCAACCAAGAACCTCATAAAACTAGGAGCAAGTACATAAAGTAGCGAAGAAAAACAAAAATGAACCACAGCCTCAAGCTAAGAGGACGTGCGAATGATTGTAGCCTCCTTTTCCACTCTGAAGAAGGAGACTGTTCATCACTCATATGCTGTAGGACAACAGGATACACAAACAATTACTTGGTATTTTTTGCATTCCTTTTTGTCCAATTGTATTATATGAACAAAAGACCCACAAGTTGGAAAACAGAAGAATTTCTACAGCTATTCCATATTCCATAAAATTATACAGCAGCACGCTAAGAGGATGTACATGCCTCCTTTTCCACTTTAAAGAAGGAAAATATTCATCACTCAGATACTGTAGGACAATGGGATATAACAACCAACCACCCAATATTTTCCATAATCATTTTTATCCAGACTATAGGGATTTTGATGTGATCTATCCATCTTGACATGCAATCACAGCAAAGTTTGTGAAGTGTATATATTGCTTAAGTGACAGGGAATGGATTTCCTCTTCTACCAAACACAGTAGGGGTGGGGAATGGGAATAATGACTTTGAAGTTCCAATGCTTTCAGATTCAGGAAAGTCTTTATGGCAAGACAGAAAATATCTAGCTTTTACTTCTGTAGTAAGATAAATATACTCCATCACATTGCTGGAACTTATACAGCGAACTTCTTCCGTAAAGAATACAATTATCCTTTTCACCTCATTCTTTTTTTATCAAGCCTTTACATCCCATCCTATAGCTTTTTGTGGAAGATCATCGTCAAAAGTTGGAAAATTGCAGTGCAAAAATAAAAGCCGAGGTGTCTTCGATAGTGTAGATTGGAAACATTACAACTTTTTAAGACAGTTCTCCTATGCTTAATGATAAACCAGGAAACCATTCAGTTGACCAAACAAAACATGGCAATTATTAGAAAACTGTTAGAAGTCCCAAAATGGAAGCCAAACGCCCAAAACCACCAACCCAGTACACATCTGGAAAACTATAGTATTCATCTCAAAATAGTTGGGAAACAACTAAAACAAGAAAGTGAACTGTGGACAACCAAAGAGGAAAATGCATTAGAAGAGGTAGAAACCCAAGTTTCTTGGAGGACGAAACAACTATAAAGAAAAGTAGAAAGAGGTAAATATTCACAGAAGACTAGAAAGCATCACAAAGAAAACATACTCAAAGTATCATTTCCAACATAACAAAGAAGCACAGAAGCCTTTCTAATGGAACTTTCAGAACATTTCCTGCTATAGAAATAACTCTTCCCATCTAATAAAAATGTGGTTCTACTAGTCTATCAAAACTTTATACCTTCCAACAATCTAAGTTGCACGGACTCTTTACTTTGAATGCCGCACCCGTGTTGGATTCTCCGAAAATACACTACTTTTGACGAATCCATCACGCACCCACTGACACCTTTGAAGAGTCCGAGCAATATAGCCAACAATACAGTTCTCAATCGGCAAATCCCTCACTCACTTTCCAGACAGTGAATGCTAATTGCTAGCCATACAGAAGGCAAGGGATGAGATGATGTGTAATGGTTCCTTGTGTTCGAGGCCAATAGTATAAATGATCAGAGCCTAGTGCCTCCGGACCAAAAGTAAGGGACTGAATCATCAGAATATGTAGGATGCTAAGGAGAAACAAACCAATAGTCTATTGGTTGCAAGTCTTCTTGGTATCTAATGTTTAAACAAACTAACAAGGCATTAGCTTTCGTCAACCACATATGAACTCACCCTTGGGGTAGAGGGCAAAAGAAAAGACAACCAATTTAAATGATCATAGATTAGTAGGTTCAATAAAGATAAGTGAAGGGATGTGGGGTTATCATAGCCTACATTCTCATGAGAAGGAGAAAGTATGGGAGTTAGAATCGCCAAAACATATAGGATACAGAGGAGAAAGAAACTAATAGGTTGTTTGCATGTCTTCTTGGTGTCCAGAAGTTTAAAGAAAATAAAAGGCATCAAACTTCCCTGAACCACATGAAGGACGTAACTCTTAAAGGGCAAAAGAGAGGCAAGAAGTTTACTATATCATAGATTAATACCTTCCGCACAGATAACTTAATAGACATATAGGGTTATCATAGCCAACATTCTCATGAGAAGGAGAAAGTAGGGGACCTAAAATCGCCACAATATGTAGGATACTAAAGAGAAACAAACTAATAGGTTGTTGTCTGCCTATCTTCTTGGTGTCCGACATTTAAAGAAAATAAAAGGCAATCAAACTTCCTTGAATAGAGATGTAGGTTTATCGTAGCCTACATTCTTCATGAGAAGGAGAAAGTAGGAGACTTTGAATCACCACAAAATACTAAATTAGAAAGAAATCATCTCTTAATGTTAAGATAAATATTGAATCACTTCGTACTTCTCTTCATATTTTACTGTCCTAAAGTGCCTACTAAATATGGGAGATATTAACAAAATACTAAATCAGAGGAAGGAGTTCTAGAGGAAATCTATGAACAAAATACTAATTCAGAGGAAGGAGATATATAGAAAATCTATGAAAGGAGTTGAAATATTTAAAAAAAAAAAAAAATATTAGCCCTGCAGAAGAAGAAGATTGATAGAAGAAGGCGTTACATGCAAATAAGAGGAGACTTGCCTGAAACACGATTGGATGAGTGCTAGATAAGAGCAATGAATTTGTTGACGGATGAATTATTGAGGGATTAAAAGTATAAAGCACTTCTTTTAGAGCAATGAATTGGTTGTTCAATGTTTTAAGGGAGTAAAATAGCGTTTCATTTTGTCAGACAGAAGAAGTGACTGTTCATAATTTTTCTATTTCAAAAATACATGTTTTTCCATCATTTAAAACGAGAAAAGGCAAAAAAAAAAAAAAAAAAAAAAAAAAAAAAGAAGTAAAAGAGATAAAACAAATGCTGGCTTTAAAGAGCGCCACATAGGAGGATCTAAAATCCTCTTTTATATGTTATAAGATTGGGACACAATTACGAATGACGTACTTGGAGCTCTCAATCACTTCCATCACAATTGTCATAGGGCGAAGTCTTTTAATGCATCTTTCATTGCTCTCATACCAAAAAGAAAAGGAGCTATGGCGCTAACTGGCTGCAGACCCATTAGTCTTATTGGTAGCTTCTATAAAATCACAGCTAAGGTGCTGACTGAAAGACTCAAAAAGGTGATTGGAAAGCTGGTCTCAGGATATCAAAATGCTTTTATTAAAGGCAGGCAAATCACAGATGCTAAACTCATTACTAATGAAATTTTGGACTGGAATCAGAAAAATGGGGAAGCAGGCCTCCTTTTAAGCTTGACGTAGAAAAAGTTTTTGACAAAATAAACTGGGCATTCCTAATCTGAATTCTCAGAAAAATGGGATTCGGGGAAATTGGATCAGATGGAGAAGATACAACATGTCTACTGTGAACTATTCGATCCTTATTAATATTGGTCTAGTGGGATTCTTTTCCCCCATGAGAGGGGTCAGACAATGGGATCCACTCTCTCCATTCCACTTCGTCCTTCCCATGGAGGGTCTCAGTTGCCTGCTTGAGAAAGCCAAACAGAGAGAGGGTTTCCGGATCAGAAGTCGGAACCAACAGTGAGACTAATGTGTCTATCTCACACCTACTATTTGCAGATGACACAATTATCTTTTGTGGTGCTGAAAAATCACAAGTTCTCTACCTTAACCTCATCCTAATGATTTTTGAAGCATTGTCAAGCCTTCATATTAACATGTCGAAGAGTGTTATTTATCCTGTTAATGTGGTGCCATGTTTTATAGAGCTGGCTGATATTAGTCTATTATGGGGTGCACTATTGGCAAAATCCCAACAATCTATTTGGGACTAACTTTGGGAGCTAAACATAAAGCAACTGAAATATGGAATGGGGTTATTGAGAAATTTGAGAAAAGACTGGCTGCATGGCAAAAGCAGTATCCTTCTCTAGGAGGAAGATTGACTCTTGGATAGCATCCCGATGCATTTCATGTCTCTCTTCCCAATACCTGACAAAGTCTTGAAGTGTCTAAATAAAATCAGGAGAGACTTTTTATGGGAAGGTAATAATGAATCTCACAAATTACATCTTCTGGAGTGGCAAAAGTCACTCTTCCCCCAAACATCTTGGTGGCCTTGGTATCAAAGATCTTGCTATTCATAGCAAGTGTATGCTTATGAAGTGGTGTTGAAGGTTTATTCAGGAAGGGGATACTGGCCTGTGGAAAAAGGTAATTGTGGCTAAGCATAGAAGCAACACCCAATTGCGTACAAAACAATCCACACTTCCCTATGGAACTGGATTATGGAAGGCCATTAATGCATCGTGGGATGATTTTTTCAAACAAACTCACTTTGAGGCAGGGAATGAGAACCATATTAGATTCTGGCCAGACAAATGGACAGAAGATTCCACTTTGAAAGAATCCTTCCCAAATACAATTAACATCGGCTGACATCCTAATTATTGTATTGCTCAGTACAGGATGGCAACTCTTGGAACTTGAACCTAAGAAGAAATTTGCAAGATTGGGAATTTGAAGAGTTATTGAATCTGCTCAAAAGCTTCGAGAACTGCAGCACTAACATTTAGAGCAATGATAAGTTAAAATGGGACTTCAAAAGTAAAGGTTTATACACAGTAAGGCAGGATATGAACACTTGAGCTCCAATAAGATGATGATTAATCTGTGGTCCTGGAAGACTAAAATTCCCCTAAAGTCTCATGTTTTACTTGGACAGCCTTAAAAGAAGCATGCCTTACTCAAGACAACCTTATGAGGAGAAGATTTCAACTGGTCAATATGTGTTAAATGTGTCAGTCAACATCAGAAAGCATCAACCATCTTATGCTTCACTTCCCTTTTGGAACATGTTCCTAGCGCTTTTTGGCATAAGTTGGTCCATCCCCTTCATTATCAGCTATGCCTACACTAGTTGGATCTCTATGGAAGTTAGAAATCCATCAGGAAGATCTGAATCCTATCTTTTGGGTTATTTGGAATGAAAGAAACAGGAGATTTTTTTTTAACTCCAATTTGTACAACTCATAAGCTTAACGCTAGCTGTCTGGTCATCCTTTTTAGTTGGGCTATTTTTCCCCTGTAAATAACTTAGACTACTACTCTCCCACAGGAAGTTGTTTTTGGGCATCTCTCCCAAAAGGAACTCGTGCTTGTACCATCACTTGACAGGAAGACTTAACGCTAGCTGTCTGGTCATCCTTTTTAGTTGGGCTAATTTTTCTCCGCATTAGTATGATATTATCCGCTTTGGGCCAAGCCCTGCACTAGTATGATATTGTCCGCTTTGTGCCAAGCCCTCACAGATTTGTTTTTGGGCATCTCCCAAAAGGCCTCACACTAATGGATTGGGTTGAACCTATTTAAATAGGTTCATTTTCTTCTCTTCCACCGATGTGGGAGGAGTTTGCATACCCAACATGGCTGTCCTAATGAAATCTCACTTCATCAAGAAAAAAGAATACCAAGGAGAAACAAACTAATAGGTTATTGTTTGCATGTCTTCTTGGTATCCAATGTTTAAACTTTAAAGAAAATAAAAATCCATCAAACTTTCTGATCCACATGAAGGACATAACTTGGTATCAGAAGTAGAAACCAAAAACGGCTATACAATTGTATCAGGCCAATTAATGTCTATCACTAGAGTGAGCAGCCTGAAGAGGCTGATTCTCATGCCATTATTGAGTAAACTGAGTTGTTCAAGGTAGGAGGAGCCACCGGTCATCAGCTTATTTAACAATTAGCAATTCAAGTTAAAAAATGTGTATGGCCACATAGCCTTCCTACTCACTATAAGCAACAAGAAGTGGACAATGAATCACCTCGGATACTAGTTATGTCAGGAGGAGGAAACCAATGAGTTATTAAATGCTTATGCAATTGTTCACTAACAAGGTTTTAGCCTTCCTTTGACTTCCTCTTCAACCCATGATCAAATAACCAAAACAATAAAACCGAATGGAGAAATTTTTGACTTGATAGTTCTAATGTGATTCTAGGATAACACTTTCTAAACTAAAAGTCATCCTATATCACTGCCATCACTGAAAACATTTGCCAAAGATCAATTAGCTGTGGATGCATATCAACTAGCAATCCCTTTTCTTTTCAAAATATCTAAAACAACTTTTTTTTTTTTTTTGCATTTTACTTAACGTAGAGTTCAAGCATTGCTCCCTATAATCAAGGAAGTTAGCAGAAAAGAACAAGGAAACATAATAGTAATAAAAAGATTTAGTGAGTGTCACCTTATGAACTTCCCCTTGTAGAGAAGGAAGAAAGTTTTTAACTGTTTTCTGGCTTCTGTATCAAAGATGTAGAGAACCCATTCTTTTCTTTGATTGATGAGGTAAATCTCAGTTTGGATCTGCTTTACCGTTCAAGAAGAAGAGGGATTTTAATTTCCAAGCCGACAGTGATATAAGGGTCAATATTGGGACCAAAACACATGTTTTGGTATCTGGTCCGAGTTATGCTATGCGGAGCTATGCATGTATAATAAATAATAGTAGGCTTATTGTCAAAATCTCTATCTTATCTGGTAATAAATATTATAAAAAAAATTAAATTTAATTATTCTTGCATTGATTATGTATGTATTAGTTATTCTATTTTATATTTTGGATTAAATACTATATAGATTTTCTCATAACTCATACATATATAAGTTATACAGATTTTTAAATTGTTAATTAAACATCATATTGATTTTATACATGAATAATTTATTTTTATCCAACAATCTAAACTATCTGAGGCTTCCCTAATCATGAGACGAGTCAATAACCTATTTGAGCACAAAGAGATAAAATAGACACAAATTAATCACACTTTTAGAATGTAACTAAAATAGGCATAGATTATTTTTTTTCTTTTTTTTCATTTTATAAAAAAAATTCAAACAGCACACGTTAAAATTGTTAACTTCGGATTTTAATATAAACAACAACAATAATATGCCTAGTGAAGTCCCACGAGTATGGTCTGGGGAAGGTAAAATGCACACAGACCTTACTATTACCTCATAAGGATAGAGAGGATGTTTCTGAAAGACCCTCAACTCAAATATATGAGCTCCAATAATAACAACATATCCAGTGGAATCTCACAAGTGGAGTCTGGGGAGAATAAAATATACGCAGACTTTACCGCTATCTTATAGAGACAGAGAGATTGTCTCTAGAAGACCCTTGTCTTAAAGATATCAATCCCCAAAAATAGAAGATACTAGTTATAAGATGGACAGTAAAAAATATAAGATAGACAATAAAAGTGAGAAGCAAATGATAATATATAAATACAATAAAAGTAACAAATATAAGACGGGCAATAATAACATAAAATATAAAAACGTGATAAATCTTACTAACTTACTATAACACAAGGTCATGCATTAACCTACCCCTACTAGCTTATTAACCTTCTACCCTAATACGCGACCTTCACTCCTTCCTATCCAAGTTCATGTTCTTAGTGAAATCCAGTTTAGCCATATCCTATCTAATCACCTTCCCCTAATACTTTTTCAGTCTACCTCTACCCCTCCGCATAACCTCTAAATCCAACCTCTCGCGCCTCTTAACAGGAGCGAAGCATCAACATTTCTTGTCTGCACATACCCAAACAATCGCAGTCTCACTTCCCTCATCTTGTCTGCCACAGAAACCACCCACAACTTCTTCCGAATAGTTTCATTCTTAATCTTATCACTTTCGGTATGACCATACATCCATCTCAACATCCTCATTTTCACAATCTGCACCTTTTGGATATGTGAGTTTTTAATTGGCCAGCACTCCACCCCATATAACAATGATGGTCTAACCACCATTCTGTAAAACTTACCTTTAATTTTAGGTATTATCTTCTTATCACACAATACTCTAAAGGCAGTCTCAATTTCATCTATGTTGTCCCACTACAATGTATGACATCATCATCGATATCACCACTACCTTGGATGAGAGACCCAAGAAACTAAAGTTTTCTCTCTTGGAATAGGTTGAGTGACAAGCTTCACTTCAATGTCTATTTCATCCCTCGCAATGTTGAATTTGCACTCAAAGTGCTCTGTTTTGATCCTGCTCAATTATAACCCTTTGGATTCCAAAGTATGTCTCCAAAACTCCAACCTATCATTAACTTTATTCCGAGTCTCATCAATCAGTACTATATTATCCGAAAATAACATACACCATAAAATCTCCTCCCAAATAGATTGTGTCCGCTCATCCATTACTAAGGCAAAAAAAAGGTATTAACACGAATCCTTGATGAAGTCCCATCACAATAGGAAAATACTCTAAGTTTTCTCCCACCGTTCTTACTCGATTTTTGGATCCATCATACATGTCCTTTATCACCCTAATATACACCATTGGAATTTTCGCCTATAGACACTTTCATAGGATATCCCCCGGAACTTTGTCATAGGCTTTCTCAAGATCAATAAACACCATATGAAGGTCTTTCTTTCTTTCCCTTTATTTTTCCATTAATCTCCAAACAAGATGAATTGTTTCAGTAATCGACTATCATGGCATGAATCCGAACTAATTCTCTAAAATAGATACTTTTCTTACCTCATCTCCACCACTCTCTCCAAACCTTCAGGTGTGGCTTAGCAACTTGATACCCTTGTAATCGTTATAATTTTGAATATCACCCTTGTTCTTGTATAATGAAACTATTTTACTTCTCCTCCATTCATCATGCATCTTAGCAGTCTTCATAATAGCATTAAATAACCTAGTTAACCACTCCATACCATCTTTGACTGTGCTTTTCCAAAAATTCATTGAAATCTCATCGAGACCGATCGCTTTCCCTATGTTTATCCTACTAATAGCACATTTAACCTCCTAAACTCTGAAACACCTATAGTATCCAAAATCTCGATGACTATCTGAGTGCGCCAAATCACCCAACTTAATATCTTTGTCCCATTTTTCGTTTAAGAGTATATGAAAGTAACCTTGCCAACTTTTCTGAATGGAAATCACATCCACCAACACCTCATCCTCTTCATCTTTGATGCACTTCACTTGATTCAAGTCACGAGCTTTTCTCTCCCTCTTATTTGCGTGCCTATACAATCTCTTGTCCCTGCCTTTTTCACTTAGCTCAACATACAAGTGTTCAAATGTTGCTGTATTGGCACTCATGATCGTTGTCTTCGTTTTTGTCTTTATCGTCTTATAGATATCCTTAAGACTTCATTTTTCATCCTCATTCATGCACTCCAACCACTTTGTATATGCAATCTTCTTAGCTTTCACTTTGCTTTGAACTTCTTCATTGGGAGTGCTTTGTATATGGAATCTTCTTAGCTTTCACTTTGTCTTGAACTTCTCCATTCCACCGGCAATCACCTTGACGTCCACCAAAGGCCCCTCTCGATATCCTTAGTATCTCGGTAGCTACTATTTTAATGCAACCAGCAGTAGTATCCTACATGGTGTTCATATCTCTGCTACTACTCTAAGCCCCAAAATTACTCAATTTTTATCCCATCTCCCGAGAAAGGGCAAGAGTCAGACCTTTCTATTTAATCCTCAATTTGGCATAAGTAGCCTTATTTCTCTTATCCCTCTTAATCTCTAAATCCATCACTAGAAGCCTATGTTGAATGGAAATATTTTCACTCAGATTAACCTTGCAATCCTTACAAAGGCTTCTATCACCCTTCTAGAAGAGTAAGTAATCAATCTAAGTCTTAGCTATTGCACTACAAAAGGTAATCAAGTGATTTTCCCTCTTTAGAAAACATGAGTTAGCAATAACTAACTCAAAGGCTTTAGCAAAATCTAAAAGAGATGTCCTACCTCCATTCTTCTCCTAAAAAACAAGCCTCAAAGCCACTAGAAGTAGCACCGATATGCCCATTAAAATTTCATCCCATAAAGATTTTTTCTATGTTTACTATGCTTCTCACAACCTTATCAAGTCCTCCCAAAAGAGCTTTTTGACTACCTTATCCAAGCCCACTTGAGGTGCATAGGCACTAACTACATTCACTGTATGACTACCAATCACATAGTCATATAAAAACTAGATATAAAAATAATTAGAGTGGAAAATAATTAAAAACTCATATAAAAATAGCAAAATAAATGACAGTCAATAATAACACAATATATAAAGACATCGCTAATTCTACTATCCTACTATATCACAGGCAAAACATCATCCTATCCCTACTAGCCTACTAACCTTCTACCATAATATGAGACCTCTATTTCTTTTTATCTAAGGTCATGTCGTCGGTGATATGAAATTGAGCCATATCATGTCTAATAACCTCCCACCAATACTTTTTCGGTCTACCTCCACCCCTCTGCATAATTTCTAAATCCAACCTCTCACACCTCCTAACAGGAGCATCAACGCTTCTTCTCTACACATGTCCAAACCATCGTAATCTTGCTTCTCTCATCTTGTCTGCCATGGAGATCACCCCTAACATATTCCTATGATCTCATTCCTATTCTTTTCACTCATAGTATATTCACACATCCATCTCAACATCCTTATCTCTGCAACCTGCATCTTCTAAATATGTGCATTTTTACCAGCCAGCACTCCACCCCACATAGCAAAGACAATCTAACAACCATTCTGTACAACTTACCTTTAAGTTTAAGTGGTATCTTCTTATTATACAATACCCGGAGGCAGGTCTCAATTACATCCATGCTGCCCTAATACAATGTGTGACATCATCATCTATATCACAACTACTGTGGATGATGGACCTAAAATATTTAAAGCTTTATCTTTTGGGAATAGATTGAGTGGAAAGCCTCACTTCAATGTTCGCTTCATCCCTCGCAATACTGAATTTATACTCCAGGTATTCTGTTTTGGTTATGCTCAATTTGAACCCTTTGGATTACAAAATATGTCCCTAAAACACGAAAACTTTACAACTCCCTAACAAACGGCCAGATGACTGTGGTTCCATTGTCTGCAGGTCATAAATGACTTGGGGTCGCTATAGGAACACTCTAACAGTGAAAATAATGCGGTAAAAACAAAATGACTCAGAGCGTTATTATCCCTAAAGCCAAATATCATACAGATGCCTTATTTTTTTCAATTGGCATATATGAATTGAATAATTATAACGTACTCACTACAATCCTATAAATGATATCCGGAGAGATTATAATTTGGATATTTTTATTTTAACTCAATTGATTTTTTAAAATTTGGCTATATTCCTTTTTTAAAAAAATTAGTGATATGGTTGAATCAGCATTTCCCACATGGATAAAATGATTTTGCAAAAATCGGCTGGATTCTCTGCCCCTCAATGAACAAGCTGCGCTCAAAGCAAGACAGGGGGTGCAACATCTTTGTATTGAAGAATACATAGAAATTAAAGATCGTTTGAAAGATATTATAATTTTTGGAGGTGAAAATATAAGTGCACTTGATGTGGAAAGAGTTCTACATAGTCATCCAGCAGTTGCTGAAGCAGTAGTAATCGCAACCTTGTATTGCATTCGTGAAGCTCAAAGAAGGATTTTAAGAAATTACTAAAGATGAAATAATCAAATTTTGTAAGGATCATTTGCCACATTACATAGCACCTCGAACAGTCCTCTTTGAAGATTTACCAACAACTTCAACGGGCAAGGTACAAAAATTCATCTTGAGGGAGAAAGCAAAAGCTTTGGGTAGTCTTTAATTTTTACAAATTTGTTTTACATTTTCAAATATGGGATGGAGGGAGTAATATTATTCAACAATAAGCTCAGAAATTATCCATAAGGCAGACTTTAAAATCAAATATAGACTTTAATTAAAGACCTAAACTTGGAGAAGCAAATTCTAGTAAATTTGAATTAGTTTCCAAAGCAGACATGTCTTCTTCTTTCAGACTCACCAGTACTTCAGTTCCATCCCCATTTTGGCTATCCATCAAGAAAATTTTCTTATTTATTGGTACATTTCCTAAGCACATTCTAGGTCTCCCCCATCCAAAGTCAATGTCACAGAAAGGGAATTTACTCAAGCTTGTACACTTGTACACATCAACATCATGGTCGTCCTTTTCAAGTTGGTTCTGAAGTGACTTAACTTTCTCAAACAATGTTGAGACTAAATTTTTAGTTTCCCAATCTCGGCTGAAATACATTTCTTTTTCCTTCCTCACTTCACTAATCAATTCGTGCAATTTGATCTCTGCGGGGTGCTCAATCTCTGGTGCCATGAAGAGGAAACTAGCATTACCTTGGAACTCTTCTGGCAACATTTTTTTCATAATTGATCGCAAATTGACTGATTGCGTGAATAAGGATGGCCTAGTTGAAATGGATGCCATGCACTTGTAGACAAATGCACTTACAGCTTCAATAGAAGAAGGATCAATAGTACTACTTTGTGTTCCTGATTCAGAGGAAATCATAGCCTTGAGGGCGTTTATGTTGGACCGCGAGAAGAAGTATTTATTAGATATGCAACGATGGTTTCCTCGTGTTTTACTTTTAAGTATTGCCTCAGCTATAGGAACACTTACGGGTGGAAAAATGGATCCTCCAACGAATTGGAAAGACGGTACCAGAGCACATGGATTACGTGCTATGGCTGACCAGTGATTAAGGAAATTTACCATACTTGAACCATCAACAATTTTGTGCGAGACACACACACCGATTGCTATTCCTCCACAATTGAAATGGTTAAGTTGAGCCACGACTAAATTCTCTTTGGATGGGGTCCAAGGTAGGTTTGTTGGGAATACTAAATCTTCGGCCTTGGTACTATTGTCATTGAAAATTTCTGACATTGGACAATCGATTTTCGCTTTAAGAAACTTGGCCCCCACGTCATTGCATTCGACATGGAGATTGTCTCTGATTGTTCCAGCCAATGGATAGTATGAAGTAAGAGCTTTCGAGAGGGAATTCTCAAGAATAGTAGATATATCAGTAGGTTCAACTGGGAGTGTACGATTGTATTGCTTTGGGTAGAACATGGCTAATGCCATGTAAGAACATGGATTAAGTTGATCAAATATGGAAAGCTTGTGAATTCTATGGGACAATGGGGTTGGAGATGATGGTTTAATTATTTTTTTGGAAATCAAAGCAAATCGTGATGCAGCCATTTTCACTGGGAAAAGAGAGTTAGTTGTCTGCCTACCTTTAGTGCAATCTACAATAGGCCTTGGTTGGTTCTTTATATGCATGTGTTTTAGGAACCAATTGACGAGGCTTTCCAGAAAACAACCTAATTTGCATATATTCTACCCTTCCTAGACTTCACTTGTGAAATTTCAGTACTGGGTATGTTATTATTGTTGTTGTTAGGAGCCAACTAATTAAGAGTATTATTTTCATATTCTAATATTCCTCTTTGGCATTTCATTGGCGTGCAAGAACGTTTCGTGTTGTGATCCTCAAAGTCAAATAGGGATCACATCTCATATAACTCGTTTTTATTAATTAATGCTTATGACCCAAAAAATGACATGCAAGAACGTGTAAGAGGCAGACAACTTTCATCAATTAATAGACTATTCTTTCCATATAGGGATCAGATCTCTTTGACATGCGTTTGGTTGACAGATATTATCATATTTTAATGACTACACTGCCCTCATCTCCATGAAAGAGATACTAGCAACTGTTGATTAATGCTTCAAAAGTAATCGCTTGGGTACTAGTTTTTAGATAGTAAAAGTAGTGCTTTCTCAGTTAATGAGCATGAACTTTTTCGTTCAATTATTTGCTATTTTCTAAAATAATGAGCATGTCTATCCACTACTTTTTAGTTGCCTATTTTTAGCTAATACCAGTTGGTTGTAAGCCTATTTAATAGGCCAGTATTGTAACTTTCACTACAACAAAAAACATATATTACTACAAAATTTTTCGTAGCTGAATATGTAATTTTTCGTGGCAAAACACTTTAGCTATAATATTTATCTTCCGTAACATTCGTAGCAAGATGTAGCGTGGCTAAAAGTTAGATACTAACTTTGCATGATCCGTGGCTAAGATTTAGTATCTATTGCCATAAAACTTTTGGGTTGTAGCTATGAAGATAAAAAAGTTTTGCCACGAAAAAAGTAATTTTATTCTTTTGGCACAACAAAAAAGATTTGTAGCTATCTACATTGATGCGGCCATAGAGATATTATACTATAGCAAAATATTTAATTTGTTTGTCATGCAAACTTAAATTTTGTAGATATTTCTATAGTTGTCTCATGGCAATAGTATCCGTATTTAGTTACAAATAATAAAATTCATGGCTTTGACATAAAGTATTTACCACAAACATTTTCATATTGTAGCTAAAAATTCATATCTACTAAAAAAATTGTACCGACTTTCGGAAATCGGTATTGCCAAAAATACCGATTAAATATCGACTTCCGAGTGAAGGTCGGAAAAAGCATGGTCGCTTTTGAATAGCAACCTCCCGAGGTCGATATATACAGACTTTCGAAAGTCGATTTTAATTTTAAGCTGAAAACTTATAAATCTATATATTTCTTATTTTTATTTAATTTTATTAATTTATTTTTGACATCCGGATGTCGGTATTATCGTTTTTATTGTTTTAATTTTGTTTGAATATCAACCTACGATGGTCGGCATTATTTTTTTTATTTTATTTGAATATCGACCTTCGGTGGTCGATATTATATTTGTTATTTTGTTTGAATATCGACCTCCTGTGGTCGGCATTATTTTTTATTTTGTTTCATCACCGACATCCAGTGGTCAGTATTATTTTTTTTAATTTTGTTTCAATACCGACCTCTAGTGTGCGTTATTGTTATTTTTTATTTATTTTGAATACGGACCTCCAATAGTTGGTTTTCTACATAATAATCTGCAATATTTGTTACCCACATGTATATTTCAATCAAAGTAGCTCAAAGAACTATCAACACAATATTTTTCTATATTTACGCTATATTAGTTTAAAGTAAACTTAAACTAATTCAAATTACGCCTGACTTCATTCAAAATAAACTAAACGATCAAACAATTTAAAAAGTATAAAAACTACAAAAGTATGATTGTCTAATAGATACAATTACTCCTCACTGCCATCACTCTCTTCAGAGGACGCACTAGGACATGGAGGAATAATCTTCCCTAATCAAAAAGAGCTTTTAATTGAGCCTGAAGTGCCACATATCTCTTTTCCTCTTCCTTCTTTGTTGATATATTCTTCTCATCTCTCCGCCTCTCTCTTTTAGAAAGCTCGACATATCTCTTCTTATCTCTTTCTACTGCTGCAGCAAGCTCGACAGTAAGTAAAGATATCTTATCCTCCATTTTAGATACTGTCACTCTATCCGCACCATCAATGTCCGAGGATGATGATGTGACACCCCCGTGAAAATATGAAAATACCACTAGAATTGACTTTTAGTGTAATGTGTCTTCCCATGCTCTGATTGCAAATTCGAGACCAGATTTGAGATCAGCACGAAAAACTGAGTTGAAAAATGGTCTCGTCTCAACTTTAACGCGAAAAAATGTGAATTAATTTTTCCCAAGAAATTCGAAAACAGTGAGATTTTCGTGCTCCTTTCACGATGCAGAAAGGACGCAGAACCACACTTGAAATTTTTTCAGAATTTGATGAAAATTGAAATTTTGTGAAAAAATGGAAATTTACACTAGTGATTCCTGTGCAGTTTTGTCTCTTTTATGGGGAAGGGCAAATTAGACCTTTCTCACACCCCATATCCTAAAATAATTCATTTTTAAGTCGTATTCAGTCCAAAAACGTTTATTTCCTTCATTCATTCTCTAGAAGCAAGCAAACCCTCTCAAGAACTTACGCTCAAGAAATTCAAGAAACAATAGTAAGGCTTAGGGATTTCTCCAATTCTTCAAGAATTTCTCCCAAGGTATGTAAGGCCAGCTAAAAATTATTATTTTTCTAATACCTTTAGAAATTGAAGCCAGTTTTCACTCATGAACTTTCAAGTATTTTTTAAGACTAAAGTTCCTTAAATGTTGCAAAGTATGTTAAATTTTCATGGTAAATTCCATAGATATCTTGATGAGTGGTATGATTCTTAGATTTTACGTTGTTCCATTGAATTATTGTCATCAATTTAAATTCATTTATGAACAAGATATATGATTGTGGAGTTTTCTTGAAAATCTCGATATTATTTCAAGAAAATAAAGACTAGTTTGAGTACCTTTAAAGCTAATTTCAAAAAGTGCATTTTAAAGATTTATTTTATGTATTAGCCAAGAAAATCTAGGATGTTTTGAGTCACTGAGTTGATTCTAGTTTCCAGTTAAGTTAAAGAAGTCAGAGAGAAAGCTAAGTAGTAAGTTTGGCTACGTTCCCGAGAAAACAGATTTTAAGAATTCCAAGTCCCAAGTATGAGCTATATAAAAGTATTTTGGGAGTAGTATTGAGCACCGATATTAGTGAGAGTAAGATTAATTACTCGAACTCATAAACTGTGTAGCCAGCATAGGATATGATTGTACCACGGTACCTTCCTCGTTAGCCACTGAGATGGCCTAGTTTTGAGATGGATCCACTCCCCTAGTTCTTCGTCCCCTACCCCGGCAAAGTACGGGACAACTCTAGTAGCGTGGGCAAGACGTTGTATCAGCATGAAGCTCATAGTGGTGGTTGTCAGTTAGAGAAACTCCCCAAGCCAAGAAATTATGTTTTGCTTACTAGTTTTCAGCATGCTATTTTCAACATATGAGGTGTTTATCATTATTGTTGCGTTATTATGAGTTATGTTTATATCTTTTTTAAGAAATGTTATGTATCCTGAGTTACTGTTTTGTATATTTTATATACCGTACATTCCACGTACTGACGTCCTTAGGACCTGCATCATTTTATGATGCAGATGCAGGTGATAGAGTTCTTCATTAGCCGCTTCGTTGAGAATGTGACAACTTCCAGTCTTGTGGTGAGGCCTCTTCTCAGTCAGGGGCTTTTGAGTTATTATATTCTAGTTCAGCATTTGTTTCTGGTTCTGGCTACTTTGGGCCTGTCCTAGTAGTCCTTTTAGACTATTTATAGTAGAGGTTCCATAGACTACGTGTTAGATACTTCTGTTCTGACTAAATTGATTTCACTGTTGGACTATTTCTCTTTTTAGTTATTCAGGAAAGTTCAGTATTTTATGTTGCTTATTCAAAGCCTTTACACTATTGTTAAGTCTTCCGCTGAGTAAGTATCTAGGCCAAGTGGTTCGCTTGGGACCAGAAATGTTTTCCGAGTGCCGGCCACGTCCAGCTTGTAGGCTTGGGGCGTGAAAAACTTGGTATGAGATCACAAAGTTTAAGAGTCCTAAGGAGTCTGTGGAACAGTGTCTAGTCGAGTCCGTATTATGGGTGTGAAGTGCGCTACATCTATAATAGGGAGGCTACAGGACATTAGAAAGTGTCATCATTACTTGTTGTTCTTTGTCTTGTGCTTCAGAGTATATCTTTGTGAAGTCCCTTCTAACTCGTGCGTTCACGTCATATTTTTCAGATCATGCCTCCTCACATAGCTAACGGACAAGTAAAGGGGTAGAGAACGCCCAGCCAGGAGAAACGCAAACCAGCCTGGCCGAATTCCTGAGGAACCTAGAAGCCCGGTTGTTCCTGTGGAGCAGCCACAACAAGCTGACATCACCAATACTGAGCTTTGCCAGGCCATTCATACTTTGTTTCAGGCAGTCACTACTCAGGGAGGTTGCCAGGGAGATAGTACGAATGATGGCGCAGATATCGCCAGAGTTAGAGAGTTTCTGAGGATGAACCCACCAGAGCTCAAGGGGTCTAACGTGAAGGAGGATCTTGAGAACTTCATTGAGGAGCTCCAAAAGGTATTTTAGGTTCTGCGTATTGGTGATACCGAGCAAGTTGAGCTGCTGCCTACCAGGTCAAGGGGGTAGCTAGACTATGGTTCGATTAGTGGAAAGGGAGCAAGGCAGATGAGGCACCAACCATTACTTGGGTGGTGTTTGAGGAGGCCTTCTTGGGACACTACTTTCCTAGAGAGATGAGGCAGGCTAAGGTAAGAGAATTTTTTAATCTGAAGCAGGAGAATATGAGTGTACATGAGTATAGCCTCAAGTTTACTCAGTTGTCTCATTATGCTCCAGCTATGGTGGTAGACATGTATACTAGGATGGATCTCTTCGTGTCCGGGCTCTCTCGAATGACTAAGAGAGAGGGCAGGAATGCGAGGTTGATTGGGGATATGAATATAGCCCATTTGATGACATATGTGCAATAGATAAAGGAGGAGAAGATGCAGGTTAGGGAGGATTTCAGGAGCAAGAGGGCTAAGAACATCAGGCCAGGAGATAGGCAAGAGAGGGATTAAAAGGTGGAGGTCACCCATCTTTCCAGCCTAAGATAGCCATACCAGCACCTTCATTCGCTAGTGCACCTACATTGAGAATCAAGAATGAGCAGAGTTCATAGCACCGCAGGTTCCCGGACAGCCAGTTATAGGGTAGTGCAGCTCAAAGAGCAAACCTTATCTTACTTGTGGTAAGTGTGGTAGGTCTCATCCCGAAAAGTGCTTTATAGGCACAAATGGTTGCTTTAAGTGTGGTCAGGTGGGCTACTTCTTGAAGGATTGCCCTATGGGGAAGCAAAATATGAGGGATAACATATCACAGACAGTTTCTTCAGCACCGCAGGGTAAGCCACCTCACATGGGCACTACAATAGGAACAAGTGGGGGCACAAACCGCTTGTATGCCATGGGCGCCAGACAGGAGCAGGAGAACTCACCAGATGTGGTTACAGGTATGCTCAGAATCTTTACTTATAATGTCTATGCACTATTAGAACCAGGAGCCACATTGTCATTTGTAACCCCATATGTAGCTATGAAGTTTGGGGTCAACCCAAAATGCCTTGTTAAATCTTTTAGTGTTTTTACTCCTTCTGGAGAGTCTATTTTAGCCTAAATAATCTATAGGGGCTATCCAGTCTTTGTTTATCATAAGGCCATTGTAGCTGATTTGGTAAAGTTAGACATGGTAGAGTTTTATGTCGTCCTAGGCATAGACTGGCTTCATACTGCGTATGCCTTCGTAGATTGCAGAACCAGAGTTGTCAAGTTTCAGTTTCCTAACGAACCAGTCTTAGAGTGGAGAGGTAGTTCAGTATTCCCTATGGGCCAATTTGTCTCATATCTCAAAGCTAGAAAGTTGATTTCCAAAGGGTGTATATACCACCTAGTTAGAGTTCAGGATTCTCGTGCCGATGCACCATCTCTTTAGCCTGTCCTAGTTATGAATGAGTTCCCAGAAGTCTTTTATGAGGATCTTCTCGGAGTCCCTCTTGATAGGAGATAGACTTTGGGATATACACTCTTCCATATACTCAGCCTATATCCATCCCTCCATATCGTATGGCTTCTTCGGAGTTAAAAGAGTTAAAGTTGCAACTGAAAGATCTCTTAGACAAGGGTTTCATTAGACCAAGCATCTCACCTTGGGGTTTTCCAGTTCTTTTCGTGCATAAAAAGGATGATTCTCTATGGATGTGCATAGATTACTGTCAGTTGAACAAGGTCACCATTAAGAACAAGTATCCCTTTCCCAGAATTGATGACTTATTCGACCAACTTCAGGGTGCTACCTATTGTTCCAAGTTAGATCTCAGATCTGAGTATCAACAACTTAAAGTTAGAGAGAGAGAGACATTCCTAAGACAGCTTTCAGAATCCACTATGGTCATTATGAGTTTTTGGTCATGTCCTTCGGGCTGACAAATGCACCAGCAGCTTTCATGGATCTTATGAACAGGGTGTTAAGGCCGTACCTAGATATGTTCATCATTGTGTTCATAGATGACATCCTGATCTACTCCCGTAATAAGGAAGAGCATGCAGACCACGTTAGAGTTATCCTTCAGACCCTTAAGGACCAGTAGTTGTATGCTAAACTTTCTAAGAGTGAGTTCTGGTTGGCATCTGTGGCATTTCTGAAGCACATTATGTCTGGTGAGGTTATCCAAGTAGATTCCCAAAAGATTGAGGCAGTAAAGAATTGGCCAAAACCCACAGCTCCCATAGAGATAAGGATTTTCTTGGGTTTGGCAGGGTACTACAAACGGTTTGTAGAGGGGTTTTCTTCTATCTCAGCTCCCTTGACTAAGCTGACTCGGAAGAAGACACGAGTGGTCAGAAGCTTGTGAGAAGAGTTTCTAGGAGTTGAGAACTAGGCTGACCACAACCCAGTCTTATCCCTACCAGATGGATTTAATGATTTCGTAGTATATTATGATGCTTCCAGAGTTGGCTTGGGTTGTGTATTAATGCAGATACACAAGGTGATAGCATATGCCTCCAGACAGCTTAAGATTGATGAAAAGAATTACCCAACACATGAGCTTGAGCTTTCTGCGGTGGTGTTTGCTCTGAAGATCCGGAGACACTATCTATATGGTGGGCACATGGATGTATTCATGGACCATAAGAGCTTGCAGTGTGTACTTGGCCAAAAGGAGCTAAATTTGAGATAAAGGTGGTGGTTGGAGTTGCTGAAAGACTACGATATGAGTATACTCTATCATCTAGATAAAACTAATATAGTTGATGATGCTCTTAGCAGGGTGACCATGGGGAGCACAAGCCTTGTTGAGGATGAAAAGAAAGAGTTAGCTAAGGAGGTTCACAGACTAGCCCGTTTAGGGGTGTCGATTGAAGATTTTGACGAAGGTGGGGCCATTGTCAGAAATGGGTCAGAGTCATCCTTGGTGGTAAAAGTGAAAGAAAAGAAAGACAGGGATCCCATCCTCTTCCAATTGAAAGAAGATGTTCAGAAGCAGAAAGTATTAGTGTTCTCGAAAGGGGGAGATGGTGTCCTTAGATACCAAGGCAGGTTGTGTGTGTTAAATGTTGATGACCTTAGAGATAGGATCTTGGATGAGGCTCATAACGCCAGATACTCTATCCACCCTGGTGCGACAAAGATGTACAGAGACTTGTGAGAAGTCTATTGGTGGGATGGTATGAAGAAAGACATTGCAGAGTTTGTGTCTAGATGCCCAAATTGCCAGCAAGTTAAGGTTGAGCACCAAAAGCCTTGTGGTGTTGCCCAGAACATAGAGATTTCGGAATGGAAATGGGATATGATTAACATGGACTTCGTAATAGGTTTACCTCGATCCCGTAGACAACATGATTCGATATGGGTCATAGTAGACAGAATGACCAAGTCAACTCACTTTTTACCTATCAAGACGACTGATACAGCTGAGGACTATGCCAGACTTTATCTCAAGGAAATTGTTAGGTTGCACGGGGTTCCTATATCCATTATTTCAGACAGAGGAGCTCAGTTTAAGGCACAGTTTTTGGAAGTCCTTTCAGAAGGGGCTGGGCACGAAGGTGAATCTTAGCACGACTTTCCACCCACAGACAATCGGGCAACCAGAGCGAACTATACATACCTTGGAAGATATGTTGAGGCCGTGTATGATAGACTTTAAAGGTAACTGGGATAATTTTTTACCTTTGTTGAGTTCTGTTATAATAATAGTTTTCAGGCTAGCATACAGATGGCACCATATGAGGCTCTTTAAGGGAGAAGGTGTAGATCACCCATAGGGTGGTTTGAAGTTGGTGAGCCAGGATTGATAGGACCTGATCTAGTCCATCAGGATATGGAAAAGGTGAAGGTTATCCGAGAGAGGCTCAAGACAGCTCAGAGCCGACAAAAGTCTTACATGAATATTAAAAGAAGAGACTTGGAGTTCGAGGTAGGCGATTGGATACACTTGAAGGTATCTCCAATGAAGGGATTTATGAGATTTAGGAAGAAGGGGAAGCTCAGCCCAAGATATATTGGGCCTTATCAGTTCCTGAGAAGAGTGAGTGGCGTTGCTTACGAGTTATAGTTGCCAACATAATTAAGTACTATACGTCCGACATTTCATATTTCCATGCTTAAGAAGTTTTTGGGAGATCCCTCTCTAGGGATCCCGGCTGAAAGCATGGGGATTAAGGACAATTTGTCATATAAAGAGATTTCGGTGCAAATATTAGACCGGCAAGTTCGTAAATTAAGGACTAAGGAGATTGCTTCAGTAAAGGTTTTGTGGAGAAACTAATTCGTAGAAGAAGCCACATGGGAAGCAGAAGAGGGCATGAAAGCCAAGTATCCACACTTATTCATCAGCCTAAATGAGGACCTTGAAGGTAAACTTACATACTTAAGACTTATGTTAATTTAAAGTGTGGTAATCTTGTTATCTCGAGTTGAATTCTTTGATAGGACGAATGACCTTAAGGGGGAGATATTGTGTCACCCCCATGAAAAGATGAAAATATCCCTAGAATTGACCTTGAGCGTAATGTGTCTTCCCATACTCCGATTGCAAATTTGAGATTGATTTTGCGATCAACTCGAAAAACTGAGTCGAAAAATGATCTCGACTCAACTTTAACATGAGAAAATGCGAATTAATTTTTCCCAAGAAACTTAAAAGCAGTGGGATTTTCGCACCCCTTCAGTGACGCGGAGAGGACGCGGAACCACACTTTAGATTTTTTTTGGAATTTGAGAAAATCAAAATTTTGCGAAAAAGTGGGAATTTATACTAGTGCGCATTGGGCACTAGTGTTATTTCGGTGCAGTTTTGTCTCTTTTATGGGGAAGGGTAAATTAGACCTTTCCCACAATCCATATCCTAAAATAATTCATTTTTAAGTCGTATTCAGTCCAAAAATATTTATTTCTTTCATTCATTCTCTAGAAGCAAGCAAACCCTCTCAAGAACTTACGCTCAAGAAATTCAAGAAACAATAGTAGGGCTTAGTGATTTCTTCAATTCTTCAAGAACTTCTTCCAAGGTATGTAAGGCCACCTAAAAATTATTATTTTGGTAATACCTTTAGAAATTGAAGCCAGTTTTCACCCATGAAATTTCAAGTATTATTTGAGACTAAAGTTTCTATAAACGTTGCAAAGTATGTTAAATTTTCATGGTAAATTCCATAGATATCTTGATAAGTTGTATGGTTCTTGGATTTTATGTTGTTCCATTAAATTATTGTCATCAATTTAAATTCATTTATGAACAAAATTTATGATTGTGGAGTTTTCTTAAAAATCTTGATATTATTTCAAGAAAAAAAAAAGACTAGTTTGAGTACTGATAAAGTTAAGTTCAAGAAGTGCATTTTAAAGATATCTTTTATGTAAAGACAAGAAAATCTAGCATGTTTTGAGTCACTGAGTTGATTCTAGTTTCTATTTAAGTAAAAGAAGTCAGATGAGAAAGCTTGGGCTAAGTTCCCGAGAAAATAGATTTTAAGAATTCCAAGTACTAAATATGAGCTTTATAAAAGTATTTTAGGAGTAGTATTGAACACTGATATTCATGAGAGTAGAATTAATTACTCAAACTCATAAACTACATAGCCAGCATAGGATAGGATTGTACCTTGGTACCTTCCTCATTAGCCACTGAGATGGCCCAGTTTTGGGATGGATCCACTCCCCTAGTTCTTTTTCCCTACCCCGGCAATGTACGGGATGAATTTCATAGCATGGTGAAGACACTGTATCACCACAAAACTCATAGTGGTGGTTGTCGGTTAAAGAAACTCAAGCTAAGAAATTATATTTTGCTTACTAGTTTTCAGCGTGCTATTTTCAACATATAAGGTGTTTATCATTATTGTTATGTTACTATGAGTTATGTTTATATCCTTGTTGAGAAATGTATGTATCCTGAGTTACTGTTTTGGCCATCTTATATACCGTACATTCCACGTCCTAACATCCTTAGGACCTGTAGCAGCCGCTTCGTTAAGAACGTGACAGCTTCTAGTCTTGTGGTGAGACCTCTTCTCAGTCAGGGGCTTTTGAGTTACTATATTTCATTTCAGCATTTGTTTCTAGTTCTGGCTACTTGGGGCTTGTCCTAGTAGTCCTTTCAGACTATTTTTAGTAGAGGTTCCGTAAACTATGTGTTAGATACTTCTGTTCTGACTAAATTGATTTCACTGTTGGACTATTTCTCTTTTTCAGTTATTCAGGCAAGTTTAGTAGTTTTATGTTGTTTATTCAAAGTCTTTTCACTATTGTTAAGTCTTCCGCTGAGTAAGTAGCCAGGCCAAGTAGTTCACTTGGGACCAAAAATGATTTTCGAGTATCGGCCACGTCCAGGGTGTAGGCTTGGGGCGTGACAGATGAACTACAAAACCAAGCCTTTTTCTCTTGATAGGTCTTTTCTGCATAACCGTAGATAACCCCTTCAGCTGGTTCACCTGCACTCTCTCGCCATAATTGTTATGCAAATTCTTGTGTAAGCAGTGTGTCTTGACTTCCAGGAGGTAGAGTGCTCGGTAATCCTTAACTTTTTGCATAAATCTTTCCTTTTATTCAAATGAAGAACTCTTAGAAAAAAAAATGTAATATATACAGGAAAAAATTGAATGAAGTTCTTTCATATGTCTCTTGAGCATGTGGCTCATTTCATCTTTCTTCTTCTGTGGGATCTTTATTTTTCTTTATGTGAGTGTCCTTAAATTACTCTTCCTGAGCTACTGGTCTACCCAACTCTTTTTCCTACACACATGATATATAGAATATGATCATTAATCTCTAGAAATTACATACCAAAATGAAAAAAAATTATTTTATTGAATTTAAGAAAATAAACCATTTTACTCTTTCTCGTTAGCTGGCTAATGGCTCCACCACTGAGTAGAGAGCCGCCTTTCACTGATGCGTAAGCCTTTTTTTCAATGTTACTTCTCATTATAAATTTTCGCCAGTGTTCCAATGTTCTTACAACGTGGCCCACTGATCTGGCGTAACAAAGCAGGGAACTCTATTGTATCTCCAATAATCACAAAACGTGCTAGCAAGAGATTTTTTAGCTTTCATCTCGAAGCTTTCTTGAATTTTTTTCTCATGCTCGAGAGCCCATACATAATATTTTTGCAATAAAATAAAGTGAAATATGTAATCTAGAAATTATAGTGAATTTAAATGCATACAATTTGAATTTAATTAATAGAAATTTTTACCTCAAGTTCATTGAATATCTAACACTGGGCATTTATTGGAATCTCACTCTAACTTAGGTACAAACTATTATAGTGGGTTCCGATGCACTTTAAGATGATACGTGTCATCCCCTTATCTGGATGCATCCTACAATATTTAAGTAAAAACATAAATTAGTTCAACTTGAAACATAATTCAAAAATATAAACCATGAAGATGTAATATATGCAGTTGACTCATACCCGTATCCTACAGGCTCAATGATGAGTCTCTAGGTACTGTCTCTATCGCCTGGCTGTGGACCTTTTCCATTTGAGTGCTAAGCCATGGGAGTGTTAGGCTCCAAGCCATTAGACCCAAGGTGAAGACTAGAAAGTCCAACTTATTCGCCAGTAGTATTGAGACTTGCACTGACTAAAACTAGTTGATGATATAGTAGACTCATGACCAAGATGTGAATAGCCTTGCATTATTTGATAACTTGGACTAGGTACCACAATAGTATAACCAGAATGTGAAGCCATGCGAGTAGAGGCATTTTGTAACTGATGTATTGATCGAGTAGTTGAAAGTGAGGCCCATGGGGTGATACTAACTTGCGGTGGCTCCTCAACTATCACGATCCCAGTAGGCCTCCTAGTAGTATTGAGCTTTATTTTCTTTTTCGGATTAATGAATTTTTTGATTTACCCTTATCTTCATTTACCATCTACATCAATCAAATAGTAAGATTAAAAAAAGTAGTACAAAACAACGGAGTAGTACAACAAATGTTACACCTATAATGGACATGCTATTGTAATTTTTCTTTACAAATGTTACAGTACTATACTATTATACAACAAATGTGTCTCTCCGTTGGCCCCATAAATCAACTTGATACTCTTAGATTAGACTTTTTCCTGAGATTAAACTCAGATGTGACATACAATTTTTGTCACTTATCTTGTTCGAAATTTCAGGATGGTGTCAGGGAATCTCCGTTTAATCAAGTTCTAAATGTTAAGTTGGAGCAGATTATTGAGGTTTTTCCTGATAAATGCTTTCTTGATGAATATTGATAAATTTGGAAAACTGAGATATAATTTTACTAAATTATTTTTTTCATCTATCGATTAGCTTGGCTTATAAATTTCTTGATGAGAAATGGTCACCCAAGTTTGTGATAATAGTTGCCCAGAAGAATCATCATACCAACTTTTTCCAACCTAATGATCCTAACAATGTTCCTCCAGGTACCCCACTGGAATTTAAAAAGGATATTAGTTGCATATTTTGCACTGGATGAAATTGCTTACGCATTCACTTTGTGTAGGCACAATCATAGACAACAAAGTCTGTCATCCAAGGAATTATGACTTCTATTTGTGTGCCCATGCTGGAATGATTGTTAGTCTTTACAGCCACCCATATGTGTATATTTTGGAATTAGGAATAAGCCTATATACCATGTAAAGATTCTTTGCTATTTGTAGGGGAGATGGCCGACAACTGAAGTTATCCTCATCTCACCTCCTCCGATTGATGAAGTTTTAAGACTCCTATAAGCTTTTCATATGTATGTTTCATAAAATTTTTTCATCCTAGAATAATAAAGTATTATTTTACTAGTCTTTTGACAAGCCATAGAGTCTTTACAGCCACCCATATGTGTATATTTTGGAATTAGGAATAAGGCTATATACCATGTAAAGATTCTTTGCTATTTGTAGGGGAGATGGCCGGCAGCTGAAATTATCCTCATCTCACCTCCTCCGATTGATGAAGTTTTGAGACTCCTATAAGCTTTCCATATGTATGTTTCATAAAAAATTTTCATCCTAGAATAATAAAGTATTATTTTACTAGTCTTTTGACAAGCCATAGTACTATTAGTGCACTTTTTCTTAAAGCTCTGATGCTTAATTCAAACATATGTAGATGTCCTTTTACAGAGAACAAATCAGGGTTGCCAGAGAGGACGAATGAATCTGCTGAAAACTATGCTAAAGCATGTCTAGCTATTGCTGCTGAATGTGGGGTATCCACTATTGATCTCTAGACCAGAATGCAACAAATCCCTAGCTGACAAACAACTTGATTAAGGTATATGATCCCCTCCTTTGTATAAGAAAAGATTTTATGATTTTACTATTTTTTATGTCCGTTAATTTATATATGTATATTTTGTATTTTGTAGATGTATGATAGCTGCTACTAATAGTAATTTACAGCCAAATATTAATTTTAAAAAAATAATTTTATATCATCCTCTTGCAGGTACTAGAGGAGCACCACTGTTATATCTGTTGGTAAGTTTTCATTAGCGAAGTATATTTGTCTGAATACAACACACATTTATTCTCATTTGTTTTGGACTAATTTTGTTGTGGAGTATTTTTAGTCATCTGAGTATTCTAGGTATATTAAACTAGTCAAATGACATGTTATATGAATATGTTTGACTAAACACATGAAATTTCGTAGCTCATATAGTCAAGTCCTCACAGAAATTGAAAGTCGTGGACATTCATACACATAATTTCACCATTAACTCCATCCAAAAATCAACAAATACGTTGATATGCAATCTGCAAAGAAGCTCATATTTCTTGGTTTTAGAAAACAAGAACGTATCTTGTTTCAGAAAATAAGAAAGTACCCCTTCCTTTATCCTAGCTAAGCTAAAATCCTTAATTATAACTGACAAAATGAGTTTTAAATGCATTTTAAAAGTACCTCTTTTTGATAGGTACTTTTTCAAACATAACAACAGATTGCTCAAAAATGCACTTATGAATTACTTTTTAAAGAGAAGCAAACACTGATGGATATTAAGATAACAAGATAACAAAAAAAGAAGTCATCAATTCATCATCCAATTTAGATAGTCTAACTATATAGGATTACACTCTTCTGCTCTTCGAGAAACAAATATATACAAAGAGCAAAAATTATATAATAATAATTTAAGTACCAAAATCATACTACCTAGGGTTAACTATATAAACAATCATTAATCGTAGTAGTTGTAGCTTTTGCAAAATTCGAAAACAGAGAATTCTTTAGCAAGAGCAATTGGCACGAGAGCATTCAAGCAAGATCTAAAGTTAATTTTTTTTTATTAAAATTGTTGCAATCTTCTTAGAATCATTGTTTAGGGATAATAATTGCAAGGGATTGTTTTCTTTGAGAGAGTTATTGTTGAGAAAGGGTTAGACTCTTATTTGTTGCTAGTTTAGTGAGTGAAGTTTGTTGAGTTAAGAGTTGCTAGTTTGTAAGTTGATATTGCTCAAGTTTTGAAGTAGTAAAGCAGTTGAAATCCTACAAGTGTAGGTAGTGATTGTTTCTCCCTTGAGCAAGGAGTTTTTCCACTATAAGTTTTGTGTTTGCCTTGGCATTACATTACTACTTATTCAGTTGGCACTACTATTGAACCAGGTTCGTTAGTAGGGTAACAATAGTTGTCTTTTCAATTCGTATATCTACTTTATATATTTTGACACACCTTGAAAGTTTATGCACGTAAAGTTCAAATAATATTCACAATAAAGGTATACTATCTAGATAGGTGAAAATTTTTATTAACTGGCACCACTTAAAAGTTATCAATCGGCACGACTTAACGGAAAAGGTATACTATCTAGATAGGTGACAATTTTTATTAATTGAATCCCTAAATTTACTCATATAGGTTACTTTTTTTACAAAATATATTTTGACACCCCTTGAAAAAAATTTAAAAAAAGTATTTGTAAACAAGTAAAACTTATGATTATAAATTTAGTCAAGTAATAAATATTGAACTACTACTACAACAACATATTCAGTGTAATCCTATAAGTAGTGTCTAGGAAGAATGAAGTGTACATGTACCTTATCCTTATTTTGTGTTACTTTCTTAAAGATTATTCTTGATAGAACACTCGACTCAAGTTTAATTAAAGGGTTCAATTTGCATTTTATTAAAGGTGCACGATTAAGAATACTCCTGTTATTATAAGCTCAATTTACACATGCTTTTATTCAACGAATGACATGATCCTCTTTATAAAAGAACAAAGACAAAATTTAGATTTTTTTTGCTTAGGTCAAGACAAATTTAAACCTTTTCCTATTTAAATATAGAAAAAGAAAATTGATATCTAGTTTTCAGGAGACAATAATGGTAGAAACGTGAACATTATAATTAAATGCTTCTCGTTTTCGATAGGATAAAATTAAAGAATAGAAAAAATATTACTCTAGTAAAATACTCTTTCCATCTCATACTAGTAATCAACTTTTTCCTTTATACACTCCTTCCAAAATCATAACTAAGATGGATAGTTTTACTAATTAATTTATTGCATAAGAATTTTTTTCAAAACTTTACAAACTTTTTTAGATAAACACATTACATTTTCTGATAAAGTCGAGAGGAGGAAAATTCTCGTAGAATAGAGTAACTAAACTCACATTAAGATAAAAGGTTTGAGCTGTCAGCATCAACTTTAACTGAAACTATAATAATTATTAAATTCAATTTCACACAACAAACACCTGAAAGTCTTTTAGTTTGTCACTTTTTCAAACATTCTAATTGAGTTTGTACAGGTAGTAAGTTACTGAAGAAATCGTTTGGATTGGGGAAGAAGACAAGAGATTGAATTGTTAGGGTTGAGAGAATTTGGGGAAAGTAAAAC
>JAABOM020000101.1:17780030-17790986 GCA_011800125.2 Solanum clarkiae
TAGAGCCTTTATCACTTGATTGTATTTATTGGTTGTGGTTCGGGTCCTGAATTGAATGTATTGAAGGTTAATGATAATAAATTTAGAACCTCAAAGAGATTGAAAGTAGTCCTAGAGGAATATTTCCTAATTCCTCGAGTTAATGAATGAATAATGAATTATGCCCAAGTCCAACTGAGACTAAATGATGACAAAGGATGAATATTAATGTTTATGAGCATTTGAGTCTATGGGAGAAGTATCAAGTATCAAAATGAGTAAGAGTGAGTCCCACTCGCACTCATAACTACGTGGCCAGAGTAGGTGAGGATTGGACCATGAGAAACGAATGTTTTCTTAGTTCTAAAAGAGTACTTAATGTTATTTTGTCTTGGATCTACTAATGTACGCCCTCTATCCCGACAAAGTATTGAGTGGATGGGGCAACGTCATCGGTAACGTTGTACTATCACCAGCTCATACATGATAGGTGTAGGTCCGAGAAACTCCCATGTAGGTTTCCTCTTGAAAGTACTCAAATGTTGATGTGATGCTATGGGTCTTGATAGATGTTAATGTGATAGTGTCTATTCCTTATTCTGAAATGAGATGAGTATCTGATGAGCTAATGTTGTTCCATGTTATTATGTCTATTTCGCTTACTTTTAGCCCATTTACATACCGTACATTCCATGTACTGACGCCACTCTGGTGCTGCATCGTTTCATGATGTAGATTTAGTAGACAAAGGATTTCAGCAGACGAATCATTGAGGTCCAAACTTCCAGCTCCTGAGATTTGGTGAGTCATCCCCTAGATTCGGAGGATGTCTTTTATTTCTCTTCTTTATGATTTGAGTCGTTTTGAGTTTGTGGTAACCATGACCTATCATGGTACCATCTTAGATTATTAGTTATAGAGGCTTCATGGACATAGAGGGTTAATGGGTTGATATTGGGGTTCTTTTCCCCTTTCTTTTTCTAAACTGAGATTTTCTTTACCTTTTATGATATTTGATGGATATTATTGAAAACTAGTTTTGTGGCCTATGGCACATAATTTCTTTGATGGAAATATGATAGGTTGCCTGCTATTATGCATCTTATGATTTCCGTTAATCCTAATGAAAGAATGAATCGAATAAGGCTTGGGAACTAGCAATAGTCTCTGAGTGTAAATTATGCCTAGAGTCCCCTCCCGGGGTGTCACAACTAACCATCCCATGTAAGCCTAACATTTACGGATCATTTGGTGTGAAGGATTAACGGATTTAATCTTGGGATAAAAATATAGTAGGCCTTAAATTGGTGTTTGGTTGGCAAACTCGGGATAACATATCCCGGGACTAATAAATAGTATCGGGATAAGTTATTCCTCTTCTTGGGGAGGGGAGGGGTATAATAATCCTGGGATAAAAAGTATTAATGACAAATGTACCGTTTTAAACCTTTTTTATATCTCATTTTAAATATTTGTGTGTATTTACATTATTTTTAATATAATTTATAATAACATTCACAACCTTCACTTCTTATTTTTATGATATTACTTCATATTTTTCTATTAAAATTACACTATATAATATAATTTTTATTGACTAATTCTTTTTTTTAATATTTTGATTTTTCATAATCTTTTTTTACTTTAACAAACTTCTATTTTTAAATTAAATAAGAAGAAAGTTTTATTTTAAATGCATACCATGGATACATAAAAATATTTAAGCTATATAAGATGAAAGATTTATTTTAAAAATGAATATTGAATAACTAAAGCAAGAAAAGAAAATACATAAAAAATAATAATAATAAAGTGAAGGGTATTTTTGTAAACAAATAATAAATTCTTAAAATTTATGAAACAAACCAACACTCAATAAGAAATAATCTCAGCATAACTTATCCTATCATTACTAATATCAGCATAATTTATCCATCATAATTTATCCTATCATAACTTGTATTCAATCCAAATGACCCCTTAGTCTATCAATTTTAATTCCTAAAAACACTCTCAAGCCTTACCTTCAAGGATTTAAGCTAAGGGATCAATTAGAGCTTCAAGTTTAAGTTGAGTTCTTCTCATTTTCTTCACTTCAAGCATTAGGTATTTGGGATTAATCCTTGGTTCATTCCAACCTTAGAGCTCAAAATCTCTTTCATCCATTTTCATTACTTTAAAGTATGATTCAAGTATGATTTTCATATTTTGACTTCAAATTGATAAAATTATGACATTAGTAGTATTTAAATAATGATTTAAGCATGTTTTAAGCTTTATTCCATTGGTTCCTATGATTTTCATGAGATTTGAACTTACATGGCTTGATGAATTATGAATTCATGCATAGGTAATTTAAATTTTGATTCAAACACTTTCCTCTTCATGGATTATTTAGCTATCATGTTTTTGACTTGGATTTCATGTACCTATGCTTTATTTTCGCTTCTCAATGCATGAGCATGCATGTACAAGGGTCTAATATGAGGTTTCGTTTATGGATTTGATAATGATTACAGATATCAACATAATTTTGATAGGACTACGATTATGACATGGTTACTATTACTATGATGAATATGATATGACTTTAAGCATTTAAGGATGCGTATATACCATCATGTACAAGTTATGAATGGGCTATTCTTATGTATGTAAGAGTGTTTTGAATTATGATTTGGCTTTTAGCCCCTAGTATGCATGATGATGACTTTGAAATAACTTATGATGATCTCATGAAAATATGTATATGTTATGATATATTTCATGTGATGATGACTTAGCACCAAATGCAATTTGAGGTGGGGGACTATCCCTAAGGACCCTTATAAATCCTACTTATCTCATAACTACGTACCACTGTAGGTTGATGCGTATGACCAATATGGATGATTATATTTCTTACCCACTACTATGTGAGTTATAGTCTACCTTAATAAGTAGGCTATTATTTCTCTGGCGTAGAGGCAATGTTATTAAAATTTTATGTAATAGCTCGCATGATATTATATGTCGGTTACAGTTATATCTCCACATATGTTTATGTATTATGGTATTCATGCATCATGATATTTCATGGCATCTTAATATGGTAATTATCTCTTCTATACTTCACTTTTATGTATATGCCCTTGTTGATGTAACATTTCAATGCAGGTTTTATCATGTTTATTACATACTCGCACACGTAGTACATTTAAACATATTAATACATACTCTATGCATGCATTATATCACAATGCAGATGTAGGTGATCCTATCATCCATTCCCGTGGATAGATCCAGGCTTCTAGATGATCCGGGTTGAATGAGTCCTCATGCTTCAAGGACAAGGCCTTCTATCTTATCCTTCATCTTATATTTATGTATTTGAGACTACCTTTCTTTATGTTCAAGGTGAGCCAGGACTTGTCTGAGTACCCATCTTATGTCATAAATTAAAGGCATATGTTGGACCTATGTATTTGATTCAGTTTTTCATACTTGTATACTTTTATGTCATGATCCTCCTCTATGTTATAAGTTATGTTAAGTAATGCTTCCGCTTTGTTATTCTTCTATTGTTTACCTTGAATATTTATTATATGCTAAGGGGTTAGTTTGAGGTTCCTTAGGGGATCTTATCACCGTATTACGGCTAGACCCTAGGCTTGGATCGTAATAATTGAGTTGCATTAAAATAATATTTTAATAATAGTGCAAGCTTTCATGACTAAGCTATTCTACGTTGAGTATCCTAATATTTGTTCCTGTTTGCTATTTTACACTTGTACATTTTAGATACAACCGTCATTTGACATTGCATCATTTTATGATGCAAATTTAGATATTCAGAACAACAAACGTTCAGTAGGACATCTTCCCGTTAGCAGTTGGTGATACTTTTTCGCTTTCAAAGGGCTCCTATTAGTTAATTCAGTTTATTTATTTTGTAGTCAGGTAGTCGTGGGTCTTATTATTGCACCTATCTTCAATTAGTAAATGCTTCATAGATAGTCAAAGTTATTGAGTTATTACATCCTATCCATTCTAGTGTCTTAAACATGATTATTATTTATTAAGAGCTACTTTCAGACTTAATATGAGATTTACTTAAATGTTTTAAAAGTTTACTTTATTAAACTTTCTTATGTATATTTAGTCTTCAAGTCAGGCAGGCCAAAGGTTCGCTTGGGACCAATAATGATTTTTGAGTGTCGCTCACATTTAGGGTGCAGGCTCTGAGGCATGACAATAGTTCAGAAAAGAGTAAGTCAAAATGTTATAAGGATAACAAGTTAATAAAGAAGAGAGCAAAAATAAAATTAACTTTTTTTCTTTTTCATTTATTCTTTTAAATAATCAATCCCACAAGGAAGATTTTAAAATCAATCAAAGACTTTAATTAAAGACTCAAACTTGGAGAAGCAAATTCTTGTATGTTTGAATTATTTTCCAACGCAGACATGGCTTCTTCTTTCAAACTCACCTCTACTTCAATTCCATCCTTATTTTGGTGGTCCATCAAGAAAATTTTCTTATTAATTGGTACACTTCCTAAACTCAATCTTCTGGGACTCCCCCATCCATAGTCCATTTCAGAAAAAGGGAATCTACACAAGCTTGTACACTTGTAGACATCAACATCATCGTCATCCCTTTCAAGATGATATTGAAGCGATTCAACTCTGTCAAACAATGTTGAGATTACATCTTTAGTTTCCCAATCTTGGCTAAGATACATTTCTTTTTCCTTCTTCAATTCACTGATCAATTTGTGCAGTTTGATGTCTGCCGGGTCGGCAATCTCTGGTGCCATTAAGAGGAAACTCGCGTTACCTTGGAACTGTTCTTGCAACCTTTTCTTCATGGCTGATCGCAAATTCATTGATTGCGTGAATACGGATGGCCTAGTTGAATTGGATGCTATGCACTTGTACACAAATGCGCTTACAGCTTCAACAGAAGTAGGATGAATTTCTGTTGCTGATTCAGCAGCAATCATAGCCTTGAGGGAGTTTATGTTGAACCTCGAGAAGAAGTATTTTTTCGATATGCAATTAGTGTTTCCTCTTGTTTTACTTTTAAGTACTGCCTCAGCTATAGGAACACTTACGGGTGGAAAAATGGATCCTCCAACGAATTGGAAAGACGATACTGGAGCAGATGGATTACGCGCTATGGCTGCCCAGTGATTGAGGAAATTTGCCATACTTGTGCCATCAACAATTTTGTGCGAGACACACACACCGAGTGCTATTCCTCCGCAATTGAAATGGTTAAGTTGAGCCACGACTAAATTCTCTTTTGATGGGATCCAAGGTAGGTTTGTTGGGAATATTAAATCTTCGGCCTTGGTACTATCGTCATTGAAAATTTCTGACATTGGACAATCTATTTTCGCTTCAAGAAACTCGGCCCCTACGTCATTGCATTCGACATGGAGACCGTCGTTTCTGATTGTTCCAGCTAATGGATAGTATGAAGTAAGAGCTCTTGAGAGGGAATTCTCAAGGACAGTAGATATATGAGCAGGCTCAACTGGGAGATGAGTACGATTGTATTGCTTTGGGTAGAACAAGCCAAATGCCATGTAAGAACATGGATTAAGTTGATCAAATATGGAAAGCTTGTGAATTCTATGGGACAATGGGGTTGGAGATGATGATTTAATGATTTTTTTGGAAATCAAAGCAAATCGTGATGCAGCCATTTTCTTTAGGCAGAGAGTATTGGGTGCACTCCACAAATAGGACTTGGGTGGTTCTTTTATATATATATATATATATATATATATATATATATATATATATGTTAAAAGAGTATTGGAGGTAAATTATGCTAGCGTTAAATCTCTAAAACAAGGCAAGCTTTTGCTATGCACATGATCGAGGTAAAGACCCCATCATAAAGGTCTATTGTACTCCACAATAGGATTTGGGTGGTTCTTTTATATGTATATGTTAAAAGAGTAGTAGAGGTAAGTTATGCAAGCATTAAATCTCAAAAAAAAGGACAAGAAAAGGTCCAACCACAAAAGTCTATAATATGCAACCTTACGTTGCATTTTTGCCAGAGGCTGTTTCCAAGTTTTGCACTCATGACCTGCTGATCACACAGCAACAACTTTACTAGTTACTCCAAGAGTCCCTTTCATGCATTAAATCTCGCATAGGCAATATTTTTTCCATCCCATTTTATGTGGCACTGTTTGACTTGGCATAATCCCTAGGGAAAAAAAAAGAATTTTGAAACTTGTGATATACAATAATTTAGATATTTGTATGATTGAGAATCCTTTTATCAAAGGTAAAAAAGAAATTTTAAAGTTAAATTAATTTCAATTAGAATAAGATGAGATTCTTTTCGAAATAGACTAGAAAGAAATGGTGCCATTTATATGTTTGATAACTAATTAGGAATTAAAGTAATTTATTCATGTATAATTCGGTGCAGTTACGTATTTCGTGATTACATGGATACTTCATAAATAAATTTAGAACGTTTCTAAAGCATTTCATTCTTTAACTTACAAGATGCAAGAACTTCTGAAGTCTATAACTCCACAATTGAAAACTAAGTGAAAAAATAAAAGGACTATAAGAGTTGGACAGTATTAATTAGGTTAGGAACATAAAATAAACGAAAGTAAGAAGTTTGGTGAAAAAAATAAAGAACTATGGTAATGGTAAGAAGTGTCCTCCACCAACATTACACTTCTACCCATTTTATGGGTGAGACAAATTTTCACGTATAGCTACTCAAAAATATTTAAATTATATTTTATAGTTATAATTTGGATAACTACATTTCGTAACTATATTTATAGAAGTGTTTGTATAATTTATAAAAATATTTGTACACATTTGTATAATTCTCTATATAATTCACAGTTTTTGTGTAGTGTTTGTACATTTCACTATACAATTCGTGCACAGTGTTTGTATATTTAGCTCTACGATTTGATTTGTGCACCACTTTTGTATAAAAGTGCAAATTATATAAAATTCAAACTGTAATTACAAGTAGATATATTTCGCTCTACGATTTGATTCGCGCACAACTTTTGTATAAAAGTGCAAATTATACAAAATTCAAACTATAATTACAAGTAGATATTTGTCGTAAATCATAATTAATTCAAACTATAGCTATATTAGCTAATTAACTAATATATATTTGCATATCCATGTAATTTTTCCTTTTGGTTATATCTATGTGTAGGGACCGCGCGTACCCACACCCCAACCCCGCATTAATATGATATTGTCTGCTTTAGACCAAGCCCTCACGGATTTATCCGCTAGTCACACCGATGACTCCGTACACGCCGATCCATCACTCCTGCCCTCCGAACCTGGGCTCGGATTCCACTTGTAGAGATCGCACGTATCCACACCCCCAACCCGCATTAGTATGATATTGTCCGATTTGGACCAAGCCCTCACGGATTTATTTTTGGACACCTTTCAAAAGGCTTCATACTAATGGATTGAGTTGAACCTATTTAAATAGATTCATTTTCTTCTCGAATTTGCATACCAACACTATGGCAGTGGTAGTATATGTTTTTCTGAAGGGTATTCATTTATTTTTATTTATCTATGAATAATAATGATTGAAAATTTTGAATATGTACATTTTAATATAATAAAAATAATAATTTAATTTTAAAGGCACTTTATAAAAAGCTATTTTGAAAATACTTCTAAAAACACAAATTTTTTAACCTCAATGCCAACCAGGCTCTAAGCCTTAACTATGTCTAGACCGAGTTATTTCTCATCCGACCTAGAAATCAATTCTTCGATTTCAACTTAATTACTCCAATTAATAGCCCCTCACCTCCAAATAGTTTGTTATTCATGCCAAACTTTTAAATCTCACTTATAATCTAAACCAAAATATTAATTTCACAATGTCTTTAATTCTTTAATTAACAAATAAAATTACTCTTACAAATTTAAATGCTCACCAGCAACGTCAAGTATGAATAAATCATTTTGCGGTCATACTTCAGTTACATAACCCAAGATCGTTAAACATGATACTCATAAGCATTTGAGTGTAAAGAAAATTTGACAATTATTTAGAACAAAATCTCAGTTCGAAGTATCAAATGATTACATAACATAGAACAGTTAAATTTTAATTTTAAGACATTAAATTAATTCAATTTCATTTAAAAAAAATTAATTAAATTGATTCTGATAAAGCAAAATGTGATCAAATAAAAATAAAAAAGTTACATTTATGTCGCATGGGTCTCTTCTATATATTTAAAAAATTGTGCTGTTGCCGCGTAGTCTAGGCTAGCTGCTCTAGGTCTGTTTCCCCCTATACTTCGGTCTAAATTAAATTGTTTATGATCTTTTGATTTCTTAATTATTTCGGTCTAAATTAAATTGTTTATGATCTTTTAATTTCTTAATTCTTGTTTGAAAATGACATAAATAAAATGCTAGATAAATATTTCTAAAGTAGGAAATTTATTTTAAACAAAAATAGATTTAGATGTGTTTGGTACAAAGGAAAATGTTCTCAATGAAAATATCCTTTTTTAAAAATAAGGGGGTCTCTTACTTGTTCTCGATACGTAAGCAATAAATATTTTTTCACAAAAAAAAAATATATATATAATTTAAATAAATGTGGTGGGAAATAGGGGTGGAAGTAGAAGTTGTAAGGTGATCAGGATGAGGACTATGGTTAAACAGTAGCAATTCATACAGTCTATCCAAACATTACATAGTACTGTACTTTATAATAACATACCATATCATATTGTATCATACATATGAAATCATGACAAACCCCATCCAAAAAATGGGTAAGAGTCAATTTAAATTAGCTTATTTTAAATATTTTTAAGACAAAATGATTTTTAAGCACTTCTAAAGCATTTAAGTAAAATTTGAAAAATACTTATATTTTTAAGCTAAAAAAATCAAAGTCAAAAGTTATAAGTTAGACTTATAAATCAAAACCAATAAATCCAAACAGATCTCCCACGCACAAAGTGATAAAGACCAAAGATAAAAGTTTGTTAATTAAACTTTAATTTTGATAAAAGTTTGTCAATTAAACTTTAATTTTAAATTTGATATGATAATTAACACGGGTGGGAAGGAAAATATGTTGTCTCCAAACCAACCAAAAATTCAACAGGCGTGCGGCACGGGCCCAACATGAAGGAGATACATTTGAAATCATGATTTAAATAAGTGGAAAAATCAGCCACTGAATTCCGTCACAGTTTGAATAGTAACCAAAAACATTCAACAAGATTTTATCCAAAAGCGTAATACCTGAAAAAATTACAACAATTGAAAACTGAAGAACATTAAACACCAACCCAATAATGCATCTTTACACAGTTATCTACAACATGTCCTCAACTGCAAAAAATGCATACTCACTGCTAGCTTGACAACAATTGACCTGACAGCAAGATGTCCTCTGCTTGATTCAGCTTTGTGTACTTGTACTTGCATTAAGAGACACTTTTTTAATCAACTCGCATAACTCTAGGTAATCCGTATAGCCTAGTCTCTTTATCATCATGCCCTGAATGTGAGATTTGAACTATAGATTGCCAAACATAACAAAGTATAACTTTAACATGGATTAATATGCAATTATGCGTACACATATACATATTTAACATTTACTAATCTGCGATGTCAACATTTTACTGGCAAGCTCTAAAACGAATAAAGTGCCCATAATCATTTTATTGGAAAAATAAGGATGACTTCAAAATCTAAAACCTATGCACCTCAATTAAAAGACGTTAAGAACTGGCAGATCATCAGTACATAGGCGCCAAGAAGATTCTTACCTGATCGAACATGTCAATATCTGAAGGACTGATTGATCTCATGGGCTCCTTAAAGTCATGCAGCTAGAAACTCAGCATCTCAGAAATTTTGAGATGAGAATCCTTAACCTTTTATTGTTTGGACTCCAGCTAACGTTACTTTCTCTAACGGTACTTTCTCTCTCCAGCTAACGTTAACCTTTCCGGCAAGGGCTCGCCGCCCTCTTGGCCGGAAAAACTGACTCGACCACCGGCGAGCCCTTGCCGGACGAAGAGAACTCGTTTCTCCCTGTCTAGCGGGTTCGTCACTGTGGTTTCGTCGGTGCCCCAGAGCTACGTGCGTCTTCTGACGACTCTCTCGTGTCTCCGGCAACCGGCAGAAATTAAGATAGTGGTCGCGCAGTGATAAAACACTGTTCGGTAACCACTATCCTATATTTGTGCAAACTTTTGTGTCGATTATAGTTTTCGGCGACGATTCGGCTAGAAATTCAGCTTGCGGCGACGCGCTCATCAGGTCAGTCTCTGTCAAGTTGCGAGGACTACTCAGGTGATATCTTAAACTTTAACATTATTCCCTGCGCAAACATCGACCTGTGCTTGTTTCCTTTATCTGTACTTATTCTTACTGTGTTTGTATTGTATTGTTATGCTATATTGTTTTGTTTTGCTTTTTGCTGGGCTATTGAAATATTTTCTCTGTTGTGGATTGTGTTGCTGACTAGTGTGGCTTATAATTGGACACTGCTGTCATAATTCGTGTGTATTTGCTACCTAATATTGCTGTATATTGTTGTGCACTGGTATATATAGCTGATTGTATTTTCTTGGTTCTTTGTTGCATTCTGGGATTTCACTGCTTTCTCCCTGCAGTTTGTTCCCCTGCTATGCTGCATTGGATGAACTGATTGTATTTGCTTGTTGAAGGCATTGTTCCATTAATTTGATATAGCGACATAGTGCATATATTGGTATATATTCTTGTGAATTCTGTGCGTATTGGTGTACTAGATTGTCGAGGATTTTTGTGTGCATTGGTGCTTATCGCCTAGTCGGGTCTCTTTGTTATTGTTGGAGTTTGTCGCGTAAAGTCTTGTTCTTAGTCTCTGGCGTCGGGAACGCATGTAGGCCAAGGGTCATGTCTTAGATCTGGGTTAGGGGATAAGTGTAGGGGTGGT
>JAABOM020000101.1:17806572-17826872 GCA_011800125.2 Solanum clarkiae
GTCTTCAGTAGACCTTCAAGGAATCTATTATTATGTTATGTTCTATTTGAGAACTAGACATTTGAGACATATATTTTTTCGAGAATTCTATATTTAGAGGCTTGTACATGTGACACCAATCCTTGGGATAGTTGTAGTTTGGTATTCATATGATTAATTGTTGTATTAGTCTATTCATCTTCCGCAATTATTTCATGTTTGGATTAGTAAGTGTTGGGCTGACTCACCTTGGTGGGTTAGGTGAGTGTCATCACGCCTGAATTTCGGGTCGTGATATTCAAACTGATTAAGTGGTTGAAATATTTGAAAAAAAATACATTTAATATTTAAGATCTTAATTGATTAATACTTAGACCTACCAAACAACTTAAATTCTGATTATGACTAAGACTTTCATTGAGTGCTAATACATGTGAGGTGATTTTGTACTTAGTTGGACAATCTATTTAAATACACAAATTTGTTTTTTAAAAACAAAAAAATGTGCCACATCATCCTAAATGAAGAAAAAGTATTGAATTGGTATTTAGTGATTAAATTCTTTTCATTCATATCATGGTTGGATGGCCACTTCATTGGAAAGTAGCTGAGATTTCTTCAAAGTCTAGGAGATTTTGTCAAACCAATGCCAAGCTGGGGTATTCCCTGGAAATTGTTAATTTTATAACTAGTACAGCAACGCACGTTGAGAAATTTAACAGTTTGATGGAAGATTATTTTAGTTAGCAGCAATATCTTGATGATATTTATTAAAAGATGTTACACTTGTAAACATCCAATTACTATTCATTGAATAACTCAAAACTAAAACAAATTAGAATTTGTACATTTTGCACACCAAATCTGATGTGACATGCCACATTATAATATGTCATTTACTGGCAGAATTACAAATTTGACGAAGAGTGTATATAACTCAAATATGCGCATAAAGGATAAAATATATGCATCTTATGAACCCAATCAGCTCAAGAAAATATTTAATTTTATATACCATATAATTTTTCGACAAAGTATATGCACCAGACTATCCTTAGCTTAAGGTGGTTTAGCCCATGATCTCATTTAACACCCCATATTATATGTCAATTGGCTTGAACTTTTTAAAAATGAGGTAAATAAATTTTTTAATGAGAATAGTGAAAACAAGTTACATAAGTGACATTCCAAGTTCATTATCTCCTTCAAACCTACCTACCAACTTCCTCAACTCCCATCTCAACATTCTTCTACTCCCTGCCATCCTCGAACTCCCGCTCCGCACCCTATTCCTCCCCCAAAGTGTTTCGCTAAATCGTATTTAAATATTTTTTGGATAATTTTTTTCATTTATGTATCAAATTAAAAAAAAAATCACTTATTTTATAAGAAAATGTAATTTTAAAAAAAAAAAAAAAAAAGGGGGGGGGGACCAAACACACCCCAAGCTAATGCACATTTTTTATTCCTAATGACTTTTAGCCAGCTTAGCGCCAACTTTCTATGTTTTAATAATAAGATTCGATCATGCGTTCCTTAAACTTATCAAGATTTTAAAGCTGATTTTTTTTCAATTATTAAAGTTAAGCTGGAGTTAAATTAATATATTCATTAAGTTTACTATTATTACAAATGATTCTTTCCGGCTATGGATCAATATATTTTAATTAATGATGGTTCGAGCATGTAACAATATAAAAAGTCCTTCTCATACACCAAATTATAGAAACCAACAACATATTTCATATCTTCCAGATTATCAGTGCGTTTTCATTTCGTTTTTCTCAAAAACCAATCTTAAGAATTTCAATTAAATCTGGTAAGTGAAATTAATCACTCAATTATTTGTTACCCGCGAATTTTAACTATGCTTTTAATTACTCTACTTGATCAAACTAATTAATATTCGTTTTCTCCAGTAGCACTCCAAGTTGCTATGGCAATAATATCTATTCCCAGCAGCACCACAATGTTTCCAATGCCTCAACAAGTAGTGAGACAAAATAGAGAGGTAATTTCATGTATAATCCAAAACTTCTAAGTAACTAATATGAAGAAATATTCTTCGATATAACATCGATCGATCTTCATTCTAATAAATGCACATTTTTGGTTGTGATCAGGTTGTTATGGCAGAGGAAATGGGCTGCGCCAGAATGCTCACCTTGAATCGGCCTAACAATTTAAATTATATATCGCGCGAAGTGGTATATATCGATCTATATACTATCAAGAATATATATATTTAAAAGTTCACTTGATTATAGAATTTCGTTTATATTAGGCATTAACTCTGGGGCAGAAATTTGAGAAATATGAGAATGATGATAATGCTGAATTTGTAATCATCAAGGTAAATACTAGTTATTAACAAGTATCTAATTTTACTTTTTTGCTTAATTCTTACTATTTGTTTGCACATATATATAGGGAGCTGGTCGTACTTTTTCTGCTGGTGGGGACTTGCATATGTTCTATGATGGACGAAACACAAGTAACTAGCTAGTTCAAAAGATTTCTTTTTTTTTTTTAAACATGTACTCCGTGTCAAGTCAAACTCACGAGCATACATATTTTCAGGGGATTCTTGCCTTGAAATTACTTATAGAATGTATTGGCTTTGCTACCATATTCATACTTACAAGAAACCACACATCGCTTTAGTCCATGGAATGTCAGTGGGAGGAGGTGCATCCTTGATGGTTCCGATGAAGTTTTCTGTCGTGACGGAGAAAGCGGTATGCTCAGATTTATTTTACTTATAATTATAGATGTGTTAGGACCAAGCGCTTACTATTATGTCAAAAGCTATAGCTGATAGCAAATGACGAATTTATTTCTTAACCCAGTCAATCATACAAGCGTCATGTTCGATCATGGCTCCGACACGGACTCCCAGCCCTGTGATGGAGCTTGCCATAGGCAGAATGTTGGCATTAGCCAACAAGATGATATGATTGTATAAACTAATACTTGTGTGATCCAACTCTGCAGTTTTGTTCTACTCCTGAAACAAATATAGGGTTCCATCCAGACTGCGGCTTCTCATACATGCTTTCGCGTCTTCCAGGTCGACTTGGTAAGCGCTTAACAAGGACAATGTAAAAGAGAGACTGAATGAAGTATATGATGTTAACTACATTATGTGTATGTGTAGGGGAATACTTGGGATTAACAGGGGAAAAACTAAGGGGTAAAGAAGTGGTTGCTGCTGGACTAGCAACTCATTTTGTTCCTTCACAGGTAACGCTAGTTCCTTCTCATCAGAAATTTATCATACACTACCACCAATAAAGTATTTTTATAAGCAACACGACAAAGACTTTAACAACTTTAGATGCAATCATGCAACGAATCAATTGGAGGGCAGTAACCTCCCTCAATGCCTTTTGAGCCTGAGCTTGAGTCTGAGCCTGTCGCACGAGGTTTATCTAGTACAGTTTACCCAATGTGTACAACTTGTAGAGTTCTCACTCGAAAAAGGTAGAAGTTGTAGAGGCTACAAATTTTTTGGAGTTCAGAAAAAAAAAAAAAAAAGGAATGACACTATATATGATAGAATATGCAATATCATTATTAGCTTTCAAATTTTGCGATGTTTGAAGACTGAATATAATTTTGTGCTTATACATTTGTTTTTCCAAATGACAGAAATTATTTCAGTTAGAGAAGCGTTTGCTGAGCATAAAAAGTGGTGATGAGGATAGTATTAGGACTGTCATCAATGAGTTTTCCTCCAAAGTTCACATAGATGAAAGAAGTATCTTGAACAAGTAATGTATCTGAATTATTATTAATTTTTTTAACTTTTGCTTTAAGATGAGATATTAAAAGTAACGTTTTATTTATTTATTTTTTCAATTCACGTGTAGGTTGTCCATAATCAACGAGTGTTTCTCCAAGGATTCTGTGGAGGAAATTATTGAGTCATTTGTAAGAATTAATATGCTACTCCTTTGTTCTAATTTATTTATTACTTGCTACTTTTAAAAAAGCAAAATGTAGGATGCATAAGGAAATACTAATGTTATTTCATACTATGTTAAAGGAAATCATAAATTCACTTAACTTACAACAACAACATACCCACTGAAATCCCACAAGTGGGATCTGGGAAAGATAAAATATACGCATAACTTAATTACCACTATCTCATAGAGATAGAGAGGTTGTTTCCGGGAAGTCACGTCTCAAGAATCAAGCCTCATAATCAGAAAATACTAGATATGAAAAAAAAAAAAGAACAGAAAGAGGAAGAACAACGAATAATGAAAAAGCAAATGATAGCATGTAAATACGAAAAAAATAATAGTAAAAAAGTAACAAAAAGAAGTAACAAATATAAGATGGATAATGGCAACACCGGATAAAATCGACTACTCCTACTAACTTACTATATCACAAGGCCAGACATCATTCTACCCGTACTAACCTACTGGTCTACTACCCTAATACGTGACCTCCGCTCCTTTCTGTCTAAGAACATGTCCTCGGTGAGATGAAGTTTCGTCATATCTTATCTGATCACCTTCCCACAATACTTCTTTGGTCTACCTCTATTCCTCCGAGTAATCCCTAACTCCGTCATGTTTTTTAATACATAAACAAAAGGTAAATTACATGACATTTAGAATTATGTTTCTAATTACATATTGACATATAAAATGAAAGATGTAGTAATATTAGGCTAGACAAATGATGAATATGGTTCATAGCATAACTTTTTGTCTAAACTTTTCAGGAAGCTGAGGCAAGTAAAAAAGGAAATGATTGGATTATACCAGTGCTTAAAAGTTTAAAGAAAGCGTCTCCAATGGCACTAAAAATAACATTGAGATCGGTAATAAGTCCTTTATTATGTGTATTAAACAAGAAAAAGAACAACAACAAAATTATTTTATGGACAAAAAGAAAAAGACACTTACTTCTCTTTTTCCTAAATTATATTTAGATACGAGAAGGAAGGACACAAACCATATCTGAATGTTTGAGGAGAGAATTCAGGATTTCAATGAACATACAACGAACCATAATATCTGGTGATTTCTATGAGGTAAATTTTTCAAATTAATTTAAGTACACTTAATTTGCTATTTTTATTTTAAGTCTAAAGAAAATGTATTGATTTATTTATAAAGGGCATAAGGGCTCGCATAATTGACAAGGACAAGTCTCCAAAGGTATGCACTTTTACTTTCTTTCTTTGAAATAATTAAAAAGTATTTCTCCAATGTTGAATAATGATAATTTGTTTATTAAAATATTACTGATAATTTTTATTACTTTTTAAAATTTATAGTGGAACCCCTCAACTCTTGACAAAGTACACGATGAACAACTCGAGTTGATATTTAAGCCATTTGAACATGACTTGGAACTTCAAATTCCAAAAGAAGATGAATGCAGGTTTAAATGAAGTCTTTATACAAAAATAGATTTTGTAATATTATTGAAGAAGATTGTTAATCAGTCTTTAATCTTGCATTTGCTCTATATACAACAGGTGGAGAGGAAAATATGAAAATTCGAGATATTGTCGTCCCAACAAAGTGAACATTCAAAAGGTGTCCCCATCAACATTTCGTGAAAGTGTCCTTGTGTAATTTATTTTTTGTTATTAGTAACATACAACCAAGTATATATTTATTTGCTTCCAAATGTACACGCAAGTGTACATAATCGTCAAGTAATACAGTGATTTGAAGAAGTCAGATCTAGCGATTCCACATGAATTTAATTTTATGGTTATCAAATTCTACTGTTATCAATCAATTAATAATCACGCAAGTGTTTTCAACACAAGTCTATATATTCTAAGTTATAACAATTATAGTAGTTAAGCAATAGAACAATTAAGTGAACAATCACATGAGTATGTTGTAGCACAACGATATATAATCTAAGTTGTAACAAGTCAAGTCAAATCAATATTCATGCGACTAACCATAACCCATGAACAAGGGTGTTTATCCTCTCATATTCATAGCAACCTTTAAAGGGTAGTTATTGTGCCTACAAACGTGTGAGAAAGATGAACAGAATTAAAAATCAAAAGATTCCATGGCTCAATGTGCAAAAACCTTGTAATACTGTCCCACCGTCTCAAAAACGTCCCACGAGTATATTTATAATGATGGAAAAAACTTAAGAGGAATTATCCCCAATCAAAATCGGACTATCTTAAAAGCATGCCAAATTTGATTTTTCTATTTTTTGGGGGAGTGTGTGTGGGGCGGGGGGGGGGGGGGAATATTTGAAATTTTTTTGAGCACTTATACTAGTCCATAAGCATAATTTTTAACTTAACTTTTGACTTAGAAAGAGCTAGAAACGTTGTGAAGCCGGAGAAAATGATTTTATCTTTTCTCCTTCATATTTATTTGTTTTATATTTTTTGGATGCTTGATTATAAGTTATTCATGTCTATAGAGCTAAACTTCTCATTTTAAGATTATGGTAGTTTCACGCATTGTTGTGGTATGAACTTGAATTGACTTGTTAAGATAGTTTTTGCAGTATTGTGGCTCGTGTAGTTACTTAATTACTTTTTTCTGAGCTTAATTCTTTGATTACTTGACACCTTTCAAATATTATTTATGGTTCATAAATTGAACTCGGGAGAGAATTTAAATGTGTAATAAGAAAAGAGTAGAGGTTGCTTGTGAACCTCATGGGGAAAGAGGAACTATTAACTCACGTGGTTAAAAAAATATACATATTAGCTTGCTTAGTTGATGTAGATGGCATAGGAAAAATTGCTTCAATGAATGTTTTAAGATGCAAAATTATAAAATATGTTAACACTTTGAAATATTTATAGTTTTTAATTTTTATTTACAGTTATGTCATATTATGTATTTTGTTTCTTTTTTATATATTAAGTACAAAAATAAATTTTTAATGCAAAGATGTCATATTTTGTATGAAAAGTTATACATTTTGTGTTTATTTTTTTGGGTTTGAAATAAAAGTAATTAATGGTTAGAATGACATATGTCATAGAATAGATTTTTTTAATTGTTTATTTTCTTCATTTTTCTATGTACTTGTGACATATTTTGTTTCAAAAGTTATTTATTCTTTGTTTATTTTATTTTTTTTGTTGGAAACAAGACTAATAAATGGTAGAATGACATATGTCAGAGAACTTATCTTTTTGTGGTTTATTTTCTTCCATTTTGTATGTACTAACTTACATTAAATCTTATATTAAAAAAATTAAGACTTTTGACCGAGTGACGTGTACTTTTAAACAAACAAAAGGTAAATGATTACTTGAGAATGAAAAGACATTTATTAATCTTTTCATTTACTTTGGTTAAAAAGATTTTGATTTTTTCATTAATTGAAGAAAGACTTTTCGTCTTCCTTCTTCGTCTTTTTACTCTTCATCTATGAAATATAATTTTGGTTTCAATTCTCTGTCTATTCATCCATCTTTTGTACTATTTTGTGTTTTTCTTTTGTGCGCAATTGATGTTTTTTCTCCGAGAAAACCCTTGTTAGAAAAAGTCTCCATTTAAATGTAGACACTATTGATTTGGCTGGCACACCCATGGCATGCTCAAGACTAAAATTTAATCTTGATTTATTTATTCCATCTTCAGTACGGGATAACCCTCTAAATGGTCGCAACCCCAACGTCATTATCGTAGAGTCCTCAAAAAAAAAGGAATTCGTAGAAGGTGCACCAATATCCTTGAAGGGGAAAGAAAAAGAGAAAGTTGATTTACCCAAGGATTTTGTCAGCAATGCAGGACAAGCTTCAAGATGGACATAGCCTTAACATCATTGTTATTGAGTCCTCGAAAAAAAAATTCGGAGAGGGTGCTTCGAAATTCTTGAAGAGAAAAGAAAAGGAGAAAGTTGATTTACCAAGGACAGTAATTTCAAGGACAATTTACCAATTATAAAAAGATATCGTTTGAATCAGAAAACCAATTCCGCAAATGTGAAAGGCAAGGTACCGCATTATCTTTTTGTTAAAATTTATATTTTGATACAAACTTTAGATTTGTTTTTAAAAAACATACATAATTATCTTTTTTTCGTAGTCTCGGGATGTTGCATCTTCTAGAGTTGATGATGGCCAAGGCACGAAGCCTAAGAAGGCAAGGAAGAAAAATGTGAATAAAAGTTCAAAAGTGCATAATTCTCCTTTTTCGTTTTTTTAGTTTTTTTGTTTTTCTTTTATATTGACAAACATTTTTTTTTTTTATATTTCAGTGTTTATGTTGGTTTTGCGTATTTGAATTTATGGATATGTTGGATATGTTGGTGATGTAATACAATTTATAGATGTTATATGTCATTTGAAAATTGATATATAGATTTGCTTGTTTCATTTTTGGTTAAATTTATGTCAGATTTTGTGTTTGCAATTGGTAATCTGATTGGTTGAATATGCACAATAATTTTATTTTTAATTTTTATTTGGGTTAAATTATGTTAGCAAGTTGGCCGTTAAGTAGTTTTATTGTTGATTACCAAATTTTTGATTGATTTACATGCTCTTCAATCTCTAAAGTAGTAATTATTGTTTACATAGGTCTTATAAATCATTGGTTGTTGAGTTTGAAGTTTGTGGATTTTCTTTTGGGTTATCTGATGGTATTAAGCTTATCATGGTGAAGTTAGTTGTAATATAGTGACACTGTTGGTTAACTCCTAGTCATTGTCTTTGAATGACATGCTTTTAACTTTCAAAATTGTTTTCTGTTGGTTGGATATGCAGAACAAACTCTTTGTTTTTGTTTTTTGATGGTTCGTTTGTTGTTTTTGCCATGTTGCATAATTGTATCCATTTTTTGCTCACCTAATTTTTTGGAGTTTTTTGCTGGATGAATTCTGGTATTGGCGATATTTATGATTTTCTTTTTTTGCAAGGGAAATGACATTTTGACTGTTGGCAGCATGTGTTTTCATTTTGGGTGTTGCTGTTTTAATTGAACTTTGTTGATTTTTTGTGATATTTTTTTGTCTTGATATTTAGCTATTTTTTGTTTTTGTAGACAGATGGTTGAATTTATTTGTTATATTTATTTTATTGTGATTGTAGCCTATATACTTGTATTTTTTTCGAATACCATTCTCAAGGCTAGTTGGATATTCCGGCTTGTTTCATAGATCCCTATCTCTTCCGGTTGATGTATGGCGCATTACTTTGGGAGTATGGAAGTCAAAAGATAGATGATGAAGTTGTTAGCCAAAGCGAAGTCATGGGGAATGTGCTTATTCGATTTGGGGCTCCCAAATTTGATAGGAAATATATTCAGTCAGTGACAGCATAGGTCCTTAGAAGTTGGTCCCTAGAAGGAAGAAGTAGACACTTTTCATATTTCTACTTTTTAGTAACTTATATAAATGTTGATATTTTATATATTTTGGTTAAGATTTTTTGGATTTTTCGTTAACTTTATAGATGCGTCGTTCTTTATTGTTAACACCCATACAGTTTACAGTCATTTGGATCATTGTTGGTTGTATTTTTTGGTATGTTATTATTTTTTATGGCAACATAATGGGTTGTGTGAGTATATTATTTTTTTTAAAACCAACACTATTGTAATGATCCGATCGGAGGTGGGGGATTGTGGTTGTATTTTTTATTATCTTTTTGTGGCTGAAAATTTTTATTATTATTATTTTAATGGTTATGCAGGTTCCACAATGCTAGTGCATTCTTTACTTTAATGTTTTATTTTTGATAATGTATATGTTCTTTCCATTAGTACGTTTTCAATATTATTATTATGCAGTACTTGCAACTTTTCACTGCAACCAAGAGGCGTACTTAGCCTCTATTTAAAGAGCAGAGCATGTTGTTCTTTGAGGACGGAGAAAACGTGAGAGAGATAAGGAAAAAATAAGAAATATTTATTTTCAATATCTAGGTAGAGCATAGAAAGAGGAAAATTCGTGACCAACAGCTACATAAATACCATTTGTGTGATCCCGGCATTGAAGTAAGTTTGTCTATCCTTCTTCGAGATTGAGATTGAGTTATTGAATATTCGTATACTATAATTTATGGAATGAGATTGTGTTATACGTTGAAAATTTTTCTTATAATCATATCCGTAAAAAACTTTAATTATGTATATGGTCATTTATTTATTATTATTTATTTTTAAAAGAAGCAGAAAATAGAAACTTAAAAGGATAAAATGGACTTACCAAATAACTTTGAATACTACTCAACGAAAAAATTGAGGTGGAGAATTGACCTAAATACTGATATGAGAAATTAAGTGTGGTTTGAACAACTAAAAAACATCGTACGCATGCCTTCATAATAATAACTAAAGTTCATTGGACATGCTGCAAGACTTATAATATTGCAGTGGTCGTTCGTTTGTTGTTGATTTAGAATTAATTAATAAATTATTCATTTTAATCTATTAAGCTGTCTGCTTGAATTTCCTTCTATAATCTTTTACTTTTAATTCATTTTAGCTTCAAATTTCTTCATTTTTGTGTCAAATTAATTCTACAAGTTAATCGCACTATCTAGTACAATGCACAAAATTTATACTCAAAAATGATAAATAAAAGCATTAATTATGAGACAAATGATGACCGAAAATATGTACTTTGGGCATAATATTGAGAATCGTGATTAGATTGAGAAATTATAATTTTTAACACATGACGGAGAATTTTGAAGGGAACAATATCCCAGAATGTATAAAAGAGGGTGAATATAAAAGTGCTAACTTGGAGAGCTTTGATAATTATTATACTTATTGAGAGAAATATCGCTTTTATATTATGCCTTGATTGCATGCATCCTCATACCACATGTCATGATATTTTGGGAAGTTGTAAATGGTGACTCGTATCATGAGTCCTTGACCACGCTCACTTAGGTGGCAACATAGATGATACGTGATTCGTATCATAAGTGCTTGACCATGCTCACTTAGATGGCAAGGTAGTTGATACATTGTGATTCGTATCAGGAGTCCTTGACCACGCTCACTTAGGTGGAAAGGTAGTTGATACAGGGAGATTAATATCATGAGTCTTTGACCACGAGTCAAGTGGCAAGGTAGTTGATATATTGAGATTATATACGACAGGCTGTGCGACAGTCTTGATTTCACACTGTATTGCATCGCATATCATACCATTGCATACTTATGGTTATTTTGAATTGTCTTGATTAGTATTATATGTTTACTTTATTCACGTCGTTTTATACAAATTGGCGGCACCGATGCCGGACTGGTTTTTCTATTGTAGGTGAAAGCATTCCTAGGTTATTTTATAGTTTATTCAATTTCTTATTCTTAGTCGGTTAAACCTACTGGATACATATTATGTGTACTCACCCCTACTTCTTTCTTCCCCGCAGATTTTTGTCAAGATTTCCCATGCGATAGTTGATTTTCTCACATAAACGGGTCACGCTAGATCTAATGGTGAGACTCAAGAGCTTCGAGTTCCAGTAGATTCTATCCTAGTTGCATGGTCTTTGTTTCTGTTTGAAGACTGTAATGTACTTATTCATTCGTGTATGTACTAGATGTTTTCTACACTCGTGACACCAGGTTTTGGGATATGATTTTATCTATTGAGTTTTTTCATTTTAAATGTATTTTAGCGTTGGATTTGGAAATTTATTTGGCTCCATAGTCATGATCCTATTTTGGGTCATGATAAGTTTGGTATCAGAGCTCTAGATTCACCGGTCCCACGAGTTAAAGAGCAGGGTTTCTAATAGAGTCTCGTGAATCAGTATGTAGACGTCCATATCTATCTTCGAGTTGCTACATAATGCTTGATTAGGAATTCTCTTTTCATTGATTCCTTTCGTGCAATTTTTTCATATTCAAGTTTTGTATGCCTCTAGTCCATTCAATCTGCGTAGATGCTGAGAACTAGAGTTAGCAATACCGAGAATGAGTCTTTACCTATTGTCCAAGCCTCTGCCAGAGGGCAAGGTAGGGGCCGAGGAAGAGGTCGTGGCAGAGCTAGAGGCCGAGGCCAGGCTAGGGGAGCAACACCAACACGAGGTTAGACTAGAGGGACCTCACCTGAACCAATCAATGGCCTAATCCATGAGCAACAGGCTGAGGATCCAGTCCAACCTCCTGCAACCTCTGAGGGTACACCAGTGTTACAGGAGATGTTGACGCGATTGTTGGCAAGGTTGGAAGGTACCCCTACTACTAGTAATCTTCCAGGTACCGCAACCCCTGCCATACCTGTTAGTCCTTCATGGCTAGCTCAGGGACCTAGTATGGATTCCAGACCCCGAGTCCATTTTTCATTCCTTCTATTGCACCTCCAAGGTTTTCAGCCCCGCCAGTTTCTGCCAGTGCCGCTATGTCCTTGTCTGAGCAGAAAAGTTTTGAAATATTTATGAGATTGACTCATCCCAAATTTAATGGTATAGCTAGAGATGAGGCATATGACTTTCTGGTAGAGTGTCAGGATAGACTGTTCAATTTGAATATTTTGGAGGCCCACGGGGTAGCTTATTCATCTTATCAGTTCATGGGTATGTCCAAAGAGTGGTGGAGGTCGGTCATGGCCCGAAGGCCTATTGATGCTCTAACAATGAGTTGGAAGCAGTTTATGAAAATCTTCCATGAGAGATTTGTACCCTACAGTCTTCGTGATAGGCATCGGGATGGGTTTGACAGATTGGAGTAGGGTTCTATTACTGTGTTCCAATATGAAGAATGATTCCATGAGTTATCCTAGTATGTTATGTCTTGTATTCCCACAGAATTTGAGTGAATTCGCTGATTCGTAAAGGGGCTCGCAAGCTATCTCCAAGAGGCTACTGAATCTCTTGTGTTATTTGCTGGTTCCTTTCAAAGTATTATCGATCATGCTAGGATGATAGAAGGCATCAGGCACGCATGACAGGGTGATAGTAAGAGGTCCCGTCATCAAGGTCAGTTTGAAGGTCATGCACCCAAAGATAGGAATCCTCAAAGACAGGGCGCTCAGGGTTACCAGGGAAGACCGATTCATGCAGCCATTTCAGGTGCAGATAATACTAATAGGCCAGAGGTTGTTACTTATGTGATGAGTTTGGTCATAAGGCCCAGGATTGCCCTAAGCATGCTCCTATTTTTTTTTCCATTGGGGCACAGACAACTCACTCTACATCAGCACCAACAACTAAAGGTTCTTCACAGAATGCGAGGGATGGTACTAGAGGTGCCAGGGTGGAGCTCAAGGTGGCAATCGGTGGTAGACCACAGACCAACGGTGATCGTCGAGTATGTTATATCGTTCCAAGATGAACAGAGGCACAAGCATCTGATGTTGTAATCACAAGTAATGTTCTAGTCTGTCATCGTTTAGCTTCAGTATTGTTTGATCCTGGATCTATCTATTCATATGTATCAACCTATTTTGCTACTGATATTGATGGTTTATGAAAGCCTCTCGATGTGCCTATTTGTGTTTTGACTCCGGTAGGTGAATCCTTAATGGTGGATCAGGTATATCGGGATTATGTAATGGTAATCTCAGGTAGGGAGACCCAGTCTAATTTGATCCTCCTAGACATGATAGACTCTGATGTTATTTTGGGAATGGATTGGTTGTCTTCCTATTATGCAATCCTTGATTGCTAAACTAACACTGCTGTCCGGTTTACCTAAGTTAGTATAGTCAGATGCTCCTAGATTTTATCCTAAAGGGGTGATTTTTTATGTTCATGCCCGACGCATGATAAAACATGGGTGTTTGTCTTATATGGCTCACATACGAGATATTTCTAAGGAGTCACCTTCTTTAGAGACCACGAGGATAGTAAAAGATTTCATAGATGTGTTTCCTACTGACTTGCCCGGTGTTCTCCCAGAACGTGATATCGATTTTGCTATAGATGTGAAACCGAGTTCCAAACTCATTTTTATTTCCCCTTACCGGATGGCTCCGGAAGAGTTAAAGGAATTGAAGGAGCAACTAGAAGATTTGTTAAAGAAAGGATTCATTCGGCCTAGTGTGTCGCCTTAGGGTGCACCAATATTATTTGTGAAAAAGAAGGATGGTACTATGAGAGTGTATTGACTACCGTCAATTGAACAAGGTGACCAGCAAGAATAAGTACCCCCTACCACGTATTGATGACATGTTTGACCAATTACAGGGTGCTTTAGTATTCTCTAAGATTGATTTAAGATCAGGATATCATCAATTGAGGGTTCAGGAGTCAGACATCCCAAAGACTGCTTTTTAGGGCTCGGTATGGATACTATGATCTTATAGTTATGTCACTTGGGTTGACTAATGTCCCCACCTCTTTTGTGAAATTGATGAACCGAGTGTTTAAACCCTACTTGTCCTAGTATACTCTAAGAGTGTGGCAGACCATGATCATCACTTACGAATCATGCTCCAAAGGTTGCGTGAAGAGGAACTTTATGCTAAGTTCTCTAAGTGCGAATTTTGACTTGAGTCTGTAGCTTTCTTAGGTCACGTGGTGACTAAGGACGACATTATGGTTGACCCAGCCAAGATTGCAGTAGTTCGTGATTGGATGAGACCCACCTCAATAATTGAAATTCATAGTTTTCTTGGACTAGCAGGCTATTACCGTATATTGTTCAAAGGTTCTTTTCTATCGCAGCCCCTATGACCAGGCTTACTCAGAAGGAAGTAGCATTTTTATAGACTGATAAGTGTGAGGCAAGCTTCCAAAAGCTTAAGGAAATATTGATGTCGGCTTCTATTCTAGCCTTACCTGAAGAAAGCGTGCCCTTTGTGGTCTATTGTGACGCTTCTGATGTAGGCTTAGGCGGAGTGTTGATGCAGAAAGAGAGGGTTATAACTTATGCTTCACGACAACTGAAAGTTCACGAGAGAAACTACTCCACCCATGATCTTGAGTTGACTACAGTAGTATTCATGTTGAAGTTATGGTGACACTATCTTTATTGGGTGCATTGTGAGATCTACACAGATCATCGTAGCCTTAAGTATATTTTCTCTCGGCCTAATCTGAACATGAGACAACGTAGATGGTTGGAGTTGCTGAAAGACTATGATATCTCTATTGTTTATCACCTTGGCAAGGCTAACGTAGCAGTTGATGCTTTGAGCCGGAAGGCTTCTAGCATAGGTAGTTTGGCATTTCTTAGAGCTGAGGAGAGACCTTTAGCTTTGGAGGTTCAGTCTTTGGCTAGACAGTTAGTCAGACTTGACATCTCCCCACCTCATAGTATATTGGCCTTTATTGTGGCTAGGTCTACGTTGATGGATCAGATTCGTGATCACTAATTTGATGATAATAAATTATGTGTGATTTGGGATATGGTGTTGAGAGGTGAAGCTAAATCAGCTTCTCTTGATTCTGAGGGAGCTTTAAGGATTAATGGGCGTATTTGCATACCTAAGGTAGGTGATTGGGTTCGCTTGATCTTGGAAGAAGCTCATTGTGCTAAGTATTCCATTCATCCAAGTGTGGCAAAAATGTTTCATGACCTAAAGCAAAATTATTGGTGGTGTGGGATGAAAAGGGACACTGTAGAGTTTGTGGCTAAGTGTCTGAATTGCCAGCAGATTAAGGCTGAGCATCAAAACGCAGAAGGTCTGATGCAAAGGATGCCTATACTTGAGTGGGAGTGGGAGCGTATTACTATGGATTTTGTGACTGGATTACCCATGATATTGGGTAAGGTGGACTCAGTTTGGGTGATTGTAGACAACTTGACCAAATCGGCTCACTTCATTCTGGTGAAGACTAACCACCATGCGGAACAGCTAGCTAAAATCTACATATGTGAGATTGTTAGATTACACGGGGAGTCTATCTTTATTGTGTCAGATCAAGGTTCGATGGTCACCTCTCACTTTTGGAAGATATTGCAGCATGATTTAGGTACACAATTAGACATGAGCTCAGCATTTCATCCCCAGACCGATGGCCAGTCCGAGCAGACTATTCAGGTGTTGGAAGACATGCTTAGGGCCTGTGTGATTGATTTTGGTGCTCGGTGGGATCAACACTTGCCTTTAGTAGAATTTGCTTATAATAACAGTTATCACTCCAACATTCAGATGGCACCATTTGAGGTATTGTACGGGCGTAGGTGTCAATCACCTATTGGATGGTTCGACTCAGCCGTCGTTAATGCATTAGGCACTGATCTTCTTAGAGATGCTATGGAACGGGTACGCCTGATTCAGAGTCAACCGTTAGCAGCTCAGATTCGGCAAAAGAGCTATACTGATAGAAGAGTTCATGCTTTGGAATTTATGGTAGGCGATCATGTGTGGTTGAAGGTTTCATCCATGAAATATGTGATGAGGTTCGGAAGGAAAGGTAAGCTTAGCCCAAGGTTTATTGGCCCATTTGAGATTCTGAGAAGAGTAGGTAAGGTGACTTATGAGTTGGCTTTGCCACCTAGATTATCAGTTGTCTATCCAGTATTACATATCTCCACGTTTTGAAAATACATATCGGACGAGTCTCATGTGATTTCTTATGATATTGTTGAGTTGAGTTCAGATTTAACGTATGACGAGGAGCCAATAGCCATTCTAGATAGACAGGATCGTAGACTCAGGACTAAGGAGATCACTTCAGTTAAGGTCCAGTGGCGACATCGGCATGCGGAGGAGGCAACTTGGGAAACAAAGTCTGACATGCATATCAAATATCCCTATCTTTTTAAAACCTCAGGTATTTTATTTTACCTTATGTTCGAGGACGAACATGATTTTTAGTAGTAGATAATGTAATGATTCAATCAGAGGTAGGGGATTGTGGTTGTATTTTTTATTATCTTTTTGTGGCTGGAATTTATTTTATTTTATTTTAATGGTTATGCAGGTTCCACAATGTTAGTGCATTCTTTACTTTAATGTTTTGTTTGTGCTAGTGCATATGCTCTTTCATTAATATTTTTTTAATATTATTGTTATGTTGCACTTGCAACCTTTCATTGCAACCAAGAGGCGTACCTAGCCTCTATTTAAAGAGCAAAGCATGTTATTCTTTGAGGGGCAGAGAAAACATGAGACAGATACGGACAGAGAGAGATAAGGAAAAAAAATAAGAAATGTTTATTTTCAATATCTAGGTAGAGCATAGAAAGAGGAAAATTCATGACCAACAGCTACATAAATATCGTTTGTGTGATCCCGACATTGAAATAGGTTTGTCTATCCTTCTTTGAGATTGGGATTGAGTTATTAAATATTCGTATGTTATAATTTATGGAATGAGATCGTGTTATACGTTGAAAAATTTCCTTATAATATTCATGTGAAAAACTTTAATTATGTATATGGTTATTTATTTATTTATAATTTCTTTCTGAAAGAAGCTGAAAATAGAAACTTAAAAGGATAAAACGGACTTGCCAAATAACTTTGAGTACTACTCAATGAAAGAACTGAGGTGGAGAATTGAGCTAAATACTAATATGAGAAATTACGTGTGGTTAGAACAACTGAAAAACACCATACGCGTGTCTTCATAATAATAACTAAAGTTCATTAAACATGCTGCAAGACTTCTAATATTGCAGTGGTCGTTCGTTTGTTGTTGATTTAGAATTAATTAATAAATTATTCGTTTTAATCCATTAAGCTGCCTGTTTAAATTTCCTTCTATAATCTCTTGTTTTTAATTCATTTTAGCTTCAAATTTCTTTATTTTTGTGTCAAATTAATTCTACAAGTGAATCGCACTATCTATACAACTCACAAAATTTATGCTCAGAAATAATAAATAAAAGTATAAATTATGAGACAAATGATGATCGAAAATATGTACTTTTGGCATAATATTAAGAATCATGATTAGATCGAGAAATTATAATTTTTAACACGTGACAAAAAATGTTGAAGGTAACAATATCTCAGAATGTATAAAAGAGGGTGAATATAAAATTGTGAACTTGGAGAGCTTTGATAATTATTGTACTTATTGAGAGAAATATTGCTTTTATAATTGTGTCTTGATTGCATGCATCCTCATACCACATGTCTTGATATTTTGGAAAGTTGTAAATGGTGACTCGTATCATGAGTCCTTGACCACGCTCACTTAGGTGACAAGGTAGATGATACGTTGTGATTCGTATCATGAGTCCTTGACCACACTCACTTAGGTAGAAAAGTAGTTGATACAGGGAGATTAATATCATGAGTCATTGACTACGAGTCAGGTGGCAAGGTTATTGATATATTGAGATTATATACGACCGGTTGTGCGATAGTCTTGATTTTACTCAGCATTGCATTGCATATCATACCATTGCATACTTATGGTTAGTTTTGATTGTCTTGATTAGTATTATATGCTTACTTTATTCATGTTGTTTTATACAAATTGACGGCACCGATGTCGGACTGATTTTTCTGTTGTAGGTGAAAGTATTCCTAAGTTATTCCATAATTTATTCAATTTCTTATTCCAAGTCGGTTAAACCTACTGGATACATATTATGTATACTCACCCTTACTTCTTTCTCCTACGCAGATTCTTATCAAGATTTTCCACGTGGTAGTTAATTTACTCGTGTAATTGGGTCATGCTAGATCTAATGGTGAGACTCAAGGACTTCGAGTTCCATTAGATTTTATCCTAGTTGTATGGTCTTTATTTCTGTTTGAAGACTGTAATTTACTTATTCATTTGTGTATGTACTAGATGCTCTCTACACTTGTGACAGCAGGTTTTGGGATATAGTTTTATCTATTGAGTTTTTCCTCTTTAAATATATATTTTATCTTTAGGTTTGAAAATTTATTTGACTCTGTAGTCATGATTCTATTTTGGGTCGTGACAACTATTTTGTACAGGTTATAGAGATTTTGTTTATTGTTGGTTCTTTTTTAATTGTATTTTGGTTTTTTTTTTTAATATGAAATCAACCTTGGCTTGTAAATTTGAGTTTAAATATTTTTTGTAACTTGCTGGTTTAATGTTTATTTTTTCGTAAAATTATTGAGTTTTAAATTAACACAATAATTTAGGTGGAAGGACTTTCATCTTTTACTGTAACTTTACATGTTTTCCCCACACTTTAAAGAGATTGTGTTTATTGTTGATTGTATGTTTGGTTAACTTATTGTTTGGTTATGCACAACATAATATTTTTGGTATTTTTCTCCCCCAAAGTGAAACAACCTTCACATCTAAATTTGACACTACATATATTTGAAAACATGCCTTGAAGTTTGATTAAATGTATGTTAAGTTTTTGGTAAAATTATTATTTTTAAGGTGACACATGGGTTAGGTGGAAGAACCTTTCACATCTTGTTCTCAGACACTTTTTAACATACTTTCAACCAAAACAAAGTCAAACAAATTCCACCTAATAGTTGTGCATATTTTAACCAAGTCTAATTTATTACAAAAGCCCCTCCTATACTTACAGGGGTTTAGTTTATTGTTGGTTGTATGTTTGTTAATTTATTGCTTTTTTTATAAGTAACATAATGTTTTTGGCATTGTTTTTCTTTTTTCAAAATGAAACCAACCTTGACTTGTAAATTTGACTTTACATATATTTGAAAATTCGTCCAGAATTTGCTTAATGTATGTTAATTTCTTGGTTAAATTGTTGATTTTAAGGTAACACAATGGTTTAGAAGGGAAGGACCTTCACATCTTATACTTTGACAAACTTTTTAACACACTTTCAACTAAATCAAAGCCAAACAAAATCCTTTCTAATGCTTATGCATATTTTAACCCAAGTATAATTTTACATATTTTTCTAATACTTTATAGGGATATTGTTTATTGTTGGTTGTATATTTGGTAAATTTATTTTATTTTTTAACATGGTTTCAACCTAAACAAAGTCAATTATAACTCTACCTGTTTTTTGTGCATATTTTCAAACATAAATTAACTGTGGTATAATTTAGTTTAGTTTAGTTTATTGGTTATTACATTGTGTAGAAATATGAAATTTTTCTAATTTATTGTCCATAATCATTGCTATCATTAAATAAAGAGAAACAAAATATAAGAAGACTTTATTTGGATGTACTATATGCAAATTTCTTGACATTTTCCAATGCACAAACCCAACTGTCAATACAAGGTGCATTTATTGCACCTTTTTCATTGCCACACGTTTTGGTTTCTTTTTTTTTTAACTTTTATTGACACTTTTTATTGACAGATGTTGAGTTTTTTTTTTTTTTTATCTTTTCTTCATATATGTACATTTTTGTCATAAAAAATTAATATTTAGTGATAAATATTTTTAATGACATTTTCATGTAATAAAACTTCTTAAAATGTACAAAGAGGTTGTTTTCCAAAATGGCATATCATATGCATTTCACCATTGACCGATGACTATAGGAATATAGGTAGTGCTAGA
>JAABOM020000101.1:17840769-17859908 GCA_011800125.2 Solanum clarkiae
ATAAACATATCGACAGAGTATATAACGAATATATTTTCTACTAATTTAGAGTTTAATAATTTTTTTATTTGTTTCTTGTTTATTTCTTTAAAAAAATCTTATATACCAATTGGGTATCAATATACCCCCAGAGTATTACAAAGGACTGAGCTTATTCTATATGATACCGCTATGGTATATATATACCATTAGAGTATATTTTATAGTATTTATGTTAACGTCAGCATAATGTCAGCACGCGAAATAAAAAGGAGTAAGTGGGCAAAAAGGTAAATTGTTTGAGTAATGGGTCCATTAAAAGTAAATAATTTAGATTGGACCTATTATGAATAAATAATTTCAAATTAGATTTGTTTTATGTACTTTTTCCTTAATTTTATGATTATCGAATTCAACTATTATCAGTCAATTAATAATCGTGCAAGCATTTTCAACACAAGTCTTGCTTTTATTTATAAACTATTGCAGAAAATAAAAAAATTAATTACTAGTGTAATTTATACTAGCTAATGCTGAAATGTAAGAATTTAACACAATAGGAGATGATATTTCGGGGTTATGAATTCATTAATAACCATGTTGAGTAATCATTTTTTTCTAAACTAAGTTTAAGAACTATCTTCGAATAGGCTTTAAGAGATGTATAATATCTTTTTCTCGAGTAATTAATATCCTTATCTAGAATTTTAGTGGTTTCACAAATAAAAAAAAGAAGAATCTATATTTATATTTTTAAAAATTAATTTTTTAATATTTTTTTTAAAATTAAATGACGACTCCGAATAATTTTTTAAAAATTAAATAGCAAATCCATTTTAGAAAATAGGACGCGACACATTGGAAAATAGATGTTTGTAATAGTGTATAGTCTTATAGTTGTTGGGAAAATGCTCAATAAAGTATTATCAACCTATAACTAGTAATCCAATAGAAATGTGAGTCGGTTCAAATGATTACTTAACGTGATTCCTAGCCAATCCATACCCTTGATTAATTTCATCTTATTGATAGATGCTCGTTATTTATTAATTGTTCATTAGTTAGCTTCTTTTTATTTTAGTGTTAATCATATAATATAACCTTTGAATTGCATTGCTTGAATAAATAATTGGCATTAGTTTAATTTACTAAATAATTATTCAATAAGTCTCTATGGGTATGATATGTAAACTCAAAATCTTATGTAACTTGTACACTTGTATGTGCATTTGGACGAAACAAATTTACATAAAGCATATAACCAATTTCATTAACTTTGTATTATATTTTTCATTGAAAATTTAGATTGTTACAATATTAATTCATGACGTCTGCATACATCCTACTTTCTCTAGAGGATTACATAATGTTTGTTATTTAATTTATATATGTGGACTAGAAAAAACAAATTAAGGTATATGAAGTTTGGCTTTAGGCCCCCTAATCTTGTTGAAACAGCACATAAAAAATATCTTATATAATGTTGATTCATTAAAGATAACTACTGATGAAAATTTCATAGGAGATTGTAGGTTTTTGGGTCGTGGATCGTCCATGTAGACTGACCCGATCTAATCTAAATTTTTTAAAAAAAGAGATGAGCACAAAACACAAATTTGAAAAAATGTAGAAATAGTTACTTACCTATTTAACACTTGATGTTTTTAGAGAACATCAAAAGAAAAATTTGATCTTCCGCACTCATATCAAGAGAAGTTTAGTTTGTGGAAGCATAACTTTATTGGTGTTAACAAATACACAATTTTATTCGTGTTACATATAACAATAGCATCGGTATGGGAGCATGATTAGTTGCTTAAGTTTTCCATCTGTGTCTGATGAATCCAAAATTTGTTTGAATTGATGGTTGTCTATGAAAAGAATTTATTTAGTTCTTAGTCGTTAAAAAGAAAATCAAGATAGACTATTTCGTGTGTTTCTTTTTGCCTTTCAGGAGAAGATACAAGAATGAAGAAGAGAGTTTTTCTTTTCACTATTTGTTTGTATGTAAAAATGTGTAGCTTTTATCTTTCTTTTATTTAATAGTTCATTAATTTATTTTGAAAAAACTGTCCAATAATTAAGACCTTTTAATATTATTTTTCATGATTGGAGGCAAATCCTTGGTACTGCAGTAGAAGATGTTGAAAATGAATCATGACAAATTCATTCTCACATATTTTCTACTAAGCAATAGAATAATTGACGATATGAAGTCTTATCATAACCCATGAACAAGGGTATTTATCCTCTCATGTTCGTAGAAATGATAGTTATTATGATTTCAATGTGCTAAAACCTCCCATTGTCTCAAAAATGTCCTACCACAATCAAAATCAGACTATCGATTATTTTATTTTTGACCTTTTTCTATATAAGTATGGTCTTAACTTATGTCATGATCTAGGGGAGGCCGAGAAATTAGTTTTATCTTTTTCTTCTCTATATTTATTTGTTTTTATGTTTTTTCTATGAATAATTTGTTGTAAATTTATCAATGGAGTTAAACTTTTAGTTTTAGAATTATGGTAGCTTTATGACTATTGTGGTACAAACTTGAATCAAGATAGTTATCATTGTGCTACGACCTTTTCTTGAGCTTAATTCTATGATTATTTGTGAATAAACAATACAATAGAAAAATTATATTCGAAGAAACAGAGCTAGGAGTCTTTTTTTTTTACTCATTGAAAAATTACTCTTCTGCCTTCATTACATATGATCAAGTTAATATGATGGAAGCTTGAGAACATCCAAAATTTAGTAAAAACACTTGATTATATGTTCAAGTATTCAATTAGAACATGTCATAATTTAGTGTCTAAATGGGATATATGCTATCAAGTTTAAAGGGATAACTATTCGGAGCATGCATTGGGGCTCCAACTAAATTTAGATCGTGCACAGCAAGACTAACTTCCAATAGGATTTTCTCCATACGTAAGGCCTCGAACTCGAGAGCTCTGATTAAAAATGAAGCAGTCCAAAGACTACACCACAACCCATGTTGGTCGCTAAACTTGTGGTGATAGTGTAGATAGACACACTGATACTTCATTACTCCAAATAAGGAAAAAGAAGACAAGACTACTACTTCTCAGTCGTGTGGAGAGTGGGGAAAGAGAAAACGTAACTCCTTGTAGTATCAAATAGGGGTAGAATGATAAGTAGACTTACCTTTACTAACTAATAGCAATTCATAGCCATAACTGGGAAAAGGAAGACTATCTATATAACAAAAATGGCAGAAAACAGAACTCATATTTTCCTTTGTAGAGGATATGCTGAAGTAACCTTCCATTCATCCATACTGCTGTACAATTGATCAAGTCTCTTAAGAAGAATAGTTTTCACTTCTATCGACTATATCTAGCCAACAAGTTCCAAGCAAGCAAAGCAGCTCCAATGGCAGGTTCCACCTAATTACCCAAGAGTTGGGAATAAGTGTTGAAAATTGCTTTTAGTTTTTAGCAAAATAAATTATTTAGTTTAAGATAAATTTGAATTTTAAATTTTAGTTAAGTTGTTGAGATATTTTAGGTTATTTTAAATTTTAAAAATTATGCAGATTATATATTTTATGTTGGCTAATTATTGAAAGCATTTCAATCCATTGAGAGATTCTTTCATCCATGCTTTTAAAAAAGACCAACAAAAAGAAATGACTAATTGGTTAATACTTGGCACATTACAGGATAGCATTTTAAACTTTTTTATTTTTCAATATGAGAAATTATATTGAGAGGAAAATATGCTTACCTTCGGACAAATGGGATGAACCCCCGGGAAGTCCTTGCATATACAATTAATGACTTCTCTTCCTATATCCCATTTTTTGTTGGCTTCAAGAACACCTCCAACCATAACAAGAGGAAATGGATCATTTCCGTCTACAGAGAATTTAATTGAAAAATCAACTTGTTAGTCATGCCTGGAGACAAATTTGCACAAATGATGAGTAATACAGGTTTGACAATAACATACCCAGTGGAATCCCACAAGTAAGGTCTGGGGGACGATAGAGTGTACGTAGACCTTACCACTACCTCATAGAGGCAGAGAGGCTGTTTCTCGAATAATATAGGTTTGATGATGTAACATAACAAAAAGAATATATGTGAGGAAAGTAACGAGCTTTTAATAATGAAGTCAACTGTGGCACATTGGATTGCTGCTGAAACAAAGACTTGTCAAGCAGGCTACATCTTGATAAATCTTATTTATACCGAGTAAATCACCCAGCAGTTTTGAATCCAAATAATATATGACACTTGAGGTAAAGAAAAAATACCATCATGTTCTGTTAATAATTTGCTTCTGACATAAGAGGTTTCTACGGATAGCTCATGTTCTAGTTAAAATTGAGCTATAAAGATGCAACAATAATAACAGCATACCCAATGAAATCCCACACATGAGGTATGGGGAGGGCAGAGTGTACGCAAACGTTACCCCTACCTCATTGAGATAGAGAGGCTATTTTCGAAAGACCGTCGGCTCAAGTGACACATATCAAAGCAGATTCAAAAAGGAGAAAACAGAAGTAATGAAGATATCACAAATAATAGGGGAAGCATTCAAAAGCATACAGAGAAAAAAAAACAGTAAGCACAACAAATAAATAATAACCTAAGCACAATAATCATGTAATAGTAGAAATTGGAGGACAAGAAACTACAAGAATGGTGTTAATACTACTGATATGCGAGGAGAAACCTATCTCACAAGACAACGAGACGGCGGTCAATTACCTGCTAACTTACCACCATATCCATGACCTCCATAATATAGTATCCACTCCTAATATTTGATATCTCATATCATACTTTTTCCCCTTTAAATAGCCTTGTCAACCCCCACATAAACACTAATCCTACAGAAGAAAACACATTCCACTAGTTTGACATCAATTCTCAATCAGATGATACCATTCCCTACATGTTCTAAATTAGCCATTTAATCGCAGAAGTCCATTATTTGGATAAGTCTAAACTAATTGAATCGGTAAACACTTAATGTATGCAATCGCAAGAAGAAACTATAAAGTGTAATTGCTTCAGATCACTATTATTCTTTCTTCCAGCACCACATTTTTCAACTATGACTCTCTTATAGGCACGATCTCAGTCAAGCATATAGTAGCAAAAGACTAAATCATGATTAAAGTTCTGTTATATATAAAATACTTCAGCACAATTCACTTCAAAATCATATTTTTAGAAGTAAACACATAAACTGATTTACCAAATTCTTTAAGGCTAAGTTCAGTGCTTGGTGGTAATAAATGCAGAGGGACTAATACAGACACATATAGAGACATAGACATGAAAGATATCAAAACATTTCATGTAACTGCGGCTCTATTGCAATCACTTAATTGATTGACAGCATACCTTCACCACCCAACTGTAGTCTTCTAACAACAGCTTTAACACTCGAAGCTAATTCTTGAACTGCATCTCTCAATATCTTATTTGCAACTTCATCACCTCCCTCTGCACAAGTCACTACCACTGGAACAAGAGCCGCAATCCTAGCCCAAGATGGATCTGAATATGTCCACCTGAAAATTTATGAAAAAATGTTCTAACCCAAAGAATTGTTGTAAATACATAACCTATAAACCCATGAAGAAACTACCAAAAAAAAATATCAGTATCTAAACAGTAAAAAAACATATCAAGAAGATCTAACTTAGTAGTTGAAAGTATTACTATTATTCTCAGGTAGAAGCTTAGATGTATAACTGCCTGTCAAGAGCATATGTATGTTTCAGGCATGCAACAAGAAATGATATATCCATTCAAGGCTATGCAAAAATCAGTAAAGACATCCATGGTGTAGAATAATGCAAGCTATGAAAGGTAACTCTGTGCACCAACGCTATGCAGAAATCAGTAAACACATCCATGAACTCCTTTCCCTAGTAGAGTACTATTATTATTTTCGATTAGTTCCACAAGATACCTACCACCTTTCACACAAGGTAACTCTGCGCACCAAGGCTAGAGCAGATGGATAGAAATTACCTAGTGTTTTGTCTTTAACCTGAGACCTCATGGTGCTCAATTCACATCATTGACCACTAGGCCACACCCTTCGGTGCTCTTTCCCTTGTAGATTATTTTAAAGATTATAAATAGTATTTTGATTTATCAAAAGATGGATTATATTTTAGATGAGGATAACACATATAAGCTTGCAAAGTTAAATATTTCTTGGACTCTTCATTTTCAGTGCCGCACCCATGCCGAGACAACATGCATGGGTATGGGATCCATACAGAATCGCACCTATTTTGGGTACTTTGATCAAAAACAATAGAGAAATTCGAGATAGATACAATTATCAATGTAATCAAACAAAAGGTAAAGTGAAAGTGAAGAAATTGGAGTACCTTGTATATAGAAATTTCTATCTTAATCCTTTTCCCTATATCACCTTCTCGATTCTCCTCCTGACCAATATTTTTACTTTGGAATATCTAGTAAGTTTTCCACATTATGTCCCATATTTTCAGCATATAACTCTATTTTTAGCTATTTGAATCATTTTAACCGAATCGCCGACCCATACCGGTACTTGGATCTGTAACCCCAAGTCTTAAAATTCAAATCATGAAGGATCCGACTTCTAGATCTGCACTGTATCGGATACCCGAGTCTAGGCAACATAGAATTTATTTTTTACTATGACAACTGATGAATATTTCAAATATTGTTTCTTTGACATCTGAGGTGTCAAGTTCAAATGTATTCTCTATGCATTTAAAAAGAAAAACTCTTTAGCAACATGAGTAATGTCCAAAAATGTGCATGCATCTTTTCGATTAAAAAATTCACTGTATGAGGCTATGAGCTACTGTTTATTCATGTCTTTGAGGCAGCAAATTACATAAAAGAACAATTGACTCATAAGTGAAGTAGATGAGATTAATGATTCAAGTCCTGATCTAAGTACCCGATAAGCTCGTCAGGAGAAGAAAGATCCAGCTTCCTAAGAATACTTGACGTAAGTGCAGTGTATGGACCACGGCCATCATACGCTCTAACTGCAGCAGTCAATGCCTTTGCAGCTATACCATATCCACTGCATGAACAAGAAAAAGATCCTTTAGTTTAACCAACAAAGGAAAAGTACAACAACCAAATGATTTAGAAAGCCATTGCTGCCTACATAAAATCAATAGGAAAAATTCAGAAAACAAAATTATCTCGAACTGGATCAAAACTAAAAATGTGCAGTACAGAACCAGGTAGTTCGACACAGCATAAAAGAATGGAAAGTTAAAATGACAAGGTAATGGAATCTGGTATGAGGTTTGGAAGATGTAACCAAACAAAGTAACTTCCACTTGGAATTCTTTAGGCTTAAACATGAGACAGCAGAAAACTAGGGAAAAAAATCTTCAGATGTAATGCCCATGTTGTCAGTTAAGTATCTCAAATGAAGCATCATTAGCAACAACTTTTATTGGCTTTCAATGTTCCAGTAGCGATTGGATTTGCAAGGTGTGGGAGAAGAAGCCAAAAAGAAGAAATAGCACACTAACTCATGAAAATAAGAGAACAAATGCAATGATGCCGTGAAACGCATACCTTCCCCAATCTCCTAATACAGGCCCAGCACCAGCAGCTCGAGCATCTCTGCCATCTTCAGTGAAACCATAAGCAATTGTCCCTGTACCAGCAATAAGGACACAACCATGCAGCTTTCCCATTGTTCCACTTGCAAGAGCGGCTACAGCATCATTCTGAACAAAGAATTGGACATGGCTGGGGAATATATCTCTAAAAAAAATCAAGGGAAAGAAATTTAGGAAAAGAGAAAAAGTATACCAAATTAAATATGAAGTAAAAGAAAAAAAAGTCATGAAATATAGCAGATAAACAGCAGTGTGATGAATCCAAATAAAGAGCAATGACAAGTACAGAAGACAGGAAGAAAAAATGAAGGAAACTCTCCAAACACGACTCACAAGATGATGTTCAAATGGTGACACATGGAGTCAAGTCTCTGATTACCAACTATGAAGGATAAAGGGCGGTATAATACATCCTCAGTGGCTAGAAAGAGAATTTTCATTGAACATCATATAATAATTTTCAAATTTCCCAACCATTTCAAACAGCCTTGGTACAATTGGTAATTCAGAAAGTGCAGTATCTCATCTCTAATAGCACTTCATATCACCCTGTAGCAGCAGAGGACACACTAGGAACACAGCATTTAGAAACTAACTACTAGTGCTGAAAACACACACAGTAAAGCAAAAACAACAACAACATACCCAGTGGAATCCCACGAGTGGGTTTGGGGAGGGTGAAATGTAACGTAGACCTTACCACTACCTCACAGAGGTAGAGAGGCTATTTCCTGGGAGCCCTCGGCTCATGCTAACTCAACAAAATTATAATAAAATCCGCAGTATTACATTGTCAGAAATTATAAAATCATTGGTGCTGATCCAATAAATAAACCGATTTTTTGAGATGTTGACTTTTTCTAAAGAAAAAAACGTCCATCATTTTATAACTTTTTAGAGGACATAAAACTAGTAATGATGGAACAGCAGCTTTCTTTTTTCTCTCAATCCCAGTGAGAAAACTGCAACTCTTTGATACACCTTGAAGAGTGGATAAAGAAAGAAAACATTTACAAAATGCCAGTAATCCGGGGGATAAAGAAAGAAAACATTTACAAAATGCCAGTAATCCGGGACTAAAAAAATCTATCTGCAGAGCTAAGACATTATCTTATGGCATACACCCAAAGAGCAAGATGAATGATCTCAATAAGTGTTTGCCACCATGCCTAAATCAAATGCTTAGGATGCAAGTTCTTCATAACCTTCGTCAGAAACCATAGAGGACCAAAACAAAATAAGAATTGAACTTATTGGAGGAACACTTACTTGGTAGCCTTTCCTTGAAAAGTAACATGAAATGAAACTCAAACAGATATTGATGGTAAAGCACATGAAAAAATTGATTTGGAAGGATAATAGAAAGAATTAATTTCTTAAAACATACCTAAGCCAGTTCATTATTCGCTCTACATCTGTTGGATGGTTGACACCAGAGACAGCCAAACAAACAGCTTGTACACAGAAACGTGTTGAGCCTGCTTTTGAAAGAGCATCAGCCATGACTAGCTCTAGAGCATCCCTCGCAGCGCTTTCTGTAAAAAAGACATTTACTGAGAACTATGGGAAGTAGAGTCCTGATCCTTATATAAAGTAGATGAAGTTGGAATGACACGAATAACAGTTTCCTGTCACGAATCCTTTCAATTGTCTACATAGAAAGAGACAAGTTATCTGAAGCTAACTTTTTCCCCTCCGACAAACAGATTTCCTCAAACAGAAAGGTATCAGGATACAGTCTCATCTCCTTGGTATTTTCTTTCGCAGGTTCAATTGCTTGAAGAGCATATTTCCGAAAGAAACAAGATTACCGCGATAAGATATTCCCTTGATTCTTCCTCTGTGTTGTTCACGCAATCTGGTTTTTTTGGGGTTACGAATGAACCTTGGGTTGAAGAAAAAATATCCCCTCCTTATACTAAATCATGGAGTGCCCCGAGTAGTTTATATTACAAATTGAGTTGTCATGACGATACCTTTCAACATCAAAAAGATTTCTATTCGCCAAAGACAACTATGGACTTTGACTTTTTTTTTTTTTCTGTTTCTGCTTTCATGGAATATCTCCACTCTTGTTTGCCAACCATTACCTTCCCAGTACTGGATATAATCCATTCGAAAAAAAAATTTATTGAAAAGGCGATCAAAATGGCTCCAGCTATTCAATTTAGGGGTGGGAGCCAATCCTTTTTCCTAGTTTTCCTGCATTCTCTCAGTAGACAGGGCCCACTCCCTTTCTTAGAGCAGGATATACTTTCTTAACTCGACAAAACACAAAGTAGCATAGTATGTTGTTCCTTGAAATGGAACTAGACATTATTCACCCATCAATAATGGTGATGGTCAACCAAAATTTGGATCTTTTCACTGTAGGAATTACGATAGTACCTAAAGTAAGGGAACGTGATAATATTAAATTGCCAACGTAGCAAAAATGGTAACTAAGGGGCTATCACGAGTTGAAATACATTGATCATGTAAAAAGTTAATTTACCAGTCAGAGCATACAGTTAGAATCCTTGAGAGAAATATATACACATCCAAGAAATTTCTGATTTGTTGCTGTTTATGAAGACAGGTTATTTTCAGTGATTAATAGTACATGCTATACCTATATCCCCACTAATATATCAATAAATACCTCCGACGCTGTTGTGATTGGAGCATCCAGCAACTGCGCGTGAGAGTATGGGAGGAGGGTCAGGTAGTTGATCATCAAAAGGGATAAGAGGCATACAAACACAAACAGTACAAGTGGTATCACCATCCAATCCCAATATAACTTCTCTCTGATCACAAAACCCATCTCCCAGAAGCTCAAAATCCCATATTTCTCCATTCCTATACCTCTTCATTTTCCGCTAATGCAGGCAGGTGGTTCTTGAACCCCATATTTTAATTTGATTAATAGAGAAATAGAATATAGGGACGGCAATGAAAAGCCAATTACTAAAAATTGATGGATGTTTTCGTATTGGGTGGTGTTGGATAAATAAACATTCATTTGTTGGACTACTGTTTTGTAGCTTTTGGACTGCAGAGTAAACAAATCTCCACATCTTTCTTTATTGCCCATTTCTCTCTGCATATAACAATATCATATTTCCAGAGAAAATAAAAGATATAATCCATCAAAATTGAAGAATTGAATTAAATCGATTCAATTTTATTTGGATTAGGTTTGGGTTTGTTCCAAAAAATTGAAGAAATAATCAAACTGAACCGATAAATTATATTCATATATTTTATAATCATACATACATAATACATTACTTAATAAAAATAATTTTTATTTTTTAATCTAGTATATATGTTCAAAACAAGAACATTTATCTTATTAATTTCAGGTATATGAATGCTTGTGACAATTCTTGATCGGACTAGAAATTTTAAAAAAATTTCACAATAAATTTAATGATTGAAAGTTCTATAATATCAGTTGTTTTAACTATTTTTCATTTTGAATGGATCGTTATCACCTTTTCTCCATTTTAAAAGTATCATTACTTTTATTTTTGTGTATGATTAATGATCGAATAACCGAACCAGACCGAATCGAATCTGATAACAATCAAACCGATAAATGTATATTATAGTTGGGTTGGATTGGTTTTTGAGAATTTAAAAACCAAATTAAGTTGATTTGATTTTAGTTTTGATCAATAACCGACTCAAATTGACCTTGAACACCTCTAATAGGTATTATTGTTATCTTTATATAAAAATTAAAGACTATTTTTGAGAGACGTTTAGGTCAATCCATTTTCTTGTATTTCGCTTAGTCTCCATTTTATGATGTTTTGGACAATGCAATGTTCTTTGCCTGTTCATTTCTTGTTTTATGCAACTGTCTAGATTATAAAATAGTACAATTAAATTTGTATATTTGAATTAAGAATGTGTTAAATTGGTTAAATAGTGAAATTATAATGGATTGACTTATAAGAAATAAGTAATAAACAAATGAGTAAGAAGAACTACCCATAGTGTGAAAAAAAATGGTATGATTTTTTTACTTTTTTTTTAAATTATAAAAATTCTTTAGAATTTATAAATTTTGGAATACATCATTGGACTTTCAGTATATCATCAGACATTCGGATACTTAGTAGAGAATGTATCACAGAGAATAGGACATCCGAATACATATGAAAGAGATGTAGCGAAGAGGAGATTTATGTATTCAAGAGGGGAGGGATGTATTAGAGAGGTATTCGAGAGAGATAAGGATGTATTAGCGAGAGGAGAGTGATGCATCCGAGAGGGAATATTTGAAAATTTTTTAAATAATAGAGAACTTTAAGGATTATGATAAAATAAGATGTGTATTTAGATAAATTTTTCTTTTATTTTTTTATGATATATACGTGGAACTAGTCCTTCTTTCATTTCACAAAAAAAATCACGAAAGTTGACAAATATCTACGAATAATTATCTATTACGGGTGTAATTTTAATTAATGGAAGATTTGCCACCCCAGTTATCAAGTTTGTATAAGAATCAAAAATTACAAAACCTCCTTCAAAACCCACTTATACAAATTCCTAATTTCTCTCTCTTCGCCTGATTTTGCTCCTAATATTCCTCAATCAGATCGACTTGAATCCTTTCTCCATCCCTATGGTTGTTTCTCTTCCCAATTCTACCATTTTCATTTTCACGTAATCGCCTAATTGTTTTTTGACTATTTTTCTTTCAAATTTTTAGTTTGTATGAAGTTTACATTTTCTTCACAAACCCATAAATTTTTTATCGTTAAACTTCAATTTTTACAGCTAAATTAGTAGATATTCTCAAATAATAGATGATCCAACTTCATCAAAGAAAATCACTCGAGGTATTTATTTGCATGGCCAAATTACCCATGAACCTCCATTGTTTCTTTGAGTTTAACACAAAATTTGGGAGATATTAGAAGATCAATTGTCAAATCTTTACCTGTTGGTGAGACCATTCCTGTGTATAATTCAAAATTAGGTCCAAGCACAAAAACAATACATAAAAGTGAAACAAATTATCAAGCAATCAGTGACAAAAGTCATCAAATTTATTTCAGCTAAAAAATCAAAGTGATGTCGAAATTGGATTTTAAAAAGAAGAAGAAGGTAACTCACGTTGATTCTAAGGGCAGCCACAGCAATAATATCGATTCAACGACTTGTGCACTAAAGCTCATGATGTGGATTCGAACCACTGCTTCTCCTTATGTTGTTTCCACACACTAATTGAGCAAAATCAATCATATATTTTTATATAATTTCAGTTAGCACAAATCATTTGTTTTTGTATACACTAGTTTGTGTATATTGGCTTATTTGTATATTCATTTTTTATTATACACTATAATACACAATTACATTATACAACTAACGTTATATGTTGTTCTAATATATTCACATATAAATGAGCTTCTGACATCCAACAATACAATTGTCTAGTTATACAACAACAACATACTCAGTGAAATCCCACAAGTGGGGTCTGGGAAGGGTAGATTGTACGCAGACCGTACCGCTACCTCATAGAAGTAGAGAGGCTGTTTCCTAAAATCCTCAGCTCAAAACTACAATGGTCTAGTTACATGTGCAAATAAGTTGTCTCAAGGTTCAACTTTTATAATGTTATTATATTTTGGGGTTTGTTGAATTGAGTCGATTTGAATGTTCATATGTTGAACTATGATGAACTGTGAGAGATAGTTTTATTTGAAATTTAATTTTCTGAGAGTCTTAACGATGCGTTTTTATGCACAAAGAAAAAATATTAAATGATAATTTTTTTCGTGTGAAATTGTGTTTTTAAGAGAGAAAGAAGACTAAAAAGGGCCTAGTTATGATTGTGAAGTTGGGATTATACATGATATACTTTTGTATAAATTCAATTTATATAATATTCTTTTTATACAATTAATTTTAAAATTGTTGTATATGTGTACAGTCGTGTGTATATATGTACCTATCTTTACATTTGCATATTTTTACATAAAATATTACACTAGTAAAATTTATATTTCTACAACGATTATATCATTGAAGAACTCCGTCAAGTCACATAATTGTGATTAGTATAATAATTTCGTAAATAATGAGGTTTATTATCATTTATGTAGCTAAATTACCGATAGTCAAATTTTAAAATATTCACTTTAATTTTTTTCAAAAATAACGACGCATATATAAATTTAAAAGTTCATAGCAAATTTATATTAAATATGAAGTGTAATTAGGTAAACTATAATTATGGAGTATTAATACACTTTACATGTTTCTCATTTGTGAAATTCACTCTTTCTTTATGACTCGTATAATTAGGAGTCAACTACTTAAATAATACTCCTTCCGTCTAACTTTACTTGGCGTGTGTTGACTTGACACAAGGATTAAGAAACAATTAATGATAGAGATAATTTTACCAAATTATTCCTATTTAATATAAGTTATCTAATTAATTAGGATGGAGCCAAAACTTGTTACAGACATTCATTATAATTTTTTTTTTAAAATTAAATTTTTAAATTTCTCTCTAAAATAATTCTTTTAGATATGTTTAACTCTATTAAGAAAATACACAACATAGGTTGGCTACAAGACAACTTCATCAACTCTCATCGCATCAAATAGATCTAAACGTACCCATCAATAATGCTAGTGAATAGGATATTATGCAGCATGAAATGTCCGATCTCAATATTGTTATAAATATGATTTCAATGGATCGAAATATTGTATCAGATCTTAATATTTTAGTGAATCAATCTTTATTTGATTTGAATATTGAACCAACTGAAAAAGATGATACACCATTTGAAGGAGAAACATAAGCAATACATGAATAATCAAATTTGAATAATGGTATGAAAATATTTTTTCTAATTTTTTTGGTAGCTTATATATATATAACCCGAAACAGAAAAGCTAATAATATATAGATAAAAAGAAAAGAACAAAACGAGGATGCAACAACAGCACCACAAACATATCGTTACTCAGATCGAAACTATATTGTGTGTCCTAAGTTAGATATGATCGAGCGACAAATCTATAATGTATTTTATCCAAGCTAGCTAGCTATATATATGTCCATTTTACAGTTGACTGATTCGTTCGTAGTACATTTTTCATATTTGTTTTATATTATTGTAAACGTGTAATTGGCATCTGGTCCAACTACTCTGCAGTAATACAACTACTTCTTGTTGGTGTTTTGATATCTCTTATTTTAGAAGCGATTAGCATAACAAAAACTCTATATAGCTTGAACTTTCACTTGCAATGCGGACACTCGCTCAAGCTATTGTGCAGTAGTAACAGTTGCATAGAACATTGTTCTGTTGTTTATTGTCCTGGAGGCATTGTTCTGCTGTATATTGGATATATGATATGCATTCACCGTGGTTCTGTTGCATAGAGCTCAGTTGATTACTCTTTATTCTCTTATCATATCTTTTTGTTTATAAAAAATAAAGATATAGATGATCCAAATGAAGAAATATTTCAACCATCAAGATTAAAACGAGAGTTAAGTGATGATGAATATAAATCGATTTATGAGATGCTGTTAAAATTAAGTGTTGGTAGAAACTTGAAACTTTCAATATTTTCGATGTCCCCATGAACAGTGAGAAGCATCTGAAAACAATCAGAATTTGGCATACAAATTGATGTATCACGTAAAAAAGCAAAAACTTGTAGTCGTATGGCAATTTCGTTAGACGTTGATCGCTTTCAAGAGATTCTTCTTAGAAGGCGAACAACTCTTCGATAATTAGCCTCTGCATTAGATATGAAGAAAAGTATTTTGACTTTGCATCTAAAGAGGGGATTAATTCAAAGACATCCAAATGAGATAAAGTCATACTTATCAGAAGAAAATAAAATTTTTCGTTTGAGATTTTGCCTCTCCATGATTGATCGTCATAGCACATCATTTATTCATTTTTCAAAGACATGTATAATACAATCTATATCGACGAGAAATGATTTTATATGACAAAGAAAAAAGAGACTTATTACTTGCTGCCGGATGAAAAAGAGTCATCATGTACTTGCAAGAGCAAAAATTATATTCCAAAAATAATATTTTTGGTAGCAGTAGCTCGTCTAAGATTTGATGACGAAGAAAATGTGTTTTCTCTGATAAAACTAGTGTATATCCTCTTATCACACAAGAGGTAGCAAAAAGAGACAACATCAATCGACTGGCAGACACACTAGAAACAAAGCCAATAACCTGAGTAACTAGAGATGTCATAAGCTTATACTTAATCGACAAAGTCATTCCTTCCATTAATGAAAAATGGACATGGGAAGACTCAACTCATCTAATTTTCATTCAACAAGACAATGCAAGAACACATATTTTTCATGATGATGAAAAATTTATCTACGTGGCAATACAAGATGATTTTGACATCTGTTTAATGAACCAACCTTCAAATTCTCCGAATTTAAATATTTTGAACCTTGAATTTTTTCACGCTATTCAAGCACTACAACATATGGAGGCGCAAAAAACTATTGATGATCTTATCAAAGTCGTGGTCAATGCATATGAAAAATATTCAGAAAAATTGTCTAATCATATTTTTCTAACATTACAGTCATGCATGTTAATAATTATGCAAGCTAGAGGTTTCAATAAGTATGACGTCCCACATGTTAAGAAAGCAATATTAGAGAAAGTTGGCCAACTTCCTCTCAGTCTGAAATGTGATTCAAATTTATTACATGATATGCTCAATTATATCGGTGAAGATATTTGAATACAATAATATTTTTCACTTCAGTACCGTAATTAGAGAATGTTATTAAGAAAGTGGAGGATATAATGCCCATTGCAACTGGTCATGAGCTTGAAGCTAAGCTCCAAGGAAGGGAGATTCTTGACATTAACTTTCCTGAAGGTCCTTTTGGTACAAAGGTCAGTATGACCCTGTGAATTTTCAAGTAACTTTTGGTATTAATATGCATTAATTATTGCTTGTTCCTTTTGTCACAATTATTGTTGATCACAAAAAATATTTTTTCTTATATCCTAGTTAGTTATTCTTATCTGAGCAAGTAATTGCTCAGTCTCTTATTGACATGGATAAGGAGTAATGCGCACTCAGCTGAAAACGTTCGGAAATAGTGATATTTTAGGTGTTCTTTTGAGTATTAGGTTCTTCTGAGAAAATTCAATAAAAGACGAAAGCAAACTAGGCAAAATGAGCAGTGTAATATTCATTCTCATGTAGTAAAATTTGAGCTATGAATATGTTTTAGTTTGCAATAAAAAAAAGGTCTTGATGGAAAAGATCAGGCCCCAAATAGTCTAATGTTGAATTTAGCAGTTCTAGAATAAATTCTTTTAAATGTCAATAGAGCTATTCTGGATAAGAACTCTTTTTGCTTCACAATGTTTGTTATGATTGTTGTCAACTTCATTCCAATTAATGAATATTTGGCTTATAAATAATGCAATTAGATAGGCTATAATTTTCAATTTACCTCTACAATCATGTACTATACAAACTAGCTTCAATACTATCTCAAATATTCTATCTTCTTCAGAAAAAAAAATTCATTTAATAAAAATTAGAGAGTAAAAGTTTTAACATTTTACAATATGTTTTTTGTATTTCTTCATTTTCAAATACTTCTTCTCCTTCTTTAAGGAATTTGTTCAAATCAAACCCGCATTTTTCGCCCAAAACTTTGATCTTTGTATCTCCAATCTTCACTTTTGAATCTTGAACTTTTTTGTCTACGGTATTGAAACCTTCGACTTTAACAATACTAAAATTTTCAAGGTTTTCTTTGGGATACATATTTTTTTATTGCTCTTTCTATTTCTTCAAAAGAAATAAAAGCCTTCAACTTAAAAGAAATAAATTAAAGTGACGCATGATAAGAAGCAACATACTATATTTAGATTGGAATAAATGATATGGAGAGATGTGGGGGTGTCAGATGGGCGGGTTGAGTGGAAATTGGGGAGGTTAAAATGAGTTACATTAAATATCGAATTGAGTCTTTTGACCCGCCTAAATGTACTTTGGGCTCAAATAGGTTGGGCTCAAGTGGGCTAAAATTCAGGTTGGATCATAACCCGTCCAATTTAACCCGCTTAATTTAGACTAACATTGAACATACAAAACAAATGATACATTGGGCTGAAGTTAAAATATTATTGTGCTCACCTCAGAATTATTTTAGAAAAAATTACACAAATACACAATTTATTTTACCATAATCCCCAAAATTTTCTACCATTTTAAAAAATTACAAAAATCCCATTTTTTTTGCATTCTCTACACTACCGTGTAATACTTAAAAATTAACCGTCTCCCTTAACTCTTAATAGCTATTATTACGGTTCTTTTTTTAGCAAATAGTTAATCAAACAATCACCAAATAATTTCTTTCCTTTCATGATTTAATTTTAAATTTTTACCTTTTTGGAGTTATCTTGAAAAAAGAAGAGACCATCAGTGTCCTTCTCATGGATGCTCAACTATGTTTCAGCCTTAGGTTTACACAAGAAGTCTGTGTCAGTGATAACCCTCTGTCACGACCCAATCCGAGGGCCGTGACTAGTGCCGATTGGGAACCCCGACAAACACTAACCCAAAAGACCCATTATTACAGCCAAGGAATCTACCAAAAAAAATTTCGGCAGAGTTTCCTCTGTTTTACTGACTAACCGCACCTGCAAACAGAGTCCCAGTATATAACAAATATGTATACATATGCATATGCGGGCCGACAACGTCACCGCTGCAGTAAACCGCCCAATAGAAATCTCATACATATACAATCATGTCAAATACAAAATCCCACACCCGCATGTATCTACAGAGTCTATATAGACAAACCGAATCATAAGACGGGACAGGGCCCCGTCGTACCCTCGAATATACATAAGTATCAAATGTAGATAACAAAAGGCTAAGCACATATACCAAACGTCTGCTCCTGAGACAAAGGAGCGTGGCAATGGCAGATAGAGATCCTAAGATGGAGGATCTCTAACTTGTACGTCGGTACCTGCGGGCATGAAACGCAGCCCCCGAAAGAAGGGGGTCAGTACGAAATACGTACTGAATATGTAAAGCAGAAGGTGCAAACATAAATGAGAGTAATAATCTCCACATAAAGGGATATGAGTCAATTCACATGTAGACATCAAAATGCTCTTTTTATTTAAAATATCAAGTAATGCATAACGGACGGAATGATGGCGACCTCTAGACTCGCACCATACCATACATAGCACTAGAAGGTTCAAATCTCCGAATCTCCGACATAAACCCCACCCATAGCATAAGTGAGCCGAGGCAAACATCGGCAAAAATGCTCACGTCGTATGATAGGTGAACCGAGGCGAACACCGACCAAAGCGCTCACGTATCATAGTGTGTAGAGATCATCATGCCTGATGACTGAGCCGAGGCGATAGTGCCACGCACTCACGTGAGCCGGGGCGAACGAGGCCCAGCACCCACACGTCATGATGCCAACATATCCCAAGCCC
>JAABOM020000101.1:17864459-17875071 GCA_011800125.2 Solanum clarkiae
TTAAGACACTTCACTAGCTCTATGGACTTCCCTGTAAGGGATCCTATATTCCACGACCCGACCCTTAACTTGACTAATTAGGATATGGCCAAAAGCATGTAAGATGCTTCTGAGGACATCTCTACTTTTTATGCGTGGTGACACCAATTAGGTACATGGTGAAGTCTATGGGTATTGAGTGTCTTCAATTGCAGTCTGCTTTGTTTTTTTGTTCTTTCTGAAGTTGAAGTAGATAATTTGCCACTCAGGTGGTACATTATGAGCTTCCAAACTCATCAGAGATCTTTGTTCATCGATCCGGTCGAACTGGGCGTGCTGGGAAGAAAGGAAGTGCAATTCTGATATATTCTTCAAGCCAATATAGGGATGTGAAAGGTATTGAACGTGACGTGGGATGCAGATTTATCGAGGTAAGACTTCCAATATCAGTGATGCTTTTACATTTTGATGTCCTGTATTGATATTTTCCCACGTTATTTATGATGGCACTGATGAATGTGAACCTCAGTTGGAGAAAAGAGCTTTATGCTCAAGAACACTATAAATCTATAACTGCGGTGTGAGTTGTGACTGCTGTAACTAATTAGTGCTAAAGGGCTGATGTTTACTTCTGTGTTCCTTTTTTTCATGTGGTCCAAAAAGTTGAATTATTTTAATAATGATCATAAGTTCTTGCCGCCAAGTATTTTATGATTGCAGTGAAAATAGTGCAATGCAGTGTTTACTTTGATGATTCAGACATTTTTGGCCTTCTTTTCACATACTGTTACTATTACTTTTAAGGATATCTCACAATGATTTCAATGTAGTAACTCAAGCAGATATCTTTACCTTGTTGAAATCATGTCAGATTAAATGGAATGTTGGGACAGTTTTTGTTGGAATATTGTAAATCGATGTAGTTAGTTCTAGTACTTTATTGTCATGACTATGCGAGGCAGATGTGTTGATGTGTTATTATTTGAATACTAGTGTAGACAAACTGAAGTTTGTACTGAATTTCATGTCCTTGAAGTAGTTCAAGTTCTTGTGTCATTTACTTCATGAAGCACGATTTCTCACTCTCGATATATCTTTTGTGTCTTGGCCTTCTGTTGAGAGAGTGACAAGAGAGGTTGAATCTTTATTTCTTTGTGAGGTACAAATTCAGTGATTTTCTATTTCTTATCACTATCTTCATTGATTTAGATGGTTACATAATTGAATAATACTGAATCATGAAAGTATATAGACTGGAATGGAGCTGAAACTGAAGCAACTTATAGTTGGCTCCGGTAATTATTTGATCTTTTCAATAAAGTATCATAATACTCTGTTCTTACTTGACCAAATTAGGTGAATTGTAAGGTTGCTTGTGGCCAAGAGTAATTTTCTTATTTTCTCATCTTGTCAAATTATCTTATTTTCATGTATTTGGTGAAAAAAGCTTCCAAGGATAGAAGTAGAGGCTGGAGCAATGGACATGTTCAGTGACATGGGCAGAGGTGGTGGCCGCTTTGGCTCTTATGGAGGCATGGGAGGTGGTCGGTTTGGTGTTTCTGGTTCTGGGCGCTCTGGTGGCTATGGAAATTCTGGCGGCAGGTTTGGGGGGCAAGACGGATATTCTGGTCGAACAGGGGGATTTGGTGGATCTGGTTTTGGACGATCAGGGGGTAGCTTTGGTGGATCAAGCTCAGGCCGCTCGGGGAATTTCGGTGGTTCCAGAGATATGCGCGACTCCAATCGTCAGGGAGGATTCGGTAATTCTGGTGGTTCAGATCGTAGTGGTGGTTTTGGAAGCTTTGGGAGTTCAAATCGTACTGGTGGCTTTGGCAACTTCGAGAGTTCAAACCGCTCAAGTGGTTTCGGAGGATTTGGTTCGGGCCTTTCTAGTGGATTTGGTGATTCACGGTCTGGTAATGAAAATCGTTCAAACCGTTTTGATGGCTTTGGAGATGACAAGGCTAGCGGTGACCAAGGATCTGGGAGGAAATTTTTCTAATTTTCTGTAAGGCAAGTTCCTTGATTTCTACTGATGAATTTGATGTTCTCATCCATCTGGTCATTGATAATTCTCTATTTGTTCCTACTTGTATACAAAATTATTAAGCAGGACTTACTAATACAGCAATAACAAATAATAATCATAGCAACTGAACAAAGAGGTTGGAAAATAGGAAATAAAAGGTTGTCTGTTATTTAACTGTAAAACAAAGAAGCTCGGCTCTTTAATGTATCAGTATTTATCAAGCACATGTGGCTTATCTGTTATACAGTGCGTCATGCATGTGTGTTAAACGGTTTGCCCCTGTAAGAATGGCTGTTTGGATTTGAAAGTTTCAGCTATAAAACCTTTCTTAAGGTGCCTGCTGTCAAAAGGACATAAAACATCTTAGAATAGAATGGCTGTAAGAATAGGATATTGCGGTCAACTCACAATTGTCTCCCAGATATAAAATATGAAGCGTTTATCCCACTTTGATTGGTTCATTACCACTTTGTGTGACTGTTGAAATCTGTGGATATACTGTAACTGAAACCATATCAGATGTTGCATGTGGTTATTTCTCCCCCTTTTCATCGAGAAAATAAGAGGGAGGTTTAACCAAATATATGAATAGAAATGCATTTTATCTTGTTATGTCCATCATAAGAGGCTCCTGAGGATTGCCCCTAGAATTATGTGTTTGATGTAATGTACTGGTTTGTTCAACAGGCATGGACACTGTGAATATGGCTTATTGGGAATGACCATGAAGAGACAAATGCGCAACTGATGTCCAATTTGTGTAGCAGATGTGCTGATAATGAGGCTGTGTTTTAGAGTTTGCAGTAACTGCTCCAGAATGATATTATAACTGAAATGCTATACGTAGAATTCCATAAGAAATAACGATTTAATATCCAGTTGGTACCCACCTATATGTAATCTTTAGCTATCAATAACCCCTTCTTTTGTTTGCCCACTATTATATTGCCTCTTTAGTCATAACTTTTTTCAATATCTCAAGCTTGATATTAGGCTGCGCTACTGGTTAAAATTCTGCAGTATGCAGTGACAGTCTCCGTTTCTGAAAGACTTTAGATGGATGTAGTAATTGTATATAAGATGCTTGATAGGATATGAGGGTGCCCCAGAACATTTGATTTTGAGGTTCATTTAACAAAATGTCAAGTGCTGGGACTTATTTTTCTCTTAAGCCTTTCGTTCCCATTAGATGCTTCCATTTTATAACAAGCTCCCTCAAATCCCTATAAGGAGGAACATCAGTTGCTGAGATAATGGTCAATTATTTTTTTTTGTAGTTTCAAATGAGAATAACTTGTCATTATGCTAAAAGTTATAATTTATACAATGGTAACAACTTTATTTTTTAATTAAATTCATCGTGAAAGTGCTATATTTGATCTGGGTCATCTCAGCTCCTTCGTGAACCTTGTCATAGACAAGACGTTGCTGTTACCTGACATAATTGATAGTTGATGTGGTGATTTCGTTAGGATACTTACGATGAACATGGAACAATTGATAGTTGACCTAATTAGCTTACAAGTGTGTCATAATAGATAGTGATAATGTAGGTAAAAAGAAAAAAGTTGATGAAAGTATAAAAATAATTGAAGTATGAAACTTGTATCTTTGAGTTGTATAAGCCCCCAAGAATTTCTTGCTGGCTGGTGAATTGGGTATAATTAACAGAAATCTAAATCAAGATAATTCAAATTTCAAATTATTAGTAAGTGATTTTGTGTATATTAATGTTCAAGAGATTGAATAGGTTTGAACTATTCAGAATTAATGATTGTTTAATATTAAACGTTTTTGTAAATATGATTTTTCACCATCACTTTATCCTAAATTACCATTAGTTATTATTGCATAATGATTATCTCACAGGTACTAATTATATGTTAGATAACTAATTATGATTACGTCATAACTTTTGTGTAACAACAAATATCCTTTTGTATGTGATTAATCGTAAGTTAACTCAATTTTTTATTTTTTTAAGTCGTAGAATGCATTCCTATATATAATAAGCTACTTATTTGAGTAACTTAGGATCATCATGCCTCTTCAGCTGCTTCAAGCAGGCAATTGCTGCTTGGCTTGATGGTCCTAGCCCGATATCTTAAATCTAACGTTTCGAGGTTGAACTTCAACAACAACAATTATTTTACGATATTTCTATTAAGCATTATTTAATTATTTCTTCATCAACTTCAACTATGAAATTACAATAACAAGTCCGCTTAATTTTGCGGCGGCAATTAAAGTGTCCGTTTAAATTTACTATGACATTTCTATTAATTATTATTTAAATTACTGTTTACGACTGAGCATTTCAGTTGCCTGCTACAGTTGCTTGAAGCATACAAGTGACTACAACCTGTCTATTTGGTGTTACGATAACTATTAAAGTGACTGCTTAATTTTACGATGTCATTTCTCTTTAACATGGTTACAATAATGCATCTATTAATTTTGCGATCAATGTTAATTTAAACATCTATTGCATGGGCTTCAAAATCTAGTCTTAATCAAAAGAGACCAATAAAAAAAGAGAGCCAGACATATGCTTCATGTCCCCAAAGGTCCGGTCGGCTGGTCGGCTATTCGGCCTCTTATTTGTGTAGAGGAAAGCTAATTCAAACAAAATATTTGTTATTTTAGAAAATTAAAAATAAAATAATTATTGTTTATTGTTTATTTTTATTTAGTATATATGAAAAGAGATTAATATGATAAAATAGTAGTAGTATTAAATTGAGGTTAAAAAGAAATAATGATAATCTTGTCAAATTATGTTCGAGATACTCTCTCCGTCCATCTTTACTTGATCATTATTGACTTGACACAGGAATTAAATAGCAAATGATAGTGTAATTTTAGCAAAATACTCTTTGAATATAATAAATACAATGGCTTGAAAAATATAATACAGAAATGACTATAATTAATGATAAGAATAACTTAAGAACTATGTGTAAAATTATCTCTTGATTTTATAAAATATACAAGTATTATTAAACATCCCAAAATAATATAGTTGACAAGTAAAACTAGATGGAAGGATTAATAAGATTTTCTCAAGAGGCGTGAGAAATGAAAATATGAGATGTAAAATGGACTATTTTGGAGCAAGTCTTTTAGGTTTTGTTTTCTTCTTCTTATTGTTTGTTTAACTTGGAGTTTTATGTCAACAAAAATATAATTAATATAAATTGAAGAAAAATATTCACTTATACGTACCAAATGTTTATATTGGTTTAAATATGTAATTAAAGCACTTTTATTACTAAATCTCACTAGTTAATTGATAAATTTTACTAGTTAATGTCTATTCTCACATTAATACTATATCACTAGACTATAAGAGTAATAATATGATTTTGATGTAATAAATACAAAGTGTTGGTAAGTCACCACAACACTTTTTTCGAAAAATAGGATAAGCTTGCTGAGCCTTATATTTGTTTGCGAAAAATTTTAAAGTGATAAAAATAAATTATAAGTATAAATAAAATATAAAAGAAATATAAGTTAATTGGCAAAACAATGTGTATATCTGTTCCTCCTTTTTGAATCTCTCCATGATTCAAGGGTTATTAGTAGTGTATTTTTCGAACGTAGTATTGGAGCTTCTTGAAATTTATTTGATCCTCATGTAAGGAAGATTTTGTGGATCTTTTTAAAATATTTGATTGTCAAATCCAATTATATCTTGATCTCTTTGTGAATATCTCAAGAATTAATGAGATATTTAATGTCAGTTACCATTATACTTCATTATATTGAATGAGGTATTTTCATCAATTTCTCTCTCTCTCTTTCAATTTGCTCGTCTGATTTTATCTGATTCAAAGTTTAAGAAAATAACAGTTAAAATTTTTAAATTTTATAGTTTTAAACTAAAAATATATAGATAGTTTCAAAATATTCTTTAAGCTTGTGATCTCAAAATGTGTCATGCTAAAGTTAAAATCAACCCCCCATCCAAAAAATCAAAAAAAAAAAAAAGTTAGAAAGAAACTAAAATTAAAAGTAAAATAAATAAATCAAAACAAAGAAAAAAATGTTACGAAACTGTATAGAACAATACAAAGAATAAAGTAGGAGAGAAGAGAGGACTTCTTATTACTCTTCAATAATATTGAGATGTATCTTACAATGAAGGAAACCCTTATATTTATAGGGAAAAATTAACTTGGTCTCGAAGTAAGAAACTGAATTAGTATTCAAGTAGGATCCTTAACTCCTAAAGGAATCCATATAGACATTCACCATAAACAGAATATGTTTATAACACTCCTCCTTGAATGTATATTTGCTAGATTATGTGCCTTGTTAAAACCTTACTAGATAAAATCCCGTGAAAAAAAATTCTAGTGAAGGAAAAAGAGTACACATATCTAATAATACGCATTATTTGATGCCTCATTAAAAAACCTACAAGGAAAACCCAATGAGACAAAACCTTGTAAGGAAAAAAGAGTACATCGTGTATTAACTCCCGCCTAATCAGAACATCAATCCACGAACTTGAATCTTCGCATCCCAATCTTGTGTACCATCTTCTTGATTTGGTGAATAAATCAGCCATATTGTCACTCGAACAAATCTATTGCACATTTATATCACCATTCTTTTGGAACTCATTTCTGTAGAAAGCTTTGACGAAATATGTTTTGTTCTATTTCTTTTATGAATCCTCCCATTCGGACCAAGGAGTTTTGCAAGCTCCTCGCTTTAACTTCTTAAAACAAACAATTGATTGCCTTTTGAAAACTCTTAAGGAGTTTCAATTCAGGTTATCAACTTATACAACAATATGAAAGATTCTTAATTAATTTAATCAATATGAGGATTATAAATAAGTTTTTCAAGAACTTGTATATGTTTCATGCATTTCAAATCCTTCAAATACTTTCATATCAATTTTGTTTAGTGACAATATTCAATATTAAATGCATGGCATTTTCTAGTGTCTAGATTGCAAGTCAAATAAATTCTATGCTTACCAAAATGCACCATTCCACTTGATAGTTAGAACATGGTTTAATATATCAAAAATTTGGATCCTCATAATCTTTTACAATATTGCGCTATATTGTATCAAAGATATTTTCGACAAAACATCTCTTTTGACGATTGCAATGTGACATAACTTATTGAGATCTGATCACTTCATTATTTTCAGGTAGCTACCTTCTCATGAGGTTTCATGAAGTATTATGTCATAAGCTCTTCAAGAGCACATTGCCTCTTTATTATGACAATTTTGATCATTTGCTCCTTTTCGTTTCAAGAATTATCTTATTTGGGATCAATGACATGTTTCGTGCATGTCATAGACTCTGTCCTTCAGGGATATTCAATAAGAGTATCTCAACTCTTAGTTTATTATTATCTCCCCTTATGTTAGACAAACTAACATATATTCCAATCTATGTTGGAATTCCATCTTTTATGCATCATGGTATATTTATTAATCATATGCCGCATATCAAAATTATTAGATGAAAATTATATGGTCTTTAACCATAAATCAATAAAGGAAAAAATTGATCATATTATATTGGATTGATGTATATATTTCATGTCTACAATTTGTCATATTTTAGACCATGAAGCTTTGTTCTCATAAGTGATGATTGACCATTTATCAAAATCATTTAGTATCAATCAGTTTGGATATTTATTAATATTATCAAGATAAATTATCTTGATTACGTATTCTGAAAGTTGTGCTCTTAATTCAATTATCTTGGACAAATAATTTTGCGAATGTCAAATGTTAGGTTGCCAATAAATGACATGTGATCACCTTATTGATGTATCATTTATAATATCACATGACGGTGAACAGACCCATATTCACCTTTTATACTTTATTTTTGTAATTCTTGCTCACAAATAAAAGCACATGGATCAAGATGAGACAATGATAGATTTTTCTACAAAATTTCTCTTTTGATATCATCATCTTCTCCCCCTAATTTTGAAAAAATGTCTCATCAAATCGACAATTTGCAAATCGAGCATTGAACACATCTCGAGTTAAAGTTCAAGATAGCAAATAATAGTGGGTGATTCAAACCCATCATATATTCCTAATCTTCTTTGAGATCCCATTTTATACGATGTGGTGGTGCCATAGACACATATACGACACATCCAAAAATTCTTAGATGGGATATATTAGGTTCTTGACCCAAAATCAATTGCAAAGGAGAATGCTTATAATAATTTTTCGATTTGAGACGAATAAGTATTGCATCATGCAAAATTGCATGTCCGCATAGAGAAGTGAGCAATCTAGTTTTCATAAGCAATAGTCTTGCTATCAAGCGTTTAATTAGTGACTCGACAATGCCATTTTGAGTATGAACATGAGCAACAAGATGTCCAATTCTTATCCCAATGGATAAACAACAATCATTAAATGCTTGGGATGAAAACTCTGCAGCATTATCAAGACGAATGGACTTAATCTGATTATTAGGAAATTATGCCCGTAATCATATTATTTGTATCAATAACTTTGCAAATGCTAAATTACAAGATGACAATAGGCACAAACGATCGAGACCATCTATATGAAGCATGGGACCCAATCCCAACTTTCATTGGTGATGCTCTCACAATCAACTTACCTTGATAACAAGCAGTACAAGAAAATTCACCATTTAAAAGAATCTTTAGGTTTTTTAATGGATGTCCATTAGAATTTTCTTTAATTCAAATTATCAAAAATTCTCATTTTTTATGAATGGGGCACAATCACATTAGCATATCAATTTATTATAGCTTAGTACCTCATTCCATGTTCACATGCATTATTCAGTCACTTGTCTTGTTTCAGACATTATGCATTACTACCACATTCACTTTAGAGAATGAAGCATTTTAATGGAATATATTTTATGACTTTTCACCAAAAGCACATTATTTTGCTTTAGTCATTATTATATCATTAATATGGTGCACTGAGACTTGAACTCAACGTCTTATCCATATAAAGGCATCTTATGTCATAGATTGATGTGGCTTGAACCCGACATCTTTAATTGTGCGATATTCATATTTTCAAATTCATCAAGATGATTACACAAGAATATCGTAGCTTTAACACAATTTTATTTTGATGCTTTATTTTCATTCTTTAATGATGTCTCCAAGACATCTAGCATCCAACACCCATGAAGGGTAGTTTTTGCCCAAACTATGAAGGGCAACAAACTCAAGTTTCTCAAGGTTAGCCATATCAATAAAGATAAACTAATTAAATAAATAAATAAATAAAATAATACCTTAACCTTGAAACTTAACGCTCAATCACTTTTAACACGGTAGGGTCTCGTGCTGACAAGGTTAGTCATATCAATAAAGATAAAACAAATAAATAAACAATACCTTTGCCTTGAAATTTAACCTTTATTCTTTAAGACGGTAGAAGAGAGAGAATTTCTTATTGCTCTTCAATAATATTGTGATGTATTATTGAAATGAAGAAGTAAACTATTATATTTATAGGGAAAAATTGACTTGGTTTGATATTCAAGTAGGATTCTTAACTCTTAAAAAAATCTATATAAAATAGACATTCACCATAAATTGAATATGTTTATAACAAAAAAAGTATTTTTTTTTCAATTTGGATAAGCTTTGTGCACTACTTTCATAACGCAATAAACTAAAATTAGTAAGAGAGAGAGAGAGAGTATTTTTAAAATTTTCGTTTGATATATAATGAAATAATTATTTGTAGTGAAGCTTTGACTAATTCAAATTTTCTATAAAAAGAGAAATCAAAGGATAGTGTCAGTTCTAAAAGTTTTACCTCTTTGTTTTTGCTTAAAAATATATATAAACTCTCTAGATCGTTAATGTAGTAATACAAAGTATTTAATTTTGATGGAAAAAAGATCTACACAGATATGTATGTAATTAATATATATGAATAAGGATGGACAACTTAATAGACATTATTCACCAAATATTCATTTGATTTCATTCTGGCTCGAAGGACGAATATTTTTTTTACAATTTACATTATAAAATTTAATAATAAACTCAATAATTAAAATAAATTATAAACCTGACAATAATTTATAATTCATAAACTTTAAATTTTAATTTCATGCGAAATTAGATTTGTTTTTAACATTGTGGGGGAGAAGGTAGTTGGCATGTAAAATAACTATTCATTATTAAACCATTTTAATCCAAAAATAACAAAATAATTAGGTTAATGCAACTAATCATGAATTCATGCCTTTTGGTTGGTTTGAAAGTTAATTATTTTTTCTTTTTCTTTTTCGTATATACTTTCCATATCGTCTGATAAATAAATATGTCTTTTTTGAAGGATAATACTTTCTGTTTCGAAATAATTGTGTTTTTCATCTAGAGGAAGAGTGTGGGCCCAACCAACTGCGAGGAATTGTCCGCTTTGGGTCCAGGGCGACGGTGCCAAGCGACTCTCACGGTTTTGTCCCTGACCATGGCGATGATGCCATGGTCAGGGACAAAACCGTGCGGGTACGCGTGGTGTTGACACCCAATTTTTACCCGTCACGGTGTCATTAATTTTCTAAACTTTGTATTTTTATCTCAACAATTTTTAAA
>JAABOM020000101.1:17875171-17894714 GCA_011800125.2 Solanum clarkiae
GGGGGGGGGGGGGGGGGGGGGGGGGCTTGCCTAATTATGACACTAATGAACTAAAGAAGGATTCTTAAATTTGAAGTAAAGTTAATTGTAAAAAAATATATTCAATTAGCAGGTTTATCCCTGCCACTGCATGTCATAATAGTACTTTCTCCATTTCAAATTAATTAAATTTTTGAGAATTTTTTTAATATTTAAAATATTTGAATTGTTCGATGTTTAAGGTGAATATTTAAAAATTTTTTCATATTTTTTATTTCATTTCATTTATTGAAATTTTATATTTTCAACAAATTTCATAGAAGGACCTCATATATAATTTGAATTATAACATACTAAGTGTAATTATAAAAATCAAAATCGGAAGTGGGATATACGTGGACATTATGAAGTTAGAATATAAACAATATAAATTTCAATGAACAACATATAACAAAGTTAAAATAATAAAATCATATCAAAATTTTGAAAAGGTTGTTTATGATATTAAAATAGTGTTGTGTTGAATAAGTTAATATAGCTATATTAAAGTAGTGTTGATTAATTTTATTGATTGAAATTTGAAGAAGATACAAAAAAATAAATTTGATCTATAATAAACACATAACAATAAATTTATTATAGTATAGAAAGTCTGACCATTTGAAAGGTTAATATTCAATAATGAGATAATAAAAATAGTGAAAGGGAAATTTAAAAAAAAATTGGAAGAAAAAATAATTTTAAGACTTTTATTAACAATATATGAATTACTATTTTCCTTATAATGTATATATATGTTCCTTTCCCCTTAAAAATATTAAATATAAGAATAATAATATTGATTTATGATAACCGTCATAATATAAATGAAGCAACAAAATAGATAGCTTCATAAGAAATGATGCTACAATTAACTAAACACTATTTCATTTCTCAATTATTAAAACAATTTTTATATTATATTTTCTATTCAATTTTTTAAAAAAATTATCAATATATGAAATTCTTTTAACAATATCACATATATACACATCTTCGGGAGAAAGTGGAAGCCTTAAAAGTTTTGGGACCCAACCGATTGCTTTAGTGGCCTTATGGTCGAGACGACCCTGCTATTAATATAACAACTAATCATACCATGCAAAATAAATAATTATTGTTAATCAAAAAAATTATTCATAATGCAACTTGGAGAAATTAATAAATATATTTTGATTTTAAACCTGCAAAATCTCACCCCCCACACCACCCAACTCTGATAAAGAAAAAAAAGATATCATGGATTTGCAAAAGTGGGTGGCAGCTAATTCTAGTCAAAAAATCAGTCAAACAAAAAGTAAATACTTATAATATACACATAAAGCAACAAAACAAAAATATAATTAAATGACAAATATTATAAATTTAAAACAAAATTGAGCAAATAATATTTCCTCCATCTCATATTAATTAAATTTTTTAAAATTTTTTTAATGTTCAAAAAGTTGAATTGTTCAAAATTTAAAAAGAATTTTTGAAATTTTTTTCATATTTATTCTTTTATTTATTAAAATTTTATATTTTTTAGGAGATAAATTACAATATTTATTTATGATTTTAAAAAAAATCTTTAAATATTTTTCCTAATATGTTTGTACCATCTCATAAATTTAATTAATATGAATACTAAGAAGGAAATCCAAAAGGAACTCGAATTAAATAGGAATCTTGAACTCAGCTGGCAAAACCAAATAACGTTGGCGGGTAATAATACAATCCAAACAAAAAAAATAAATTATTTTTAGTTGTTGAAAAGGTTTTAAAAAAAATGCTTTGTTTTGTCTGCAAAGCTTAGTTTTTTGGTAATGAACAGATAAATATTTAGCTAAGTATATTTTAAACCAAAAAAAGATTGTTTTTTTTTTCTTTCTTTCTTGTTTTCATCATTGCTTTCTTAAAGCAATTAAGCAAAACCCCCCACTTTAATTTTAGAAATCAGCAAATCCCAATGATTTTATGATCTGGGGTTCTTCTCTTAGTACTGGAAATGGAGAATTCTGTTCAAGAAATGCATCAAACACCACCTGAAGTTGATTCTTCTGCTCACTCTGATACAGTAAGTTTCCTTTTATTTTTTTTTGGGGGTGGGGGTGNNNNGGGGGGGGGGGGGGGGGGGGGGGGGGGGGGGGATTTGGTGAGTTGGTTGTGTACAGAAAGTAGCTAAAGATATGATTTTTATTCTTTTCCTCTTGTGGGGTTTTTCTTGAATTTAATGTTATTTGGTGATTGGTGAAGGAAAGATGTGAAATTTCTTCAAGTGGTGGAAGATGGAACGAGAAAGATTTGATTTTTCTTTTTTTATTTTATTCCCTTTTTGATAAGTGAGTTTGGATGAATTAGTTGGTTTGAGATATTTATGGAATTACTTTATTTAGTCTGGAACTTCTATGGGTTCTTTTTGAATTTGTTAGTTAATGAGGATTTCATATAGCTGACCCTAATTTGTTTGCGATTGAGGCGTAGTTGGTGTTGTTGTTGTCCTTTTTATGAAGTAGTAAAAATAAAAAGAAAGAGTCTCATTTTTGTTGACCTCTATTAGGATTTGTGTTAAGACTTATCATTCAGTTTTAGCATATTTGATCTCCATCTTGTGTTTGAAATATACATTGTTCTTATGAAGTAATTGAGATAACTAACACAATGTTTGTCAACTCATTATGATCTAAACTGATTGGTTCTTGTTTTTGTGCTCTGAAATTTACATCTACGGAAAAAGAATGGAGAGAGAGAGGAGGCTACTTTAGTGCGGCAGCAGTCAACAAGACGGCCAAACCTCTCGTCTTTGCAAATACCTACAAGATCTTTGGAAAATGCATTATCCAGCTTTACAAGAATAGATTTTCCAAGTCCTAATTCTGCCAGATCAGGGTTGCCCCCAAGGCCCCACTCTGCCAAGTTCATGTCAAGTATGAAGAATCTGATTCCACAAAAAAGCACTAGGGCAAAAAATGTAACTCACGATGGCGAAAAGACAGTTCTCATTATCCCAGACATGCCACTTTCAGATAAGCCTTCAACTTCAAGGTCATTTTCTCTCAATAAAATTTTGTTCTCTTCAACGACAAAATCAATTCGCTCTTTACCAGAGACACCAATGGGAACTGTGGCAAAGCCTGCAGAGGACAATTGTTTGGATGATCATTCAGAGTTAATTGTATGTTATATGTCCTAATGTTTACTTATTTGGATGCACTGTTTTTGTATGTACTCTTTCTTACTTTTTCTGTTTGTACCATTTGCTGACAGAAACCTGAAGCTCAACAGCATATGAAGCGTTCATTTTCAGTGCCTATACATGTTAAAAGTGGAAGCTTAAGGAGGACAGATTCTAATGGTGGTCTCATCCGTGTAATTTCCAAAAAAGTTGTTCACACAGCCACTGATTCTGATGCCTCAGCAGATATACCACAAGAAATAGAAAATGGTATGTAAATTTTCGTGCATCCTGACTCTTTAAATTTTATACTTTCAACTAGCTTCTCCAATTGGATAATACTACACGAGTGAATCTAACAGTGCATTGCTAAACTGTTCTGATCATTTCCTGAACTAAAAATGTTCTTGATACAAGCCTTCAACACTAACTGTTTTACATCTGGATCAATTAGTATACCTGTTTGATTTTCAGTAAGGATCTTTCTTTATGTAACAATTCACATATGTAAGTTAATCACCAGCACCTTCGTTTCAGTTATCAACATCTTGAATCTCTTATCAAATGAGGTAATGAATTATTTCGATATTAGTGAGAAGAATAAGTCTGGAGTGTACTTTCTCTGATGTTCAATGGTATTGAGCTGCAGTTTATCCTTGAAGGTTATCGAAGTTTGCCGAAGAATTTGTATACGTGATCAATCTTAAACAACCACTAAGACGTAAATCTATATATGTATCTCTCTCTGCGTGTAGTGGGAATCATATCCATTTGTGAGTTAGTTACCACTTGTGGGCTGTGGCACGTTATACTGAGACATTCTTTTTTGGCTATAACTATTTTTATTTGCTTCATCTTTCACATCCCAACTTATATCGACACTTTTTCTGCTTTTGGTACTTTTCAAACTGTTTGACACCATTCCAAAAGTATTACTCCTCCTTTTTCATTTATTATGTCTTAGTTTGATTGAGCACGAAATTGAAGAATGTAAAAGACTCTTGAATTTTGTTGTCATAAAGTGAAGGTGTGTATAACATATCAAAGCTTATTCCTTGAATCTTATGGTCTTGAATATATCATGTCATTCCTATAAGAAAATGTTGCTACGAAATATGAAAAGGTGGAATTCTTTTCAAAACAGACTAATATGTAAATTGCTGGAGGGAAGTACTATCTCTTTACAACTTTCAAGAATTTAAATTCAACCAACTAAAATATGTGATTTGATGTTTTTTCACTGCTACTGATATAGTACGTACGTCAAACTAACATTTTGGGCTTGTGTCTTGTCAAGTCAGTATGATCTATATATCTTAAATTTCAGTTAAATAGGTCTTTATCCCAAACAAACTTTTGAGAGATTGTTTATCACAACTTCAAATCAGTAGGAACAGAATTGGCTGTGTATAATGGGAAGTATACATTTTAAGAGGATGGATAATGCTAGATGTGCTTAATTACGGAAATTACTAATTTCTATTTGATCGTGTTCATTCTCTTTGGCTCCCGGTAGTAGATAGAATCGTTGAACATATTCGGACTATTTGATACTTCAAATAGGTAAATAATTAAGAGTAAAGGGACATGACCCCAGTTGTATCCTGTCCTTGTTCTAGTACTTTCTGTGGCATCTTAGCTGATTGTTTCTAGATGAGTATAATGGCTTTTCTCCTTCGCTATCTACGGCGACAGATAACACCAGTGAAGATATTCCCGAGGAAGAAGCTGTTTGCAGAATTTGTTTTGTTGAACTTGGTGAAGAAAGTGAAACATTTAAAATGGAATGCAGCTGCAAAGGAGAGCTTGCACTCGCCCACGAGGCGTGCACCATAAAGTGGTTCAGTATTAAGGGTAACAAGATCTGTGATGTTTGCAAGCAGGAAGTACAAAATCTCCCTGTAACATTATTGAAAATTCAAAGTCCTCCAACAGCTACCAGAAGGTCCCAAACTGTTATACAGCAGAGAGAAGTGCCTCGCTACAGGCAAGTCCAACTGATAAAGTTTGTTGCTTTCTTTACTTTCACTTGAAATTTTTGTGAATCTTAGACTTAAAGATGATAAATATAGCCAATAAATACTTAGTGATTCTAGGAAGTTTCTTTCTATTGCAAAATTTAGCTTCCTGCATTTAGATTTTATATTCCTTTGCAATTCAGTGTTTAGTGGACATGACATAAAAATTTGGAAACTTTGATATTTACATGATGCACTGTAAAACACGAATCACTAGGAAGTTTTTTGTCTTAAAAACCTTCTCAATTTATGAACCGCTAACTAAGTCTTTCAAACATTACTAGTTCTGTCACAAGTATAAACATGTTTCTGATTGGAAATATTAAGCTCCCGCTTGGTCATTGATTTTGAAGTTGGAGCTTGAAAATTTGAGTTTTTGAAGTTGTGCATTTTCGAAATTACGGTTGTGTTTGGACATGCATTTTACTTGGAAAAAAAAAATTCAAGTTTTGTGAATGGAAGTCCCAAAAATTGGTCTGAGCCAATTTTTGAGAACTTGAAAATATTTAAAGGGTCAATTTTCAAAAATTTGATGCCCCAACAAACATTTGAGGATAAATTTTCAAAATATACTCCCAAATCTATGGCCTAAAGCTAGCTTAAACATTTGGAAGCTTTTAATTTTCAACATGATGCACCGGGAATCATGAGAACTCCTAAAACCTAAAAATCTTTAAGATCTTGAACTCTTGAATGCCATGGATCTTGACAAACATAACTAGGTTTCTTCGCAAGTGTAGAACAGTTTTTAGAATGAGATTCAATTAATTAGTTTCAATATATCCTTGTGCATAAAATGCTTGTAGATGGGGAGGGGGAGGCAACCAAAACTTGTGCATAAATTTTGGTACCTTTTTCCATGTTGCTTTAGCCAACAGGGAGAAAAGTGCAGACTGCAGGTAGTTTTATTTGGTGATCATCTCCTGCAATGCTAGCACCATACATTTGAGAAGTTTGGGTGGAGCTGTATGAAGCTGAAGTCTCAAGAGAGTTCTTTGAACCTAGTGAAGTCACTAATAGTTGGACCAAAAGAAAAAATTCGAGCAATTGTGTGTGAACTTTTTCTTCTTCTCAATTGTTCCTCCTAGATGAGCAAAACCCAGCTGCTTGACTTCAGAGAGAGGTATAGACCGTGGGTCTTATCCTTCCCATGAGTCCATGTTAGGTTGTGTCTTTGGATGTGAGGGAAATTTGAAGATAGGCGGTCACCCCAAGCTAGTAAAGATAAATTAAAGATTGAGGAAGGATATGTAATCAATTCTTGTGAGATTTAGCACACTGAAGAAAGATTTAAACTACTGTGCTTTGGGATATTCTAGACATATTTTCCATTTTGTTCTTCTTTAATTTCAATTTGTTCTTCTTTCCATTGCATAAAGAGTGAACTGCCATCTTTTATGGCTTGGTGTTAAACCCTCTGATTTCTGAAGATTATACATATAAATCAGCAAACTAAACTTGACCTGAACTTCAGTGTTTGTTTGGTGTCCTGATGGTATTTATACCATGATAATTGGTGTCAATAGTTCTCATCTTTTTATGGTACTTGTAACCAGGTCAGGGGAGGAGCCACCCTTGTCCAAGGGGTGTCAAGCGACACCCCCTTTGTCGGAAAATTACATTGTGTATAGAGGTCAAAATTTAGTGTAGTAGGTATATGTACAACTATTGACACTTAACACAAGCTGAAGGTTGTGTTCACTGGGTATGTTGTTGTTGTTGTATTGTTTGAGGTTGTGTTCACATAATTTTTTTACTTTATATTTTGACACCCCTTAATAAAAATTCTGGCTCCGCCATTGAACCAGGTTGTTAAATGTTGATGAGTGTTACATGAAAATTGGTTTATCACACTTATTTGGATATTGCCCTTTTCTTTTGCTGTCAACAGAGTCTGGCAAGACGTACCTATCCTTGTCATGGTCAGCATGCTTGCATATTTTTGCTTTCTGGAGCAGCTTCTGGTACTTTCCTTTTGTTTCTTCATTATTATATCTCTTATATGAGTTAAAATGGTGTGATGATCTAAGTAATTTTCAACTCTTTTTGCAATGTTTGTTTCTGTACTTTGTTTATAGGTTTTGTGCAACTTTTGTCCATATTTTAGTTATGCAAGGTTTAATTATTCCATCTTTTATGCTGCATATACATACATTGACTCATAACTTATACTTGCTTTAGTTATGTGGGATTGTAAAATGATAACCAAACAATGTACTTGGTGTGCATAATTTTTATACGAAGGAACTAAAATGCTACGAAGCATGGTATTGAATATGCTAATTCTAATACATGAATAATTTCCTTCCTTACCAAGCATCAAACAATGCCTTAGGGATTTATGTGTATATTTCAAAAAGATATGACAACAAATGCACAAACCCTATTAACTATCTACCCAAAGTGCACATTTCAGAGAAGTATATCAGAAGACACATGGCTCCTATTGCTAGGTGCGATTTTTATTCACTGCTTGATCCTCTGTGATAACCATCGTGATATTCTATTCTGCATTCATGTTATTCATTTTTTAAGTGGAGTATGGAACTCTATGTTACAGTTACACCATGAACTTCGAGAAGCAGAGACAGAACAGTTTGGTATTTTCTTATCATGTGTGGGGGTAAAGCAGTGCACATCGTTACTGCAACACTTATCATCAGTTGGTATGTCCTTAAAAAAGACTGGGTAGTGAGTCTCTTAATGTCAAAGCTTGGAGTGATGATAAAAATTGTCAAAGTATAGTGTACTCCTATTAAAGAGACAAGCATTGCTTTGATCATATTTCACTTTGCATTCACATTGTATTTGATATGAAATATTTTATTGATTAATTTCTTTTCTTGTATTATGACAGGTAGCTGACTTAGGCGCTCGTGCTCTTGCCATCTCTTTACCTTTCTCTTGTGTTTTAGGCCTCCTTTCTTCTATGATAGCTTCAACTATGGGTATGATTGTCCCCCTCCCTCCTATTCTCTTCTTATCAGATGTCATTTCTAAATTAGTCCCAACCTAAAACTTCTACTTGCTGGTCATTTTCTGTCAAGGGTAAGGTTAACTCATCGAGACATAGGGTAAGAATGCACGTTCAACTGTTACACAAAAATGACTTAGTTGGTCAAGTTGCTTAGCTTTGCCATAGCAGTAGTTAGTTACGGGCTGTTGAATTAGTTAGAAGCGGTTGTTAGCAAGTTAGATACTTTATCTCATTTCTATAAAAGGGCATTGTATCATTACAGATGGATCATCAATTGAATATACAAGTGCACTTTCCTATTGAATTCTATTCTTCATCTTCTTCTCTCTTCATCCTCCATAGCTGTCAACTCGAGTTTCTCCATAAAACTCCTGTCCAGCTGCTAAAACCTCGGATTCCTATAAGAATCCCTGCATTTTAGCTAACATCAACATAGTAATTCTCCCTTGTGCTTAACTGAATGCCTCAAAATAGATTAGGGACAGAGACCAAGGAGGCTGTTAATCGGTCCGCTGAATGCATGTTAGATATTTTATTCTCCTTACATATCGAAATAACTATGAACTGCAAAAATACTGTATATGCAATTTAAAAATAACATACCCTCTGTTTCAATTTGTTTGTCCTACTTTCGTTTTTGGTCCGTTTGAAAAAAGAATGTTTCCTTTTTTGGTAGCTCTGTAATTTCAATTTATCACGTGACATGTTTAAGACCACAAGATTAAAGGATATTTTGGTATATTCTATATATCTTTAATCTAAAACCACAAGATTCAAAAGTCTTCTTTACTTTTTTTAAACTCGTGCGCCGTGCCAGGTCAAAACCTGATAAAACAAATTGAAACGGAAGGAATATTAAGTATCTGCAGTTTCACCATTACTAACTTGAAGTTAATTTAGTATATCATAGGATTTTCATACGACTGCTATGTAGCCACTTTTATAGTGGAATTTTGATCTTTAGCATACATGGTTAATGTGTTTGGATAGATAGTTCTGTGCCAATAGCCAAGAGCATCCTTGGCTTTATTTATTCACTGGTTGATTCCTCTGTCTTAAGTCTTAACCAAGAGCCCTCTTGGACAAACTGCCTATCATGCTGTAATACATACCTCATCATTTGCCATGAGTATAGTGAAAATGACATGGCTGACAGGGACTTAACGGCTTGTTCTTTTAGAACTCCAAGGACAGTAGGGATCCAGGATTTTTCACTTGGGAGATTCGAAAAATAAAAATGTAGTGCCTAGGATTTGAATTCTGAACACCCTAGACCACTAAGCCAATCTCTAGTCTTCTGTTTAGGGGATTCAAAATCTTTATCTATACATAATAAATGAAAAGTTGCCTAATATATATACAGTGTAATTTTTTGTCAAGGGGATTCTGGTGAACACCTTCCCGGCCCTCCAGATCTGCCCCTGTGGAGGGGTGTCTTTTTTATCCAGAATTATAAATACATTCTTTGGTTATTTGCAGTCAGCAAGAGTTACATATGGGCTTATGCTTCATTTCAGTTTGCAATTGTTATCCTGTTCGCCCATATATTCTACGCAGTGGTAAGAATCTTCCACTCTCTAATTTCTTATATTTCCCGCCTTCCTTTAATCTTATGTATGTTGGAAGAGAGGAGGGCGGTGGGTTTCATGTTTAGACTGCGGGGGAAGGCCATTGGCATTTTCACCTACAGAAATAACAGGTGCATAAAGATTTACGTAATTGCTGATGTGCAGCTTAATGTCAATGCACTTCTATCGGTGCTGCTTTCCTCCTTCACTGGGTTTGGTATTGCAATTAGTACCAATTCGCTCCTCGTAGAGTATTTGAGGTGGAGGGCAAGCAGACGCCATGGATCATCCCCTGCACAGACAACCAGCGCCATGCAGCCACACAATACTCTGCCTGTTCAAAGATATTATAGATACAACCCTTCAGGACAACACCGTCCCCATAATAATCAGCAGCAGCAACCACCGCGGCATCCTGTAGTTGGACAATCAGAAAATCCGAGGCTGCCAGAGACCATGATCCAGACTGCGTAACTCAAAGAGTTGTAATATTTTTGTATTATGAGGAGTTCCTCATCTTGTGCTACTTGTAGTAGCATGAAAATTCACTAGGTGCTAAGCTGCACAAGGAATAGGAGAAATGGGATAGCATAGGAAGCTTGTAGAGCATTTTATCATCAATAGTATTTGGGAGCATGTAACTTGTGCTACTTTTGCAAATACAAAAAAGGGTTTATGATTAAAAATTGAGTTCCTTTTGGATTTCCTTATTGGTCATAGCAACTGCAACATTGTCATCATATGGTATTATCATCCTGCTGTCACGTTTTGGCAACAGTCTCTCTATCTCTATAAGGTAGTGGTAAGGTAAGTGGGATCACACTGGATAGTTGCCGTCACGTTTTCCAGTAGCGTAGTGGTTATCTAGGCCAAGAGCCATAGTTGTCGTCTCTATTTGGTTATTTCTTCCTTGTTGTTTTAATACTGATAAGAATCAGTCTGATGATGGTTTTGATCGAGACTTGTAGGATGACGTATACTTGGATTGTGTATTCAGGTGAGACAACAACAACATTACCCCAATGCTTCAAAGGCTCCTGCCCATTGCGGGGTAAGGGGGGGTCTGATGTACGCAGCCTGGCTCCTATGTTTAAAATCATAGGGCGACTGTTTCCGAGTGACCCATGATGAGCGTCGAAAGTTGCATCGACTAACTGCTACTTCACAATTGAAAGAAGCGCAGACAATTTAAAGAGCCATTTTGCTTTATTCCATCATATCCCAAAGTCAAAAAATAATGACTCTTTGGCTCCATCCGAAATTGATGGAAATTGTGTATTCAGGTGAGAAAATGATAAAAATGATTCGAGAACGGGTTCAAAATGGTGCTCTTTTATGTTTGCTAAAAGTTTCATCAAATATTTAATAATTTATGTTTGTTTGTTCTGACAGGAAGTGTTGAAAAAAAATTTTAACCATGAGCATCAAATCCTAAAACATCCGACACACAAAAAAAGAGTAATAGATACTAAAAGAGGAGAGCATCAAAAAAGTTAAATCAAACTCTTAGAAATAATCACGATTGATTACTCAGACAACTAGGTTAGGCAGGTGGGAGATGATCAATATCACTATCGATACGATGCATACACAAATAAGCTCAAGAATTAGTTTCTATTAATAGTGTACTAAAAAGAAAATCTTCTCTCAGATACAGTTATTTTTTCCACTAAAATGGAGCAAGAAAACCTCAAGTGTTCATTTTCTTTGAACTACAAACTAGATTATGTTTACACTGAACGGCTTGGGTACAACACGTTATATTTGCATAAAACGCTATCAAAAAAGTAAGAAAAGAAAATACACAGGAAACAAAATACACACGAGCCTCATTTATCGATCTCCCTAGCTCACCGCTAAAATCCCCACGTATAGTGTGAAATCCCTGACTAAATATTACCTAGTAGGCAACATGTCACTTGGCAACCTTAAATTACCGCACAAGACTTCTGCTGTTTTTCTTCATAACTGCTTCAAGGAACCTGTACATCCATTTATCTAGCATGCCTATAATACACAAAAAAATTAGTTAACTATGTGATTGGATCAATGATTTCCAACTAAAATTCAAGGTACACTTTCTTAAGAGTTTCAGGAATGTGATTAGATTAAAGATCTCCAACTGAATTCAAGGTCCAGTTTCTTAACTGCAAGAAACAGTCCTTGGGGTATCTTCCCAATTCCAGACAAAACAAGATCTTAAGAAGTCAAAAGCCTTCTCACTTTGTGTAAATAATGTAGTTCCTAATGTCGACCATTCATTAGATGATTCTATTGATTTATTCTCAGCACAAAACAAAGGGGTCCCAATATTCAGCCACTCCTAAGCCTATGACCGTAATAACCACATAAATATCAGTATCTAACTCAACAGACACAAACTCCAAATCATTGACAACTGCCAGGTCTATACATACAAAAGGAAGAATAGAATTATAGCAGGGACTTCTGGTTTGTCAGAATATCTTATACCTTAAGGAAATCCTACTGCTAAGTATTAGAGGCAAACCTGTCAAGGCAAAAGTACCACCCAGTACTGCGCAGAGCCGAGTAATAAAGTGCAGAAAATTGCGACGTTCTTCTCTGATGGTCACAGTAATTGGTGACAAATCATATAAGAAATATACAGCTGCATTACGTGAGAAATACATTGAATAAGCAAAAAGTACAACAAGAGAAGAAAAAAGTGCAGCAATTGATTGAAGGAATTAGTCTGTTGAGTACTAAGATTTTAGAGAAGCACCTGGCCATGTCTGATCAAACTCATGGATGGGAGAAAAGTATTCCGATACAGAGAATTGATTAGTTGGCAAAACTTCTTTTGATAGATACCTATATTCAGTGGGAACAATCTACACGACAAAAAGCAAAACTTCAAAATGCAGAGAAGCAAAGAAGAGCCAAAGAATGCAACACTAGCCTTCTAAAAACAACTTGGTAAGGAAACCACATAAGTTAACTAGACCTTACATTTCACCAAAATGTATGTTGTCACCATTAATCAACGGAAATCCCTCACTTCTGGTTATACTTTAGGACAACATGACAGAGGACACTAGCAGATATTACAACAAAAACATGCCAAGTATAATCCCACAAGTGGGGTTTGGACACTAGCAGATACCAAGACAAGAAATTACTCCTGATATTTTTTTATGACAAGAAGAACCTGCAGCCGCTACCCTTTGAGTGCGCATAGGGTAAACCTCCGCCTCCTATATAGTAGCTTGCAAACCACACAGGAGAGGTGACCCACACCAGGCAAGCCCAGTGCGACGAGCTCAACTCAAAAGCAAACCCCTTACTTTCACTGGCAAGGGGTTTTGAACTTGAGACCTCCAAAATGAAAGTCTCAAACCCAAACCACTGGTCGTTACATTTAGTTTTAACTCGAATAATAAGGAAAAAGTTGACAATCTATCATACTTAAATTAAAAAGGGTCCACAAATGCAGATAAAGCTCTGGCTTTCAAAAAGTTTGAATACTGTTAAGAGTGAAAATGGGTCCCAAAATTGACCTAATTAATAAGTATTACAACAATACAAAAAAGGTTTCCATTTCAAGTGGATACAATCTTGAGACAACCTGAAAAAGGAAGAAGGACAAGGAGGAGGAAGCTGATGAAACTATATGCAGTTAAAATCATTTTTTCAGCTAAATCATTTCTATGCTGTTTACGTCCTTGATGCAGAAAAATAGTCTCCTCAATTTCAGATTAAAGTGGAATGGAGATCATGCATTGCTATGAATGTCTCCAAAAACTACTATCACCCATTTAGCGAAGCTCTGGAAGCAGCACTAAAGCTAATTAAGTTATTCTAGGACTATAATTACCAAAAAATGCGAACAGTCATTTTAGGATTAGAGTCTTTCTATAAAAATGTTTTTTTTGATAATCGAGAAATGCCCGAGAGCCAGTGGCACATGGTTTGAAAGACAACAGATAATGGACTCGCCCCTCTACCCTTCTATAATGTAATTGCTCTATGGAGAATGCACCATCTTATGACCTGTATAAACCATAACTGGCATATATCCAAGTATGGGCAGAAAATCAGATTCTGAGCTCCCAATTACAAAAGATAAGTTATCTGGAAAAAGAAAAACCTTTTTTGAACCTTTTTAAGTCCAGGAAAATGACTGTTAAAAAAAAAAAATTAAACCAAAATATAGAAAACAAGTACAGAAATATGACTGAAGTGTGCAGTTGCACATTCATTTCTTCAGTTCGAGAAATATATATGGCTATGTCCAAATACTGTAGTTTCTACCTAAATATCAAGTACAATGTCCATAATTCAAATGAGGGCTACAACTCAAACCTTAATGTAATATTTGAATGTTCCACTTGCCCCACGCAGAATTCGTTCTGTTCCATCAAGTGGGTTGTGACTTCCTGGATATTTGGGCCCAAATGATAAGTCATGGATGATATGGCTCACATTGACATGAGTAGTACCTTCAAAAATCTGCAGCAGTTAAAAACAGATACAAAAAGGAGTAAGCAACAACTGGATGCAACAAACAGGAAAAAAATCTGATTTCTACAAGAACTTCTACAACAATATACCCAGTGAAATCCCACAAGTGGGGTTTGGGGAGGGTAAAATGTATGCAGACCTTACCACTACCTCATAGAGATAGAGAGGTGGTTTTTAAAAGACTCTCATCTCAAACATATCATCCCAAAGGCAGAAAATACTAGATATGAAACCAAATGACTAAAATAGAAAGCACATGATAATTTGTAAAGATAATAAAGGTACAAAATGAATGACGGACAATAGCAACACAATATATAAAGACACAACTACCTCTACTAACCTACTATAACACAAGGTCATACATCATTCTACCCCTATTGGCCGTCTAACCTTCTACCCTAATACGCGACCTCCACTTCTTTCTATCTAAGGTCATGTCCTCGGTGATATGAAGTTGCGCCATATCCTGTCTAATCACCTCCGCCCAATACTTTTTCGGTCTACCTCTACCCCTCCGCGTAACCCCTACATGGCTACATCCAACCTCTCGCACCACCTAATAGAAGCGTCACCACTTCTTCTGTGCACATGTCCAAACCATCTTAGTCTCGCTTCTCTCATTTTGTCTGCCACAGAGGCTACTCCTAATTCCTCCCTAATGATCTATTCCTAATCTTATCCCTCCTGGTATGTCCATGCATCCATCTCAACATCCTCATCTCCACAACCAGTATCTTCTGAACATCTTATGAGCACTCCACCCTATATAGCAAAGACGGTCTAACCACCATAATGTAAAACTTACCTTTAAATTTAGATAGTATCTTCTTATCACACAATACTCTAGATGTTTCCCCAATACGATGTGTAATATCATCATCGATATTGCCACTATTCTGGATGATGGACCGAAGATATTTATAGTTATCTCTCTTGGGAATAGATTGAGTGGCAAGCCTCACTTCAATGTCTGCTTCATCCCTTGCAACACTAAATTTGCACTCCAAGTATTCTGTTTTGGTCCTGCTCAAGTTGAACCCTTTAGATTCCAAAGTATGTTTCCAAACCTCCAATTTATCATTAGCTTTATCCTGAGTCTCATCAGTCAGTACTATGTCATCCGCAAAATTAACCAATTTCTAACCGGTTGTAATTTTCAAGTCCATTTTAGGTTCCACTTTTAGAAGATAATGTACTTCAAAACAGAGACCAAAATTTATGCAGCAGACAGATGCATCATTGGACTTTTAAGTAATATCTGAACACTTATCTTAATGAAAATTAATTAACATCTAAGACTAGCTTCAAATATCACAAGTACACAAGAAATATCAAACCTCCAGCAACAAATGGCAATTTCATTTTTAGATGAACCACCAAGATGTAACTCTATTAAACTATATTGTATTCTCAGACCTTTCAGAGGTTTAATTTCCCTACTTCCTGAGAAAATAACTTATAAGTACAACATTCTCAAAAAATTTAATATTAGTGTCTTCCAACTTGAAACCTTCAAATATTAGTAGTACATACATAATCAGCAATAACAGAAAAGAAAGTTACGTGGAGTAGTCAATATCTTCCAATGAATTGTTGTATCATTGTACAAAATCATACAATGAAGCAAAATAATTCCAAGAGATCTAACCTTTTGAGCAACAAAGATGTTTAACCCATGAACGGATATATGGAAATTTCCAGCAACACGTTGGACATCCAAAACACCATAGACCTGAAATAAACAAATACAATTATCATTGCTTATTTTGCCCAAGCGGTGTACCTGGTACACCCAAGGGTAAGGGTACAAATTTTTCCTAATCTTATATCGGAGACATGAAGGAGATAAAAGGGTGTTTCCAAATAAAATAAGCAGCTAAAAATGAAAGGAGGCACATACTCTGCATCCCTCCCCATGAGCCAATGCTTGCTTGACCTTCTTAATCATATTTTCAGCATCTTGATCGAACCCTTGCAGATGGGTGTTATCATCCGAATCATTGTGATGGTCTTTGTGATTATCTGGTCAAAGTTGACATTTTAGAATCATGCTATATTACTATTAAACATATACTGCCTCCATCTCAATTTATGTGGCACTATTTGACTTGACAGAAAATTTAAGAAAAAATGAAGACTTTTGAAATTTGTGGTCTTAAATTCTCCTTGATCATTGTGTGACTATAAATCATTTTTTAAAGGGTAAAATTAAAATCTTGAAGTTAAAATGTTTCCAATTATAGAAAGGTGACATTCTTTTTGGGAAAAATTGAAGAGGAAAGTGCGCTACATTAATCGGGACATAGGGAGTAGTATATTTTGTTGCCCAAAATAAAAATACTGCAAGTTCACTACTGCGAGGAGAAAAAAGTCGCACACAATTTATACCCAGACTCGAGCAGAACAAAAGGCATTACCATGTTTATGTTCCTTTTCCACAAGGTCTGACAAATACTCAGTTCCAGTAATATGGCCATCACTGTTCAAGCGAAGCTGCAAAAACTCTTAACCATTAAGCAAAATGCTTTCATAACTCTGGAAAAAGGTAGGGAAAGATTTAAATAAAAGAGGAGAAGATATGTGCTTGGACAGGCATAGGAAGTAGGTACTGCAAGAGAAAACAAAATTCCCAAATGTAATGAAAGGCAATATCAAAATCTCTAGTGAACTGTGCAACAGAAGTCAGCTATAAGTGACCGCAAGTTACCCCTACAATTTCACAAGGTTTCTTTTATAAGGAATGTGGTGAACAGACGGAATGCCAAAAGAGCAGGACAGGACAGGACTCAAGGGGGTTTGGGTAGCCTTCCACCAGGGTACTAATAAGACTCATTCTAATACTTGAGTTCAAGCTCCAAGTTATGCCAACTCAGATTCTGCAAGTGAAGAAGGTAAACTAGTTCCAGATAGCTACATCATGAATGAGAGACTAATATAATCATTAGGAGTATTCTATACAGTAGAGCTTCTTCTATTCTTTTATTAACTGACTTACGTATTGAATTCATTCACCCCAATTTTAATGACACTCTAGATTTTAAAGCATTCGAAGCTATGTAAAACACCACAATTGTTTTTGGGTAAATTCCAAAGCTCATAGCTTATTACAATTTCAGCCAGCACTAACTTCCCTCTCACTCTCGTAACTACAATACACTGCTGGAGTTTCCAACATTCTTCTATCTTATACAAGCCTCCCTACCTATAAGGTATATATCACGAAACATCTAGCACACAATTTATTCAAAAATATAAAATTTTTGAATTGGAGGCTTGGTTCAAGTGTTTACTCTTTTTTCTTATGACTGGTGTCCAGGACAACTTTCACACACCTCGATTAATTCCACCGAAATACCTGCCACCTCCACTGCTGGGATTTTCAACCTAAGACCTATGGCTCTCAACCATTTCATTAATTACTAGACCACATCCTTGGTGCAACATGGTATCTTTTTAACCTGTACTTACTTTAGTTTATTAAAAGTTCCTTCCTCTATTAAATAGACAATAGGTAAGACAATTTTGAAACTAAGAAGTTTTTCTTTTATGTGCTTGCATAATTTTCTTTTTATCCGCTTAGTGGGAATTCATTGGATATGTTGTTGTTGCATAACTTTCTTTTTATGACAGCAGTGTCAAGAGCCATCTTGCACGCACCTTGACTATTCCATTGAGTATTTGCTACCTCCCACCAACACAAATACCTATTAACTCTGCATACCATGGCTTTAGCATATGAAAAAAATCACCTAGTATTTTTCATCTTCATCGACCACACATTTCATATGTGCTCTAGGGTAACTTCAAAATTACTAAAACAAGTTACTAAAGAATGTAAGTTTAGAAGATCTCTGTGACTATGACAAACTAGAATAGTTGGTGTCAAAGCGAAGAGCATAGAAAAGCGTCAAAGTATATTGGGACCTTAAGCTTTGCAAGAAAATATAAAAAGTATATGTGTTACAATTTAGTGTAACAAAATGCAGATGAAGGAAATATAAAAAGTAAACGTGTGTTGCAAGAGAAGAAACAACAATAAAGGAATTTAAAGTTTGAAATAAGTGAAAAAAACCAAGAAAAATCATTTTACCATTCCAAATGCAAAATCACAATAAGTTTCTAATGCAAGTTTAATGACTAGTTTTCCCACACTCAATTTCTAGGAATCATGATAAATCATGTCCGCTTAATAATTGATATCTCTGTCAGCTACATTTGTCCCAAAATTCATATGCCTCATTGGCTCAAATGGTCAGTAGAAAATTGACAAATTCACATGGTCATATGCTTTTCCAAATCTACTACTTTGCATGCAACAATAGATTTCCTTCTTTTTGGAAGTATTGATCAAGGCATTCATTTGCTACTATTGTTGCATAAATGATTTTGGCACCCTTTTATGAATGTATTTGGATAACTAGATATAAGTTTTCCAATCAACTTCTTCAGCCTCTCTGTTAAAGTATCTAGAAATAATCTTATACACTTATCAATATATTAATTGATCTAAAATCTTTAACTTCCACAACTCCCTTTTTTATTGGATAAGAAAGCAATGAAAGTAGCATTAAAGCTTCTTCAAAGGTACAATTCAGGTTGAAGCACTCCACTATCTTCATTTATCATCCATGACAATCTTCCAACAATTTTGGAGGAAAAACCTATTAAAACCATATGGTTTGAGAGCCTTGTCCCCATCAAACTGCTTTATAGAACCTCTGTTTCCTCTTCAGAAAATGACAATTGTGTTCGTTTTGTATTTGTATCCAATTGTTACCCATATACACCTCGACCTCTGCCTTCAAGGTGTCTCTTTTTTCCTTGCAATTTGCTCTCGTTCCGAGGTATTGTTTCCCTCTCAATATTACTGCATTCTCATCAGCTATGACTCCATTAAAATGATCCAATTCTTCCGGCCTATTCAAAGCCTTTTCTTTCCTTTCTTACAGCCTACTATACACCTTATTGTTTCATTTCTCAATACCACCATTCAACAACTTTAATTCCTGGCAAGCATAGTACCTGGATTACAACTCACCTTGTTTAAATTCCACGTTCACTCCACAGGTTCAATGAAGTCATCTTTATTAATCCACATGCTTTCAAACTTCAGCCCTTCTCCAAACACCATACGCAGAACCAATTGTATGATTAACTAAAATTGGGTGGGCTATATGAATCCTCTGCACCTATTTCACTCTATTTAAGTCCATTTGTTCCAATATTAACTACCAAAAATATTTATTTATGTTAGAATGTAGTTAGTTTTCTTTTTAGTCCTTTTATGTAGAAGGCCCAGGCCCATATGTAATATATATATATA
>JAABOM020000101.1:17894814-17907036 GCA_011800125.2 Solanum clarkiae
ATATCAATGTATTCTTTGTGTGAGTAAGAAGACACACAATTCATAAATCATGTCTCTAATTTAAGTATTTATTAATGCAAATTAGTGATTCATTAAAACTAGAGATTATCAAAATCTCACACTATCCCTGCAGAAAAATACTAGTCTCTAGCCAGAAAGATAGTGAATCTAACATAAACAAAAACAACTAGGTCTTAATTCAAACCATTGCCCATTGCATTGCCAACTATTTAAGTATAACTTGTAACCATAGACACTCAAGATATTTCTAATAGTTCAGTTCTCTTCAAATGCTAATGTGTCATTAAAGCAACTAGCCAACATATAACGGCAAACATGTCTGCCAGAAGAATATAAGCATGAAATACTAAGTGAAACAGAAATAACCGTTTTTTCTGTCATACCCCACTAATGCTGCATATCCCCCCCCCTGCACACACACACACTAACACAGAAGAGGAAGGAAGCCTAAGAAAGATATGGTTACCAGATTAAATCTGAAAAAAGGTATAAATCTGAAAAAAGGTACAAATAGTTGCAAGTGAAGCCACTACAAAAGTGAAAGTATGGTTAACATACTACAATCTACAGTTTTATGCATCATCTTATCATGCAAAACATGGTCACTTTCTTTTCAGTTTAATGGATAGCACTTCTTCTTCCTATAGGTAAGGCAGAACACTGATTTTTCAAATCAAATAGACCAATTACCTTCCATATGTTTGTATCAAGGTCTACTTCATGCTTTCCCGACATATCAATAGCATCAACGCTTAGAACTGCCACAGTAAAACAAATTCAACAATGTCTGAAGCATTTAGATATAACATATTCACAAAGAAAATCAAATCTGAAAGAGCGTAAGCAAACATAGACCAGAAGGGGGGTTATTTATCTTACCATCACAAGGTAAAGAGGGGAATGTCATATTGATGTGTATGGGCAGAGTCTCTCCACGTCTCAAGTCAACAGCCATCTGCCAAATCATTATTAAGAGCAGAAACCTTTAAATTATTCTTAGATGGTAAAGAATAAAGTAAGCAATAAGAGAAAGCTATATTGAAGAGAAGAGAAAAACCTCGTGAACTGTGATCGTATTAAGATAGTAACTCAGTTCATGCAAAAATAATGTTGACATGATAACCAGCCCCACAATGGAAACTAGTGGAAGAAAAGACAAAGATGCAAAGTTAGTAAAGAATCAAACTTGAAGAAAAACTGCAGAATATACTAAGCATGATATCTTCTAAATGACAATTCAAAAGTAACACCAACTGAAGTAACTAGCAACTGTCGGAATTCAGTAACAGGACCTTTTGCATTTGACCAGGCGTGGGGAGCATGTTTGACAAAAGGACGGGAAAAATTTTATAGAATCGAACAACGAAGTAACAAACAGACCTAATAGCATCAATAACTTCAATGAAGAAAAAATATGTATCTTGAAAAGTCTTGGCATATGTAAACATAGCATAGGACCAACTAACTAGAGGGACATTATCTAAAAACAAATGCACACAAACATGAAGTAGCACAACTTAAAACATAGAGAAGCAACCTGTAGACACAGTTTAGAATATTCAATTCAGTCAACAAGCTATTGTCACTACATGCAGGATTTGCAATTACTGCTTCTTTTGTAACAATAAGGCCACTTTTCCTTTGTCCTATTAGATGGGTGGTGTCATGATTCATGATCATCCATCCTAGATACCAATACATGGAGTCAGAGATAATAATACCAAAGGCGCCAGATTTAGTCTTCTGTAACAAATGCTCTTCAGCGCGTGGAAAAGCATCCAGGGCTCTTAGAACTTGTTTCACACCCATCTTTCTCTATTTTCTTCTACTGCAACCAACCAATCAATTAATAAACTACCGTGTCTCATTGGATTTTGCAGCCAAAAAACAATAACTTGTAGAAAACATTGGGAAATTAGATCAAAGCTAAAAATACGACATCGAATGAACCAAGTAGTTTTAAATTGTAGAGAGAGGAAGTACCTTGAGAGGAGAGAGAGAAGGTGAGGAAGAGAGGGAAATGGAAAGGAGAATCCGATCTCTGATACTTCTCAGAAGAAAGAAAACGAGGACGACAAGACTTTGCTTTTCCATTGGGTTGGGCCCTTTGGAGATGAGCCCAATTTTGTAAATTAACCATGAAAAAATTATCTTGAATTCGTACAAAGTCGATATATTTATTTTTATGTATCTAAAATATAAATCTAGAAGTAAATCATGTGTATAACAATTCTGCATATTGTTGATCTCAAAAAAATTGAACTTCTTTCCATTATTTCAAGCACTTGGTAGCTTCTTTCTTATCATTCTTCTCCAATTACTAATTATGTGCATCGTTTTACTAATTGAAATTTTATTATATCTAAAATTTATACGATAATTATTACTATGTTATTGAGATGTTTTAGAACTTAACAAGATACATAATATAAATATGACAAAATCATCAGATGCATAAGTGCAAATATACATCATATACATAAAATGTATAACTCAAATAGATACTCAAATACATCATAAGTACATCTAAGGAATACGCTCGAATAGATAGCATAATCAACATAAGCTATGTACAACTTAAGTAGATACTCAGATACACCATAAGTATAAAAGAGGTATATGCTTATTAACATGACAGATACAACAGATGCATGAATGTGGAAGGGATAAGGAGGAGAGAGATTGTGGCCATGAGTAGGTAGGAGAGAGAATTGGCTAATTAACAGTTTATTTGGATAGTTATTACTTATTATTTCATAATGTATCATAATATATCATTTTAATGAATACAATATTTGGATAGATGACATTATTCTTCGTCATTACATAATATCATGCATTTATAATTTGAATAATAAATCTATAAAAAATTTGTAGGATATGTGGTAGAGTTACTATGAAAAAGTAAGATAAATGATAAAATCAAATCATTAAATAATAAAAAAAGTCAAGATGAGAAGAAAATATTAAGGTGATAGAGTTACTATGAAAAAGTAAGATAAATGATAAAATCAAATTATTAAATAATAAAAAAAGTCAAGATGAGAAGAAAATATTAAGGTAACAACACGCATGATCACAATAATTCGATCGTTGTACAAAATAACCCTTGTCGTTACCTAACAATGAATTTAAACGATATAATATAATAAAATTTAGTAACAATCAAAACAAATATTGTCTTTAAACCAACAGTGAAATGGATAACAACCGTCCAAACAAGGTGGGAGAGTTAGGAGCATGATTTACGGGGTGTGGTTAAGTGAGTAGATGTATATAAGAGCTTTATTTTGGGCTATTTTGAAGGAGTAATGTATGTCCTTGAATCTAACTTTCAAATTTGATACAAAAATATTAAACAGTGGGATAGTTGGTAATTATATAAAAATATAGATTGAATTAGCATACAAGGTGTGGATGTTTGTGTAATTAAGTAGTTTTTTTTTTTTAAATATCAATTCTCAAAAGTTAAACAAAAAAATTATTCATGCCAAATAGCTTAATATGGTAATAATAATTAACTTCAAACAAGAGTGTTAGAGACGATGAATTCTAAAACAAGAGATTTCTAATAACAAAAAAGTTATAATTAGTATATTAGGCCCTTGCGACAACAAAATTACCCTTACTAGTATGTAATATTTATAAGAAATTTTTAAATTTGATAAAATTTATTCAAAGAGACGAAAAATTAAAGGTATTCGATATTAAATTTTGAAGCATCGATACTAGAAGATTACAATTTTCATGTCAACATACTTTTGAGTTCTTTTCGATTCAAGTGAAATAAACGTTACAATAAAACTTAAAAAATTATTACACTCTTCATATTTTAAACACTATATCTCATGCACTTCACAAGATTAGTTACTAATGGCATAAAAAGCATGACAAGATCACATGTCTTTTGCTTTATTCATACCATTGATTATGCCATATAAAGGCAAGTCCTTTCTCTTTTAAATAATATGTCTACTTGGCACATAATTCATTTTCGAAATATTTAAACTTGGTTTCTTTTTTCTTTAGAGCATTTTTAAACTTGGCCTAGGATGTTAAGCAGGAGATTACTTATAGCTTCTTTATCTTCTTTTGCCATATTCCTCTTCATCTATTTTGTATCATTTAGTATTAGCTTAAATTCTTCATTAACGACTTCCATAAACAATACAACTTTGAATGCACATTTCTCCCTCTTAATAGGAATTTTTACACGACCAGGAAACTTCGATAGACGACATTTTCTTCGACTTGTATATGGAATTCAATCCACTTCCATAGCTCGTATTGATGTAAGATTCATCTTCTGCAACATCACCAATACAGAACAACGAACTTTTGTTGCTCTAGAAATCATGCGTTTTGATGATATTATCATCCTCAATTGCTCAGAAAACATGAATAGCGGCAAAACTTACACTTACTTTTCTACTCTTCCTCAAATACTTTCCCGTCGTTACGACTATGTCATGAAGAGTGATGATGATGTATATTTGAGGCTTGCACCATTAGCATCATCACTTCAACCATTACCTAGAGTTGATTTATATTATGGTTTTGTTATACCTTGTCCTAGCATGGATCCCTTTGTGCATTACATGTCCGGAATGGGATTTGTTCTATCATGGGATCTGGTGGAATGGATAGGAATATCGAATATTCCTGCCAATGATACGTACGGACCAGAAGATAAATTGGTTGGTCAATGGCTAAATTTGGGAAATAAAGCAAAAAATAGATTTTCAAACAAGCCAAAAATGTATGATTATCCTGGAACTAATGGAAAATGTTCCCATGAGCTTATTCCGGATACAATAGCTGTTCATCGACTAAAGAAATGGGAGCAATGGATACATGTTCTAACATTTTTCAATGTCACTAAACAACTTAAACCTTCGCCTCTCTATGGTATATCATTTGATTAATTATTTTGCCTATCATGTTAATTTGTATTTTAAATATGTTTCAATATACATTGTTTAGCTTCACCTCATTTTATGTTTCATTCGTACAAATCTTGGGAGGACAGAATTATTTATTTTGAGAATCAAGGCTTTTGATAAATTAGTAAAACTGATCTTAAATGGAAGCAAAAATAGTTCTTTTTTGTTCTTAGAAAGAAATTAAAACTTTTATTTATATACTTCTTAAAAAAGGCACAAGTAGAAGTAAAAAATTGTTTTTTTAAAGACCGAAATATCCTTACCATATATATATATTTATCAATATGTACCAAAAATAGAGCTAGAAGAAGATTTCTCAAAGTAAAAGAGAGTTACATGCACAGGTAATGACATGTATTAGCACATTTGACCTTTATATATATATATATATTATTGTTCACAATAACTGAAAACGCACATTATACATGCATAGGGACAGAAGTTGAATGTGTAAAAATATGTGTAATGGTCATTAAATAGGAGGAGAAAGTGATATTTACAAAACTATCCTTAGTGTTATTAATAATAAGTGAAAGTACCTTAATACTATCAAGGGTAGTTTTGTAAATATTACTTTCTCACCGCCTGAGTAGTACTAAGGATAGTTTTATAAATGTGGTTTTCTCATAGGCTGAGTAGTACCAAGGATAGTTTTATAAAAGTGATCACTTTCTCTTCCTATTTAATGATCATTAAAACAAGTGTTTCTATACATACAACACCTGGCCCTACGCATATATTATGAATGTTTTCACTTATTGTGAACAATAATATATAGAAAAAAATCAAAAGTCCTAATAAATGTTATGGTTCTATGCATGTAACTCTCTGGCCTTCTCTTTCACTTTGAGAAATCTTGTCTAGTTGTACTTTTGATTTTTACATTACCAAAAGTTCCTTCCACTTTGTAAACTTTTCACTACTTCATTGTTGCCTTCCACCACAAAGTCTTCACCGAATTAAAATTTGCGGGAAGTTCTCCGATCTCCCTCCGCACTAAATTTTCTCCTCTATTTAGTCCGTTAAATTGAGCCCATATCCAATTATTTTCTTAAGAAACTTTAATGTTTACTGGGTTTGTTTCTTCTTTACTGGGTAATATCAATGGTTACATATATTTATGTAGAATATCGACATATAATAGCGAAAAAATTGATCTTGAGGAGAAAATTTCTGTGTTTGAAGACCTTTTGCGTCGATCTACTTCACGAGATTACTTGGAGACAAATTTATTTTCGCCAACTTTGGTATTTAAATATAACGTTAATTTTTCAGATTTCTTAGATATTTTCTAATTCTTCCTTTGGAATAAATTATCATAATTTTCTTGCTTCTAAACCTACAAAAATATTGATTTGAAAATCTAATTTCTGTATTTCATAATGTGAATGACTTTATGAACTTTCCATACAATATTACAACTAGGGAAAAGATGATCTCTAGGAGAAAAAATTAGTGTTGCTTCCTTAGTTTGTCTGCTTCTGTGCTTTGACTATTTGTTTTCACCAACTTTTGATTATTTGACCTTTGCAGGTTTTTAAAAGTGATATTTGCTTTCCCAACATTCTCACTACAATAGGTAATTTTTGCTCTATAATATTAGATTTTGCGCATGTTTCTGCCTCAAATTTGATCTGTTTCACATTTCATTCTAATATTCTCACTCATTATAAGTAAAGATATATATGTTCTAGGAATAACATAGGTCTTGCCTACTAGCAAAGAGAATCAAATGTCTAATGCAAAAAGAAATCAGACCGACTCCCAAATTGCAAAAAATCTTAGGCCTTATACAGCTTGTAAAGAAATTTCACCTGAATAAAAGACGACCCCTCTATAACAACATCGATTAGAATATGCTACAAGAAAGCACCATTCCTTTGAAATTCTACTACTACTTGTTCCACTCAGCCATCTACTTTTTCGGAGCCTCCAACCATGCTCGCTGGACAAGCTGCCCTTGTTCATGACTGACGAGCCTACTACTACTCAGAATTGTTCATATAATGCAACTTCTATTACACTCTTTGAGTATACTAAAGTGTACTTCTAAAATGTTACAGGATGCAAATCAACATAAATGGATCGTTAGAATATCAAGCAGCTACCCTACTGTCGTGCTATTTTTTAAAAAAGTTTCAAACTGCAAAGTTTGCGGAGCCATAAGATTCCAATACGAGACTCCAAGCATCTGTTGTAACAATGGTTCCATAAAATTAGTTTCACACTAATTACCTTGTGAATTAAAAGAGTCTTTACTATGGCAACTCTAAAGTATCCAACTATTTTCGTACTTACATTAGAACATATAATAACATGTTTGCATTTACTTCACTTGGAGTCAGATATGATAAGGAGTTAGCAACTAGGACTAAAGGTATCTACACATTTAAACTTTAGGGGCAAATGTACTATTTTCTACCAAGCCTTGCTGCTTCGGATAACAAAATCAAAATTTGCAACTTTATTTTACGATAATGAGAATTATAGATTCAACAAAATGACCTTCTCAGAAAATCTTGTTAAATCTCTTATTGTAAAATTTCTAGATATTCTTTAAAAGATAATCTGTACTCTCTGTTCCTCAAACTTCTAACGCATATTCCAAGTGATTCTACCTTGGTCCAACGAACATACAACTTACCTCAGTATATCAGAAGTTGCAGCTACATGGACTGACGAAGAATTGAAAAGACATATTCGTGTCTACACCCACAATAATAACAATCGCTGGCATTGTGGTATTCAAAAAGTTACACAAAACAAATCGTCCTACAAATTGTAGTTTCCAAGTGTCGTTGATATGTGCTCAATTGATAAACTCCTTAATATAGAAGGAGAAGTTTTATGGAAAGACAACAAACAACAACATTACCCCAATGCCTCAAAGGTTTCCGCCCATTGCGGGGTAAGGGGAGTCGAAGGTACGCAGCCTGACCCCTATGTTTAAAAACATAGCGTGACTGTTTCCGGATGACCCATGATGAGCATCGAAAGTTGCATTGACTAACTTCTACTTCACAATTGAAAGAAGCGCAGACAATTTAAAGAGTCATTTTGATGTATTCCATCATACCCCAAAGCCAAAAAATAGTGAATCTTTGGCTCGAGATTGATGGAAAGAAAGATTAAAAAAAAAATGGTGTCCTGCTGTGAATATTATTATTATAAACTTTAAATTAAAACTGATGAAGAAAACGAAACTTTATATTTTGGGAGATTATTCCAACAATATTCTATAGATCAATACGTAAAACTTGAAACATAAAAGTGAAACTCTTATTTGAACCTAAACTTACATGGAAGTGTACTGCTTTTGGCTTTTTTACAAAAGAACTCCTACATGTTTTGTACGATCTAAAGAATGGATACCTCCAAAGAAATTTGATTATGTAGGTCTTAGACACAAATATTAGTAGCTGATTTTATGATTTGAGTGTGATAATACAATTATATGGATTGTGTCTACAATTTCTATTTTTTTCTTATTATTATACACTAGAAAAAAAATGTAATTCTTAATTTTTGGTCTCTAATAATTTTGTTGGACGACTTAGTTCCTAGGACTGACAAAATATAGTGCTTTATCTGTAACACAATTTTGTAGTATAACTAGACTTCCTCTAAAGTATATTGTCAAAATGAAACTCATAGTAGAAATAACACACGCTCATGATTTTGAGCCCAAAGATGGTAAAATATATTGAAGTTTATATGTGTCATGACAGAAGGCCTATTGCAAGGGTGTGACAATGTGTTGATCAAATATGATTTTAAAAAAAAAGGAACAAACTTCTCAAACATTCCAGCGTTTGAAGAAATAATTTTTCTCCTTCCATTAGATTGACTCTTTTTTCTCTATGATTCTTTTAGCTTTTTTGGTAATATTATGACTGAACCTAGGGCCTAGTATCAATTTGTCTATACATGCCTCTGTATCTAGATTTTACTGGGGTCTAGAACATGCTACTAGCTCACCCTCAAGATAAAGTAAAAATATAAGTCTCAATATAACAAAACATAGCATAAATAAGGATTGTCCCCAAAGCATGGAAATTCACCAATAATCTCCAAAATGATGTCCAACTCTAGCCACGAAGATACAGAATAGTCTCGTCGTCGCCCATTCCTACATGGTTAGGTCATGTAAGCAAAAAGTATGTGTTAGTACGTGAAATGTACTAAATATGTAGGTATGTCATACATCAAAGAAATGTCATAATCATAGTAACAATATGGATAGTCATAACAATAGAATAAGGACACAAGATATGTATGATCAATGCATGTTTAAAATCATGAATAGAAACATTTAAAGTATTTCATAACCTAACATACATACATATGTAGAAATAGGACCATAACTGATAATAGGACCATGCGGACTATTACATACAATCCCGATATTGCCTCTACACCAGAGAAAGAGCAGCCTACTTGCCAAGGTAGACTATACCTCACCCTATAGGCTCTACCCTTGCACGGTGAGTAATATGCATGCTTATGGATCTACTAACATAATACCATATAGGCACATAATATAATTTTATGGTGGCACGTAGTTATGACACATACAAATTTATATAAGGACCCCTAGGGATAGTTCCCCTCACTTAGACTCATTCAGTGCTAAGTCAAATCTTACGGAATACATGATCATCCAATATACAAAGGTATCATCACAGTTCCTAGATCATCAAAATCATACTTTTACAGCTTTTAAGTACAATACTTCATGTCATAAGAATAGTCCTTCGTAATGACCAATATATATATAATAATAAAATGTTAGTGCATTCTTAATATTCTTGGTGGACAATTTCATAATGTTGTTTCCATTGTCTTTCTCTTTTTTCCATCATTATGTGGTGTGCCATTTTATGTTTATGTTCCACTGAATTAAGATTGCCCTTTTGAGCATATGAAAAGACATTTATTATCTCTATTTAAAGAAGAGCAATCTGCTCATATGTCTCCATTATCTTTCTCCTTTTTCCATCATAATGTGGTGCACCATTTTATGTTTATGTTCCACTGAATTGAGATTGCCCTTTTCAGCATATGAAGAGGTATTTATTACCTCTATTTAAAGAAGAGCAATATGCTCATTTGAAGGACGTGAAAACAAAAGAAACACGGAGAAAATAAATAGAAACGTGAGACCACAAGGGTAGAAAAGAAAGAAAATTGGTAGAGAAAACCTTGTGTCTAGAAAGTTATCACTTTGGTAGCAGAATTCAAGATTTTCCCATTTAGTAAAAATTGATTGAATTGTTGTCCCTGCATTGAGGTAGGTTTGTCTATCCTTCTTTGAGATTGGGATTGATTATTGAACATTCATATGTTATAATTTATGGAATGAGTTGAAAATTTTCTTATAATATCTGTGTGAAAAAACTTTAATTATATATGCGAAAGTATAAAAATTCTGAACAATTGTTAAATTGTTAATAAGTTTTAATTGTGAAAGAATTACATTGTAGTCTGTTCAAAATTTAAGGGATCCTAAAATAAAATGAGTACAACCAATTGAAAAATCAAAATCAGAAGGAAATTTATATGGCAATGTTATCCATACATAATTATATCCAAGCAACAAACTACATCTAGAAAAATTTGAAACTAACATATACATACTGAATTGAAATTTATTGATAAAGCAACACAAAGGAAATTTCAGCCTATGTTCTCCAACGTCAGCTTGAATCTCAAAGAAATGAAGGAGGCAACAGGAAAATAACTCAGAAACAAAAAATCAAGCATACATCTTACGAAATCAAGAAGTAAAAGGAAGAATTTAGATATAACATCAATGTTTTAAAAATGGTTGGAGACAGTATATGGTGCAATACCCTCTTAGACAGTATATAGTGAAATACTCTCTTTCTTTACATTATAAGGTCTAAGATAAAATTAGGGAGTAGTACACGTATTTTCGTGGGAAAAGAGAAAAATGAACACGCGTAATAGGTAGCATATCTCTTTAATTTTCATTACTTAAAACTTGAATTTTGGAATACAACTGTCCTCAGGAATAAAGAATAATCCAATCATCCAATAACAGATGCCCAAGTCGACATTTATCTATCTATCTATCTATCTATCTATCTATCTGTCTGTCTGTCTGTCTGTCTGTCTGTCTGTCTATCTATCTAACTTATGTCACGCTATGTCAGTGTGTACATTACTATATGCTCGGCTTATATATATAAAGGGCAATAAATATGAATACAATTTTTATTATAATCCATTCAGCTGCCTACTTGAATTTCCTTCTATAATTTATTATTTTTGATTCATTTTGGCTCCATTTTTTTAATTTTTATATCAATTTAATCCTACAATTTAATCGCACTATCTAGCACAACTCACAAAATTTATGCTCGAAAAGGATAAATAAAAGTAGTAATTATGAGATAAATGATGACCGAAAATAGGTACTTTTGACATAACATTGGGCATAATATTGAGAATCGTGACTAAGTTGGGAAATGATAATTTTTAAAATGTGGTGGAGAATTTTCAAAGGGAACAATATCCCAAAATGTGTAAAAGAGGGTGAAAATATAATTGCTAACTTGGAGAACTTTGACAATTATTGTACTTATTAAGAGAAATATTGCTTCCATAACTATGTCTTGGTTGCATACATCTTCATACTATATATCATGGTATTTTGAAAAGTTGTGAATGGTGACTCGTATCATGAGTCCTTGACCATGCTCACTCAGATGACAAGGTAGTTGATACATTGGGACTCGTATCATGAGTCCTTGACCACGCTCACATAGGTGCCAAGGTAGTTGATACATTATGATTCGTATCATGAGTCTTTGACCACACTTACTTAGGCGGCAAGGTAGTTGATACAAGGAGATTATGATCATGAGTCCTTGACCACGAGTTAGGTGGCAAGGTAGTTGATATATGGAGATTATATACGACAGGCTGTGTAACAGTCTTGATTCCACCTTGCATTGCATTGCATACCATATCATTGCATTACTTGTGGTTGTTTTGAATTGGCTTAATCGAAATTATGTGTTTACTATATTAGCGTTTTTCTATATAAATTGGCGTCACCAATGTCGGGCTGGTTTTTCTGTTGCAGGAGGAAGCATTGCTAAATTATTTCATAGTTTGTTCAATTTCTGATTCACAATCGGTTAAACCTGCTAGGTACATATTATGTCTATTCACCCTACTTCTTTCTCCCCCGTAGATTCTCATCAGGATTACCCATGTGGTAGCTAATTTG
>JAABOM020000101.1:17907136-17921793 GCA_011800125.2 Solanum clarkiae
AGTCAGTTAAACCTGCTGGATACATATTATGTGTACTCACCCCTACTTCTTTCTCCCCCACATATTTTCGTCAGGATTACTCATGTGGGAGTGAATTTGGTCATGCAGTCGGTTCATACCAGATCTAGTGGTGAGACTAAGAGCTTCGAGTTTCCATTAGATTATATCCTAATAGTATGACCTTTATTCCTGTTCAAAAGACAGTAATGTATTTAATTCACTCGTTTGTTTATTAGATGCTCTTTACACTCGTGACACCAAGTTCTAGATTATGATTTTGGGTGATTTAGTATATTATATAATGACTATTTACTTATTGGGGTTCTCATTTAAGTGTACTTTATCTTTGGATTTGGAATTAAGTGTCTTTTTAGTCATGACCTCGTTTTAGGTCGTGACACCCCTCTACATGCTTACATAAAGTGTGGGTATACTTCACATTTTATCGCCATTTCGTAAATATTTAGGGTCTCAGATCACCCATAATATCATCATCATAACATACTTTCATACTTGAGAATTGTAGCTTTGTCATAGAAAATCGCATAATATGGATTCATGAACAATTGAAGTTAAAATGATGAAATTAGATGAAAATCATGTGGAATCAATGCAATTGAAATCAATTCGGATCATTATTAAAGTAACTTATATCTAATCAACAAGCCCAATAACACATACTTGAAATCATTCGGAAATCACAAAATTCATGTAGTCCATCATAATTCATGCATAATTAAGTAAATTAATCTTGTAATAACTACAATCCATGTTTTTGGAATCAAATCATGAAAAACCTTAAAAATTTATACTTGAACTTGAAGAAAAAGTGAGTAGAATTTGGACTCCATGGATGAATCTAAAATATAAATGAAGCCCTACACACCTCAATGAGAAGCCTTAGAAATTGAGGTGAAAAGACCTTGAAAACTCTTGACCCAAGCTTGAATCCCTATGCTTTAATAGAAACTTTGCTAGAGAGAAAAAAATTAAAAATTTGAGAGTGAATTTAAGAGTGAATGGGATTAGGAATAGGTTTTAATGAATCTGAGGCTGTTAAGTCAGTTACGTGGTTCAAAACAACATAGTTTAGAAGTCAAATGAATTGGAAATGACAAAAGGCCCCTCATTAAGACGGATAATGATAACACAAGATATAAAAATCGTCTACTCCTAATACTAACTTACAATATCATAAGGCCAGAGATCAATCTACCCTTACTAACCGTTTAGCCTGCTATATTAATACGTGATCTCCACTCTTTTTTGTCTAAGGCCACGTCCTCGGTGAGATGAAGTTCCACCATATCTTGTCTGATCACCTCCTTCTAATACTTCTTCGGTATATTTCTACCCTTTCGAGTAACCCCTAACTCCAACCTTTCGCACTTCCTAACAGGAGCGTTGGTACTTCTTTTCTGCGCATATAAAATTAGTGTATAAAAGAGAATTTAAGAGGGGTATTTTTGTTGTTTCACATATCTTATTCCAGGATAAATTTATCCTGCTATTATTATTCTATAACTTATCCGAGGACTAATTGTTAATGTTATCCCACCCTGTGCAAATAATTAAAATTAGCTTCCCTTATCTGTCGCACCAAATAAAGCCTTAGAAGCTATTTTTCAAATTTGAAATTTTCATGAATAATGATTTTGAAATATAGAGTAATTTCAAAGGTCAATGATGAAATATAAAATTCTGCGGGTCAGCACAATAGAAATAGTCGCTAATTACAAGAAAATTGGAGAAGTATGAAAAAAATGAGGTGGTCTCCATTTTTAGGGATTCCTGTTACAGTGGTTCTTCTCTCTTTGCTCCTATTCAAGATTTTCCCTCTCAAATCATTCAACTCTACTACACAAGTGTGTCTCTTTAACTCCATACTTTTTGTTTTTTCTTGAGCCAAATCTTTGATGTTTCATTGTTATATTGATTAATTTTATTTAAATCTCTTTTTTTATATGTGCTTGTGATAGAATTCTCCCAGACTTTTCACTGTTGAAGAACTTGCTATTTATAATGGTTCTGATCCAAGTTTGCCCATATTTCTTGGTATTATTGGGTATATGTCAAATCTGCTATACTCTTAGTTTCATTTCAAGATTGTATTTTTTCTTTTAATCTTCCGGCTTTTGTTTTGTTTGGTGCTGTTAATAGGTCGGTATTTGATGTGAGCAAAGGAAAGAGTCACTATGGAGTAGGAGGTGGCTACAACCATTTTGCCGGAAGGTGTGCTCTTCTTCCAATTCTTTTGCTTTTGTTGTATTTATGCTTCATGATATGTAATCCCCATTGAAGATTTGATGTAATGTTTGGTTCTATCACTTTTGAATCTTAAAGAGTGGTTATTTTTCTCATGGTTTGTAATTTATGTGGGATTTGTTTTATTTTCTCACAAAGGACAATCAGTTTAAACTTTTGCTGCTCTGTGTCATATAAAGCTAATCTCATTGGAGGATTTTTAGCTGCTCAACATTTTCCAATTATATAATGATTTCCCTACAATTTTCAAATTTCAGAGATGCTTCACGTGCATTCGTTTCAGGAAACTTTACAGGTTAGATTCTTTTGTTTTTATTTCTATGTTCGGATGCATCGAGATCATTATAACCTTATCTACTGCATAGCATGTATAATTGAATATAGTGTGAATAAGAGTTCATAGCAACATATCACTGTAATCCCAAAAGTAGGGAAAGTGAATAGAAGTTCATGATAGAAGCAAAATCAACTTCCGTTTCTAATGGATAGAAGATCTCAAGAACATCAGATTAAGGGTGTGTTCGATATGAAAGAAAATGTTTTTTCAGAAAAATAAGTAGGTTTCTTATTTATTTTCTTGTGTTTGGTATTTAATAAAAAAATATTTTTTAAGCATTTATATACAATCTAGAAAAATACTGTTGAGAGGTGGGGTAGGGGTAAGGGTGTGGATTTTTTGTGCAGGTGGTAGAGATGGGGTATTAAGGGAAGGGGGTTGAAGATGAGGTGTGTTGGAGAGTGGGGAGGACATAATCAATGTGGACTGGCACTTGTGGAACTTGTTTTCCCTACTTTCACTGGGGAAGTCTTTTTTCTCATTTTTAAGTAACTAGTTTTCCTAGAGAAGATATTTTTCAAAAATTTTGACCAACCGAACCTGGAAATTTTTCCGCCGTACTGAAGACACACCAAGTCTAGCCGTGGTGAAAAAGGTTTACTTGCTATGCTATCAAACTGCTAGACGAAGTAAACTGTCTTGATTGAAGTATCTGATGATATGCATACTCCATTTAAGGTATTTTTGCTTCTGGGAAGTCCATCTAGCAAGGTTGTGGTGAGATGTTAAGGGGTTCTCTAAGAGAAAATGGATCCGCTACCAGCACCAAGGAAGTGGCATTCCTATTATTTCAAGTAGTGTTTTCTTAAAATTGTTCATGGTGGCTCCTCTCAGCTGTTTCCAATGATTTATCAGTAGAGCCCTATTATGCTTCAAGTAGTGGTTAAGCACCAGTTGCATCTGCAAGGTGGAAACAATTATTATAGCTCAGCTGTTGTTAGTCTTTTTTCATTTCCTTTCATTACTTTTTGGTGTTTTGTTTGAAATGTTAGTGAGAAATGGTGAATGTAAGTTCATAGTATTATATATGAACTCTTATCTGATCAAAATTCATCTTCTATCTTTGCCCCTTGGATTATATCTTGTTCCTTTTATGTTGTGCAAAAAGATTTCTTGTACTTAGGTGCTTAAAGTAATATACAACAACAAGAACATATCCAATGTAATTCCACAAGTGGGTTCTGAGGAGGGTGGTGTGTACATAGACCTTACCTCTTACTTACCCTCTACCTTATGAGGGCAGAGAAACTGTTTTCGAAAGATTCTTGGCTCAAGAAAAGCATAAGGTGCTTAAAGTAATACAGAAGCTTAAAATCTTAAAGGAAAAATAGAAGGTAAAATCTTAAAAGGAAAACAAAGAATGTTAAAATCTTAAAAGGAAATTTTAATGTGCAAGAGGAGGAAACTAGCCAAGAAATTTGATTATGGGTTATTTTTAACCATATTGAGAAGTGAGATATCAAAGTTCATTAGCCAAGAGTTCTTGTACCTTCATTTTACTATTGGTGTCATCAACTTCTGAATAGGAAGAATAGGATATTGGTGCCATCAACTTCCAAGGACCAAGAGTTATTTTCAAGGTCTCAAGTTCGAAACCCACTGGGTGCAAACAATTTTTGAGGGCCATCGGACTGGGTAAAACCTAAATTAACCGTGGTGCAGTTGCGGGAAACTCCTTGCCGAGGGCCTGTGCACCCCCGGGATTAGTCGGGGCTCAAGGAGACTCGTACACCCGGTGCAAATAAAAAAAAAAAGTCAACTACAGTACTACATACTTCACTGGCAAATGTTCAACAAGAAGGTGAATGCAGAGTGGAAGCAGTTTGAGGAGCTTTATAGCATACCTTCTGTTGCTAATTTCCCATAATATGTGTACCAAAAGAGGCTAGAAATTAAAAGTTGTGTTCTCCATTTTGGTTAAAATCAAAATGATGGTTATGGCAGTGGCGATTGTACTTCTCTTGTATGGGATTTTGTAGAAAGAAAGGAATACCTACTCTGCCCACTTAAAAATAAGAATCACATTCTTTAGGCTTAGCCAAGTGCAACTTATCAGGAAATAAAAAGGCTCAGTCAAGCACAAACAATATAATAATTTAAGAATGTGCCTGATTTGGTCTACTATTTGAAGAAATCTTTTGACTTCCTATGATAATTGCTATTACGAAAATGATTTGAGACGAGAGAACATGAATTATGATGCTTGAAGCCATTGAAGCAATAAACACTGCCTTTACTAAACAATATCAGTTGTGATTGACTGAATTCCTCTCTGGACAAGAATAATAGTACAAATTTGACCACTTAAAGAGAAATCCCTTTCCTTGCTTCTAGACGGTCTCTAAAGTGTAATGAGACTAAACAATGACTAAATGCAGCATTTACGATGTTTAAACTTCTTGCGTGCCTTTCAATTTCCATGGTATAAATGAATATGATTCTTCTGTTTTGGTTTTGTCTTGATGATGTGTGGCTTCTAAATGAAGTTCTTTTACTCTATGTTAATACAGGAGATGGACTCACTGATTCACTGCGGGATTTATCCAGCTCCGAGGTAATATGATGTTCTGTTGTCATTCAGAGGGTGCTTCCTGTTTTGAACACGTTATGTCCTTGGTCAGGCTCAATCCTCCTAATATATCTAGTGCAATACTTTTGATGACACACACTGTTCCTAAATACTTTATGGCATATGGTTTTCCGTCTGCAATAAAGTTTATGACACTAGTTATTTACAAAATGCATTCTGGCTTGGAAACAGCCTCTTGCAGAAATGCAAGATAAAGCTACGTACAATAGACCCTTGTGGTCGGGCCCTTTCCAGACCTTGCACATAGCAGGAGCTTTAGTGAACGGGCTTGGCCCCCCTTTTTTTCCTTCTGGCTTTTGCAAGATTCATATGCTTAGATGTTTTTCTCTTTGCTTATGCGTATCTGTACATTGTTCTTTTACGTCCAGTTGACCATCTCTGTGCCATGCACTTTTTATTATCTGAAAGGGAATGGAGTTGTATTTATATCGGTCTGCAGAAATATCTATTACAAAGGTTGTACATAGCAATTTTTTGTTGACAGGGAAGAACTTATTTTATATATCTCACTTTTATAGGTTAAAAGCATTGTTGACTGGAGAGACTTCTACTTCCGAACATACACGTGAGTAATTCATCTTGAACTTATTAATCTTGAATGGGTAGTGGATTGTGAATAGTGGACTTTTCTTGGGAGAATACTTATCAACAGTGCCTTCACTTTCTTATTCAGTGGTTAGATTTATTATTCATATGCCAAGTCATTTCTGTAAAACGTCAAGGAGTAGCATCTTCGTAGTGGAAAACTATATAGACATGACTAGTAGGTGATTGTATGTTTTTGTGTATCTCTATTAGGAAGGAGAACAAAAGCATAGAAGAGTATGGGTAGAAAGCTCCAAGGGTTTTGATTGGTAGGGGCATATCACTTGTTATGTGGGTTAGGTGCACATCATTTTTTCAAACGTTGTAGCAAACATAGGGGTCAGGCTGCGTACATCCGACCCCCCCTTACCCCGCAATGGGCGGGAGCCTTTGAGGCATTGGGTAATGTTGTTGTTGTAGCAAACAAAAGCCTAGTATTTAAGTGGAGCAAGGTAGAAGATAGGCCCATTATCTTCCAAGTTCCGAATTGTGCTCGACTTTTTGCCCTTGGGCACTTCTTGCTGATCAAAGAAAAAGAAAGAAAGTGGAATTAGAAAGTCACACATGAATAGTGATGTTTCATAGCAAAAACTTCAAAATTTCATTTTTAAAGGGAGATCCAATTTAAAGATGTTAGAAAGCTAACCAGATACCCTAAAGCTAGGAGGGAGATCAAAAGTCAATGCATTGCAACACAAGAATTTAGAAGTAATGAGCTCTAATAGTAGGAAAGAAGTACCACATTGCAATAAGTACCTCAAAGTAACTGTTACTTTCTTTTTGCATGTCCACAATTGTCATGGTCTTGCAATTTTTTCTGGCTACATGTTCTAGTTTGGCACTGTAACCTATCAGAAAAACGATTATGGCTATCACCACTTTCTTCATACTTTTAAGAAATATTGGAAAAGATGTCTACTTTCTTCTCTGTTGGTGTAACATGTCTTAGGTTCAGTCTATTTGGGAACCAGACTGTCTGAAAACCTTAATCTTTGGTGGAGGTTTGGCTTTCCAGAAATAGAAATGAAAATGGAAAAGAATGTGATGGAACATTGATCTAAGTAACAGAAGAAGAATTCATGATAAATGTTTGAAGTCACCTAGTTCTCATATCCATATGTTAGTGTTTGCAATTAAATAAAATCTGTTATATATTGCAACCATTCAATTCTCGTCTATCTCTTAGTCTTTTTTTTTTATCAGTATATCTTTTTAGTTTTATCTGTGGAAGAATCAAAATTCCATAGATTGGGAATGCAAGTTAGTGCATTGTTTGTTTGAGGAGTAAACAGAAGCTGCTACGTGATGGATGGGTTTTTGATGAATTAATGACTAACACAAGTTTTATACGTAAACCGTAAGGTGTTTCTATTACGCACCTGAACTGTAACTTTCAAGGGTTAAACCCGCAAATCAATATATGTCGGTGCGTGTATTTCATGCTCCAAAAACACTTGGGGGTCATTTGGTAGTTGGATAGAAGTATGCAAATATTAGTAATGTAGGATTCTATGTATTATTTTATGCAGGTATTGATTATGCATGTATTAGTTATTCCACCTTTATCTTATATAAAATAATACTCCCTCCATTCCATATTAACTTAATTTTGGAGCTTTTTTCATTGTTCAAAATAGTTGAATTGCTCAAATTTCAAGATAGATGTTTGAAATATTTTCATATTTTCCCTTTCCCCTCGAGAAGGTCTAGGACAAAGTCCCGAGGGATGTCCTATGGAGGTGCCTAGAGGCCAAAGGTATTCCAATAGTGTATATTAGGGTGACAAAGGACATGTATGATGGAGCCAAAACTTGGGTGAGAACGGTGGGGGGAAACTCAGAGTATTTTCCTGTTGAGATGAGACTTCATCAAGGATCTGTGTTAAGCCCTTTTCTTTTTGCCTTAGTAATGGATGAGCTGACACGATCTATTCAGGAGGAGGTTTCATGGTGTATGCTATTTGCAGATGATATAGTACTGATTGATGAAATTCGGGCTAAAGTTAATGATAAATTGGAGGTTTGGAGACATAGTTTGGAATCCAAAGGGTTCAAACTGAGCATGACCAAAACAGAATACTTGGAGTACAAATTCAGCGTTGTGAGGTATGAAGCAGACATTAAAGTGAAGCTTGCCACCCAATCTATTCCCAAGAGAGAATTTTTAAATATCTTGGGTCCATCATCCAAGGCAGTGGCGAGATCGACGACGATGTCACACATTGTATAGGGCAGCATGGACGAAATGTAGGCTTGCCTCTCAAGTATTGTGTGATAAGAAGATACCACCTAAACTTAAAGTTAAGTTTTATAGAATGGTGATTAGACCGTCTTTATTATATAGGGTGGAGTGTTGGTCAATCAAAAACTCACATGTTCAGAAGATGCAGGTCGCGGAGATGAGGATGTTGAGATGGATGTGTACAGATCAGGAGTGATAAGATTAGGAATGAGACCATTCGGGAAAGGTTAGAGGTGGCCCCTGTGGTTGACAAAATGAGGGAAGCGAGACTGCGATGGTTCGAATATGTGCAGAGAAGAAGTACTGATGCTCCTGTTAGGAGGTGCGAGAGGTTGGAGTCAGGGGTTACACGGAGGGGTAGCGGTAGATCGAAGAAGTATTAGAGGGAGGTGATTAGACAAGATATGACGAAACTTCATCTCACTGAGGACATGACCTTAGATAGAAAGGAATGGAGGTCCGCGTATTAGGATAGAAGGATAATAGGCTAGTATGGGTAGGTTAAAGTCTGGTCATGTGATATAATAGGTTAGTAGGATTAGTCCTGTCTTTTTATCCTGTGGGGTCATTATCCGTCTTATATTTGTTACTTTTATCTTATTTACATATTATCATTTGCTTTCATTATTGGTCGTTTTCCTTCTTTCCTTTCTTTTCACTTTCTTTCCATATCTAGTATTTTCTACTTATGAGGCTTGATTTTTGGTACGAGGGTTTTCCGGAAATAGCCTCTCTATCTCTATGAGGTAGTGGTAAGGTTTGCATATATTTTAACCTCCCCACACCCCACTTGTGGGATTCCACTGGGTATGTTGTTGTTGTTGTTGTTTGCCCTTTCCTTTAATGAAATTTTATATTTTCCAAAAATTAAACTACACTATTTACAAAGTTATTTATAAGGGTAATAGTAGAAAATATGGTTAAAATTTTGTGCTTAAATGTGTTTCTTAATATGTGTGCATTACCTCACAAATTAATTTAATATGGAATAGAGGGAGTACTGCGGGTTTCTAACTTACTAATCAAACACCGTATTAATTTTATACATAAAATTTTTTTATCTCCTAACTAACTATCAAATGTGGTATTGCAAATGCTGGATTTAATATCTGCATAGCTCAACTCCAAACCCAGCTTCCAAATGACCCCTTAAAAAATGTGCCAAGTGGCAAGCTTTGCAAGTTTCATAATTAAACTGTTAGGTTTTTCTGTTATTCCCCTAAACTATAATTTTTAAAGATTAAAAATCCCCTGGAAGTGTATTACTCAATATGCCTAGTGACACTACACGTAGCATTACAATTTAAGCCCAAAATCTCTATCAAAGTTTAACACAAAAAAAGTCAAATAAACTAGTTAAAAGTTAAACCAAGAGCCTATTTGGATTTGCTTATTTTAGGTGTTTTAAGCCAAAATGACTTCTAAGCACTTTTGTGACTTTGTAGTATTTGGGTAAAAATAAAGAAGTGCTTATAAGCTTTTAAGTTTCACCTTACTACCTTTAACTTTTTGGAGGTAGCCAACATTCCTTAATGCTGAAGAACACAACAGAATTATTTCATAAAAAAAAAGAAGAGAAAATAAATAAAACTCTTTGTTATTTGGCCCCCATGGGGGTTTAATCTTCAAAAATTATAGTTCGGGGAGCGTGGGTGGGGAAAACAGGAACACCTGATAATTAAGTATGAAACTTGCAAATGATGATAGTTTAGCGGGTTTTAGGCTTTATAAAGGCCATGTGAATGACTTATTTACCCCCAGTGCTCCTCTAAGTAAGTGTTAACAAACGCTTTGCCATCTGTCTAGCAAGGGGGGTTAATCCTTGGAAGTTATAGTTCCGGGAGTAATGGAAAGTCGGAAACAAGACATAATGTTAGTATCAGACTTGCAAAGACGCAATTTTTTAGCCATTAACTCTTTCTCGATAAGGCCTAACCGTCCAAAATAAATATGTTGTCGGAGACGGATAGCAAGATGCCATTGAAACACACCATTCTATTCTATACCATCTATTCATTTATCCTTTGGAATAAATTTATTAATGGTTGACCTACATATATGATAAACTAAGGAAAACATACTTCTCTTTTCCTGGTAACTTTCCAGAATATAGTACAAGAATCATTCTAACATTGTCATTTGCCAAAAGTTCAAGGGTTCCTTTATTGTGGTACCTGAGATGTTTTTGTTTCTGGTGAAGCAAATAATATTGTTATAACCATGGGCTTAATATGTAGAATGCTATCACTTATATAAAGGTGCATAGTTATCAACGAAAAATAAATCCTGCATGGTATGTATTTCATTTGTTTGGCATTCAAAAAGCAATAATAAAGAATTTGGTTTTTAAGAATTTGTTTCCTCTATTATGACAAACATAAGTAAGTTTAAGATTGAAGAACTGAACGAATCTCTAACTCACTTCCTTTTTGGCAGATTTGTTGGTAAGCTTGTAGGTCGGTATTATGACAGTGAAGGCAATCCTACGAAGTACTTAAAAGGGGTTGAAGCAAAGGCCGCTAGAGGTGCTCAGCTGATGGAAAAACAAAAGAATGAAGAGGCTAAACTACCTAGCTGTAATTCAAGGTGGAGTCAGCAAGAGGGTTCAGAGGTACAATTCTGTCTTCATTGTCCCAAACTCCGTATCTCAAAGATTTTTCCTTTTAATAACTAGGTATTGAGGTAAGAGAAGAATGAAAGGAAGACGAGAGATAATAGCTTTCCTTTCCCTATTTGCTTTAGGTTGAGAACATGGGAAATTTCTGAAGAAAATACATTATCTCTTGGTTGGATCCCAAATGGAAGTGAAAATTTTCGTTGACGCCCATATAAAACTTCTATTTTCTTCTAACGACATCTTTATTTCTCTGCTTTCTCCTGACTATTTGATGTGATAGGAGATGTTTTCATCTGCACGTCATTGTGGTTCTTCCCATTCTTCCCTAACAAACAAAGCAAGGGATGGTTAACTGTCAACTTCCCTTGTCTTTGGCCCAATTTCCAAACAAAGGTTAAATGAAACCAAAAAAAAAAAAGATCATGTTGTGGCCGCATGTTGAGAAAAGACTGCTAACAACGTTTGATAAATGGCAAAAGAAACTAAATTTAAAAAGTAAGGCGGTCCATGATATTTCCTGGTTCAAACTTAAAAGTAGGTGGGATACTTAGCTTCTTGATGTAGTTCTCCGAGGAATCAGTGATCGTGGTGATATGATTGTCGTTAACAACGTTCCTTGGTCTTCTTCAACAGTTATTCCAAGCACAACAAAATGGATTTCCAACTCATTGATTCATGTGTCTTTGATGCGCGATGAAATTTTCTAGTACAGTTTGTATGGCTTTCCAGATGAATGGCCACACAATTAGATGGGCAGGTTTTTGATTCTTGAAGTCGATGTCATTGTGCATTTCTGTACCAAATGCAACTTCTCTTTTAAGTATTGCTGGAATGACTAAGATATTGCAGATAATGTCATTTCACGACTGTACTCTCTTGACGTATTTAGTAGTTACAACTTTATTTCCTTTGTCAGGTTTGGTGTGATGATGGATATCCAAGATTAGTTCAACGGCCTACGGAGATAGCGTTGACAGGAAAAATGAGCAAACGTTGTGCTTGCTTTAAAGAGGAAGATCTTGACAAGCCAGGTCTGGAAGTCTACGAAGGATGTGATTATTTAGCCAAAACATGCCGGTTATAGAAACTGCATTGTGAAACTTCATAGGATATTGATATTCACTTATAAAAAGAATCATAGTATACTTGACATCAATTCCACATAGAACATTATGTAAAATTTTTCCATTTAAACATATTTGTTGATTTTGCTCATAAGAGTTGAGTTACTCAGGGTTATTGAAGTGTGGAATGTGCATAGCTTGAGACTATTTACCAAGCAAATCATGCAAGATATGATAAATGATGAACAAAGATAGGATGAAAGAAAATGATAGAAGTGGAGAAGCAAATTAGTTGAGTAAAAATTATGGAGAATGTACTTTGGTTTGTCAGATCATACTTACACTTTCCAAGGTTCATTTCTTTTGTTTGAAGATGTCTTACACCACATTTATAGACTAGTGCACGTTTATTCCTTATCATTCTAACTTTTAGGAGAATATTAATATATATACATTAATTCATAAACATGATATTTTAGAATTTAAATAAAATATGAACCAGTCATTACTAAATGATGATACGCTATTTTATCAATATACAATGTTATAAGAGAGGAAGAAAAAAATTAACCTGGAAAGTTGCAGGTGAAGTGTCCCAAGTGGAAAAACAATCAATTTTATTTAGGGAAAGAAAATAATTTTTTATAGTTTCAATGGAAGTCTGATACAAATCTTAAATAGTAATTAGATAATTACATAGAATTTAATTGAGAATGTGAAAAGATCTCACTAGTCACTAATGTGGAAGATAGAAAGAACAAAACTGATTTGTGCTTCTACATAAAAAAATGTATGAAAATTTATAGATGAAAATCAATTTTTTTAGTTAATAATGTCATGACCGAATCTGCATTTATGTGAACTAGCTTCAGTTACGTGCTTTGCACGTATGTATCGCGTTAATTTAAAAATTATATATAAATAGTATTTGTCATTAAATAAATAGAACATTCACATAAAAAAATTAAATAAATACTATTGGTTTGGTGCAATAATTTAATTTATTGTGAAACAACAAAGATGAGAAAATTCATCGAATTGCTATAAGATATGTTAATAGTTTTTTAATACATAGAGTAATAATTTAGAGTTGAATAATTAGAAGTTAAATAGTTAATTGATTAAAATTTAATATAATAAACGATTCTTAAATATACACAGAGTAGTTTAATGTTTCCAACATAATTTTATTGAAATTTTTTATTTTTAAATTTATTATATTATATACTATTATTGACAAAATATTCTATAGTCAAAATTTTAGGTCATTATTTACATAAAATAGATAATTATTTGATAGGGCCAGCTTCACGCTTTTGACATAACGGTCTGTAAAAGCCTAAAAAGAGATCACATAACGTCAAAAATATTATTTAAGTAGTTAAAGAAAGCCTAATTCTAAAGGAAAACAACAACAACATATCCAATATAATCCCACTAGTGGGGTTTGGGGAGGGTAGATTGTATGCAGACCTTACCGCTACCTCATAGAAGTAGAGAGGCTATTTCCTAAAACCCTCAGCTCAAATCCCAAGGGCAGAGTACCTAGATATGGTCAAAAGAAAGTAAAGTACGTGAAAAGTAAGAAATGTTATTGAAGGGAAGGGGACAGCAGGTGCGATTAGCGATTAATAAAAACATATAAAAGAACATATAAATAAATTAATGAATAAATAAATAAATAAATAAATAAATAACACATGACAATATGAAAAATGATATATGAAATATGATAAATTACCACATACTGGCTAGACAATGAAAAAGGAAGGAATAATTACTGTAAGATATAACAAATACTCCTACTAAGAAGGAGGATAAGGGACAAGAGGAAGAGAGAAAAGATTTAGCCTACAACCCTAATACGACCTCCACTCATTTCTATCTAAGGCCATGTCCTCCGAAAGGTTGAGTTTTGCCATGTCCTGTCTGATAACCTCTCCCCAATACTTCTTTGGTCTACCTTTACCCCTCCGAATAGCTTCCACCTCCAACCTCTCACACCTCCTAACCGGAGCCTTGATACTCCTCCTCTGCACATGTCCGAACCACCGCAGTCTCGCTTCCCTCATCTTTTCGGCCACCGGGGCCACCTCCAGTTTCTCAAGAATCGCCTCGTTCCTAACCTTGTCACTCCTAGTGTGGCCGCACATCCATCTTAACATCCTCATCTCTGCGGCATGCATTTTCTGAACGTGTATATTTTTGATTGGCCAGCACTCCACCCCATACAGTAACGCTGGTCTAACCACCACTCTGTAGAGCTGTCCTTTAAGTTTGGGTGGTATCTTTTTGTCACATAATACTCCTGAGGCCAGTCTCCATTTGATCCAAGCTGTCCCAATGCGATGTGTGACATCATCATCGATATCGCCACTGCTTTGGATGATCGACCACAGATATTTAAACTTATCCCTCCGGGGGATAGGTTGGGTGACAAGCCTCACCTCAGAGTTATTTTCCTCCCTCTGTCCACCGAATTTGCATTCCACGTATTCAGTTTTGGTCCTGCTCAATTTGAAACCTTTGTACTCCAAGGCTTGCCTCCAGGCCTCTAACCTTTCATTAAATGAATAATTCCGTATAAAAAATAATGTAAGTCGTAGGTTTTGGGTTTCCAATAAAAGATTATTGCATAAACAACTTAAACATCTAATGAGTTTTCCAATTAAAAGGATTACACACTTAAAAAGATAACTAATTATTCTCCTAATATTAAAAATAGATGCTCAATTATCATCCTATAATTTAGACAATATAAATTAATAATAATAATAATAATAATTAAAGACGAATGATGAAAATACGATTTTATCTATAACGTAATATTCCTCTTTCCTTCATAGCCTAGAAAATTATTTTTACAGTCCTAAATCAAAAGTACAACAACAACAACAACAACAACATACCCAGTGCAATCCCACAAGTGGGGTCTGGGGAGGGTAGATTGTACGCAGA
>JAABOM020000101.1:17951092-17964531 GCA_011800125.2 Solanum clarkiae
AAGGTCTGCGTACAATCTACCCTCCCCAGACCCCACTTGTGGGATTTCACTGGGTATGTTGTTGTTGTTGTTGTTGAGCTGAACCCAATAAGATTCTTACTTCAGCCCAATGTATCATTTGTTTTGTATGTTCAATGCTAGTCTTAAATTGGGCGGGTCATGACCCAACCCGAATTTTAGCCCATTTGAATCCAACCCATTTGTAACCAAAGTGCATTTGGGCAAGTCAAGACCCAACCCGATATTTAATGCAGCCCATTTTAACTTCCCCAATTTCAGCCCAACCCGCCCATTTGACACCCCTAATAATGATTATCTTTCCTTGTGGGTATGATTATCTTTCCTTGTGTTTCGCCAAGTTCTTATGATGTAAGGAGGAGATTTATATTAATTATTATTTGCACTGTATAATTTTTAATTATTTGAATATTTTGATCTTTTCTAGGATCAAGCAAAAAAGAGAGTACTTGTTGTTCTATTTCAAAAAATAAAAAAAGAAGAATAGAGTTGTTTTAGAGACAGAAAGAATGAGTAATCAAAGTGATATGATTTTGCTTTCTTTTTTGGTGCAACACCAAATAGATGATATCGAAGTTGTAACTTAGTACTTTTTTTTTAAAAAAAATTCCCACTTGTTTCTGTTACTCGCATTGGGTCTCGACTAAATCCCTATATGCTGCGTAAGACCCAGGTCGGGGTGGGGGTGGGGACGGGGATGGGGGTGAGGGGAGTGTTCATACCATGTTTTTTCCCGTACTCGGGGATCAAATTTGACATCCTATTTAAGGATAGAGGGATTCTATTGATCCCACCTTAACCCTTAACCCTTGGTGGCGAAGCTGTAACTGTACTTTTGCTTGTACTTCTTTCACAACATTTCATCGAAGCTTTGAACTATATGACAAACCTTTGGGTTGAGTAGAGCTTTCCTAAAACTTTATTTGGGATTTTTTATCATTAGATTCTTTAACCTAGATGATAGTTAGGTTTTAACTGATACTTGGCACTAAGCATTCAATTTGGTGGGAAAATCAGTTGAATACAAAATCAACTTTAAATTTTATATTCTAGCTTTAGTTCCATTTTAGTTTGTCCTTCCACTCCAATTTATATGGCACTCTATCCATTTTGGTGCATTGCAAAATGTTTGACAACCATTTTATTTTTAAAAACTTCCAATAAGTTTAATGATTCATTGAACTATTTACGCTTCAAAAGTGGGAAGATTCCAACCTTAAATTTGGCTTACTATTTTGCTCCTATATACTAAATCAAACATTTAACTAAATATTAAACAGTGATTATATCATATTATTATTATTTTATCCCTACACTAAATCAAACATCTAATTAATTAAATAGTAAATACTAAAATTTAATTAACTCAAGGTTGAATAATATCTTCTTCAAAAGTTAAAAGACCGGTATATATAAATATTGTTCAATAATTTAGTTATTTTTACTATTAATGAATTGAGAATATTCGAACTATTTGCAAAAATCAAATTAAATACCCTAAACGTTGGAGAAAATGGAGAGACGAAAATTAGTTAATGAGAGCAATTAGGTAGAGATTTAAATTGTACATTAACCAAATTATTTATTTATTTATTTATTTTGGATAACCGTGGTGTTCGGAGCCCGCTTTGCGGACCCGACTATTATTCCACGGGGCCCTGACTCACGACCGGGTAACACATCAATGGCCCTGGGGATTCGATACTGTGACCTTGTGACATTTTTGCCTAAGGTTTAACCATTGGACCAACTGCTCAGGGTTTGTACATTAACCAAATTATAATAGGTTTACCTTTATAGAATCTTAAAAGTTTCAGATTTCAATACATTGAATCCCATAGTTATTGTATTTTCATTATGAAAGAGACACTAATAATTAATCATGAAAGTTTATCTAAAGTCAAGAAAAGTTTTCATTTCCCTTTAGTCTTCCTTTTCATTTTTACGGGCTCTAAAGTTTCATCCATGTTTTTAAATACTATTTCATTTCTCCTAAGAAGTTCTTTCTTAAAATCAAAGTTAAGGCTATTGAAACATGCTATGGGCATATTGGATTTGTCAAAGAATTTTCTTATTTTAGAGAAGCATTAGTTTTTTCAGTTGAAGACGATACTCATGGCACATATTTCTTGCTAGAGCTTAAGAAGTGCAGTACAATATTAGGTTTGAGGCAAAAAACCTTTAGATATTACTGTCAAAACAAATTTATACATAGTTCATTAGTGTAGCATATAATCTTTTACTTTTCTCATTTAAATACTGTAGTTGTACTTTACTCCATTGTTTTAGTTTAAAAAAATAAAAATAAGAAGTTTAAAAATTTTAAAATAAAAAAAATATTTTATACAATTATGTGCATATTCATATACCTTTCATTTTCTTTTCATTGGAAAGGAGTTACTTCTTAGAAATTTAATGAATTATCAAGGTCGGTAATTGTTGATGTTCCTATCCTAAGTTGCTCACTCTTCACTTTTGGTGCCACACTCGTGTCGACACGACATGAGTGTGAGATCCATGTCCGATTTGGTCAACCGGTTTCGGATACTTTGACCAAGATTGATGGGGAAAGTTTGGACAGTTTTAATTATTTCTGTAATCAATAGAAAAGCTAAGGTGAAATTGAAAAAAAATAGAATATCTTTTATATAGAAATTTCTATGTCACGCCTTTTCTTTTAATCTCCTTTCAGGATTCTCTTCAAGTTCTCTATATAATTTCTCATAATTTAGATTTTATCTCTACTTTTAGATATTTTGATTATTTTTTGGACGAATTCCTTCACCCATATCCATATATGGATCCATATCCCCAAATCTTAAGGGGTCGTTTGATTGACAACATGTTATCCCAGGATATAAGTTAGCCTGGGATAAGTTATCCAATCATATATATGGGATAACTTATATCATCACTAAGGCGAAAATAGTGGGATAAATAGTCCAATGATTACCTTATACCTTCAACCAAATATGGTATAAAATAATCCGACATTTTATCCCGGGATTATTATAACTTATACCTCACACCAAACGACCCCTAAAAATTAGATTATGAAGGATTCGACCTCTAGATTCTCACCTATATCGGACACTTGCACCCGAGTTCGAGCAACTTAGTTCCTATCAAATGAATGACAGAGCCTCTAAAGCAAACATGAAAAAGTTTAAAGGAAAATTAAAATTTTTTAAGTGATCAACCTTCAAGGTATTTTAGAACGATAAATAATCTTTCTAATGATAGTTTACTGAATTCAAAAGTTAAATCACGAAAAACGATTGACATTAAATTATTAAAGGGTGACTTTTGGTGCTTAAATATACAACAACATACCCAGTGGAATCCCACAAGTGGGGTCTGGGGAGGGTAGAATGTACACGGGGAGGGTAGAATGTATACAGATCTTACCACTACTTCATAGAAGTAGAGAGTCTGTTTCCTGGGAACCCTAAACCCATAAGCAGAATAAACTAGATATGACAAAAAGGAAAGGAAAGTGAATAGAAAGGGCGACTACTAACGAAAAGCACATAACGATATGTAAATATGACAAAATTAACACACATGTGATAGATAATCACACACATGATATAAAACATGACTACTCCACCTATCCTTACTACTCAACCTGACCCTGCCAACTAATTAGCATGCTACTCTAATTCGCGATCTCCACTCCTTTCTATCTAATGTCATATCTTGTCTTGGTGCTTAAAATATATATAATTAAATTAATCATACAAGTACAATTTTTTTTTAATAAAAAAAAAACCGATTTAAGTAAAATTTATACCCCCTTAATTCAAGATCAACTAAAAGACCCTTCATTGGAAATAAAATGAAAAATTAGAAAATCTAAGTTTAAAAAATATCAAAGAATAGTCAACAAAAGCTTTTCTATTTAAATTCATTCGATGAATAAAACATGACTATCATGATTTCAATTTTATTTTTGATGATTGTTAGATTTGAAAAGTAAGTACTAAATTTTTTCCCTTGTAACTTATAAAACCTCTTCAAAGTGGAGCAAGGGGAAAAAGGAACAAATAAGGGTATTTGCAGTTTTGGATCTTAGAGTCAAAACCCCAAATAGGATCATATTTATCAATTTTAGGAACATGTAATTTTTTACTTTTTTAATAATACATACTTTAACTTTAAAATATTATTTATATAATGTTTTCATAAAGAAAAAAAAATTCATTTTTATTGATATGACAACGCGCATTGAACTAGTAAAATGAAACTGGGGGAGTAGTCATTTCATATTGATATCCTTCCTTCTTTAAGTTTAAAGAGAAGAAAAACACATGGACGACTTCCATTTCCTTTAGCTAACATGAAAGCTGACAGCTAATGTTACTTCACCATATGAGAAATTTTGAATGAACAGTCAAGAAAAGAAATGTCAGAGAGTTCCAGATGTCTTGGTGTGCTTTATTCAACTGGCTTTGCAAGTTGGAAATCAGAGTTTTAATGTATTTACTCCTGAATAATGCCTTTTTTTGCTTATCAAATGATTAAAATTGGACATATTGGATTCATGTTCTCTTCTTTTTGGTGCTTGATTACGTTTTGGAGGAATTTGATATGCAAGGTTCACTTTCCAGATTTTAAGATCCTAATACCACGTGCATTAATGTTTGATAAAAATTAAATAGAAAATGGTTGTGTTTAGAAGTTCAATAGAAAAAAATTGGTGTTTATGTGGGATTGGGGAGAGGGAGTAGGGGTGTGCATTGGTCGGTTCGGTTCGATTTTGTACATTATCGGTTCTGTTTATTGGTTTTCAGTTTTTAAATATGCTAAACAAGTACGAAACCAATAAAATAATTTTTATCGGTTTTCGTTTATCGGTTTCAAGTCCTTAAAGGTTCGGTTTTCAATTTACCCGATAAGAATGATAATGAAAATTTGCATTAATAAAAAGCAGAAAGATTACGAAGACTATGTTTACAAACTTGCAAAAGGTATAATTAGTTAATTACAAACTAAAATACTAAAGCGGATAACGAATCACTTAAGTACTATAAAGATTAAAATATGTAAAGTATTGTTATAGTATCCTATTACTATTAAATTACTAATATTTAATATTTATGATAGGGTAAAATAGTAAATTATTATAATCTTATTGGGCGGTTTACCCAATAACCCAATAGTAAAAACCGATATCGAACCGATAACCCAATAATCTTTTTTTTCAAAATCATTAAAAATCCAATAACCTAATAACCCAATAATATTTTTATCGGTTCGGTTTATCGGTCGGTTCGGTTTTTTGCACACCCCTAAGAGGGAGTGCTGGGAACCAAAAAAAAGAGAGTTGTTAATCTTGAAGATTTGAACTAATCAGGGTAAAAGATGGAGTGTAAGTTCATCCCTCATTTCTGCTATTTGTAGGTTATATTGGATGGCAGTGTCCGCTTGAAGCACCGATTTTCTGGTCACAAGAAATCTGTCTCCTATATGTCATGGAGTCCTGATGATCATCAGCTTCTCACTTGTGGTGTAGAGGAAGCTGTCAGGCGGTGGGATGTCGAGTCTGGTGAATGTATACACATTTATGAGAAAAGATCCCTTGGTTTTATCTCATGCACATGGGCTCCTGATGGAAAAAGGATATTCTGTGGTGTAACTGACAAAAGCATTAGCATGTGGGATTTGGAAGGGAAAGAGCTCGAGTGTTGGAAAGGCCACAGGACTATTAGAATATCAGACTTGGGGATAACAAGTGACGGGAAGCATGTTGTCTCTGTTTGTAAAGAAAATATGATAGTGTTATTTGAATGGGAATCAAAAGTTGAGAAAGTAATTCAGGAGGAACAATCAATAACCTCATTTGTATTGTCCATGGATAAGAAGTATGTATTGGTTAGTCTTTCGAACCAAGAAATTCATCTCTGGAGTATAGAGGGAACTGTAAAGCTCGTAGCTAAATATAAGGGGCATAAACGTTCTCGGTTCGTTGTGAGGTGTTGCTTTGGAGGACTAGATCAAGCTTTTATTGCCAGTGGAAGCGAGGACTCACAGGTATTACTTCTCTTGTTGATGTAGATGCACAATCAATATGATATGCAGAATTTATTTTGTTGGGGTGCTTTTTATGCTTATTATAAGCACAAGAATAAATTGACATTCTACTCCTCAAATTAGATTGCATATTACATACGGTCCATCTTTTGACCACAAAAGCATCTTTCATTTACTTGAATCAGGAAACTATGGTTTCCTGCATAAAACGTCCTGTGAACAAGTTATCGTTTTTAGCATATAAAATTTCATGTTTATGCTTTGTACGGGCAAGTGACATTATTTGTTTTGCCTTTTCTAGGGTTCTTGTGAAATGATGCCCTAAAGAGTTATTTCTGCTGTAGTGGTCTTGTTTGAGTATTTAACAATTGCCTCAGCTAATTTATTTTTGAGTTTCTTCTATCTTGAGTGAAGTGTTTTATACTATCTGGACATATGCTGCCTTTGTGATAACCACTGCTCTCAAGAATCACGAGTTTATATCAATGCCATGCTGCTCTTTGCTGCTGCTAGGACATGACTTCCATGTGAAGTTTGAGGCAGATTTATAATAGTTAGCAAAGAAGATGGAAAACTCGTATTTTCTGAAAAAAAGAAGTAGGAATAATGAACACGTCAAGTATATCTTCATGAGATTAATGAGAGCCTTAAATCTCAGAATGTTATATCGCCTGCATTTCTGCAATTAGTGCTCATATATTGTTTAATATTTATAGAAGTTAGTGCGGAATTAGGTAAGCTTGTAGGATTTGGTGTAGAATACATCTTGAGTTTCATGGCATATTCCTGATGTAGTATCTCACAACAACATTCTAATGCCCAAATGCTGTGCGTGGAATCATGTTTTGTCTGCTCATCAGTCCAATAGATCATTAATAATATGTGTACTTGGATATGCAATTAATTCATTTATGAATATGATACTCCATGGAAATTCAAGGTATCATTTTAATTTGTAGACTCCGTAATGGTTGTGGATAATATTGATTTAAATAGGACGTGACGAAACAGGAAGTGTATTATATACATTGCGAATGACACATTTGACTATCAAGAAATATCTATTTGGGGCAAGTCTAAATTTTTGGGGAAAAAAGATTTGGAGGGAAGCAGAAGAGATATCAATCTTAATAGGTGTGCTCTTCAAAGTAAATTTAGGGATGGAAAATAGTACTTGCTAGTATGAATTCGAATGTAATTTTTTATGTGCTATCGATTGTTGGTTTCAATTGAGATATACCGTAGAGAAATAAATTTTTGGTAGTGAAAAGATGATTTTTCCATTTCTCTCTATTACTGGGAACAAATCACACTTCCGGAAACAACCTCTCTATCTCTATGAGGTAGTGGTAAGGTCTGTCTTCCTTTTTTTTCTTCAGACCCCACTTGTGGGATTCCACTGGGTATGTTGTTGTTATTGTTGTACTGGGAACAAATCACAGAAATATGTTGTCAGATATTGAATCTGATCTTGACTTTGATCCTAGTACAACATTTTCAGTGTAATCTCACAAAGTAGGGTCTGGGGAAGATAGTCTATACCATAAATGTTTTATCCTTAGGAGATTCTGATCTCGGTCTATTGCAATATTTTATTTTAGGTTTATATATGGCACAGAGGCTCAGGTGAACTTGTTGGGACACTGGCTGGACATTCAGGGGCGGTGAACTGTGTTAGCTGGAACCCAAGAAATCCTCATATGCTGGCATCTGCGAGTGATGATGGTACAATTCGTATTTGGGGCTTGAATGGAGTAAACATGAAGCGACATGACAGTGGTAATGGTGTGAACTGCTGCAATGGGCGAAGTTGAAGTCAGATGCAAAAAGGCAGTGTGTAATGTTACAAATATCTCTCATCTCTATCACTGGTTTCTGTGTATATTCTTTACGTTCATGTCAAACCAACATTAATGACAAACAAGAATGTGAAATTTGCATTCAGTCCATTTAATAAGTCGTGTACTTCCTCCATATTTTAAATTTTTTTTCCATTTAAAAGACTACTTGCGTCTTTAATTGACCCGTGCTACTTAACGTAGGTAAGTAGGTGATGGTTTATAGTCATTTGCTCTATTTCCCAAAAATGCAGAGAGAAGGAAGTTTGAGAGGGGTTGTCATTGTTATTCACTAAGGCACTGCATTGCCTTATTGGTACATGAGTACATCACTATAAAACTAGAAGCTTTATACCAGATGAATTCATTTTGTCATGTCTTTTGAATCTTTTCGTGAACCTTTCTGCTAAAGTAGCTCTCTGAACTCTTTTATCTTGAGGAGTAAGACTGGAAAATTTAGTCTACAGCTGTGTCTTACTATAACTTTGCATGTGAGTATTGTGTTAATCTCCTTAGAATAACCCAAAAAAGAAGACTAAAGGAAGTGGAAAACTCCCTTTTCTTCTCTCTTATATCCAGGTTGCATATATAAAGCTTCTGGTTTTCCTTTTGAGATGATCCCAGTTCCACAAGATTTACTTCTATTCTTGAAAGTTGACTTGAGAGTTGAGTTGTTAGACTACTCTTCTTGAAATGTAATTTTTTTTTTCATGCAACTATCTGGTAGCCTGGTTATGTTATTGTTGTATATGGTTCTCTGGCCTTGACTAATCTATACTTGTATCTTATAGGGAATTTATCTTTTACTAGGATTTGAATTCAAGATATCTGACTAAGAGTGAGGGGATCCATCCTACTACATCACTTGGTGGTTCTAAAGTGTGTGAGAGAGAAAGAGGGAGGCGGAAAAGGGTGTTAAATATATGCAAAGAAAATATGAAAATTATTAACATTAAGCTTCCTCCAACAGTACTTCAAACATGTCTGAAAACTTTCTTGGGGTTGGTTGGAAATAGCAAAAAAGAAGTCCAATTAAGCAACTCATCTCAGCACCATATTTTTTGTAGAGGGGAAGAACTAAGTACATACAAACTTAAATAACGATTTTCTTTTGTTTTCCCGTTCTTAAGCAATACTGAAAGAACTGGCAGCATTCTCCACAAACTTTCTAGCACCCTTAAACCATCTCTTGTCACCAGCTTGTGCCTTGCAAATGTAAAGTTTGCCATCATTCACTGTGGCTGTGATCAACTGGTGCTTCCCACCTTCATCTCCATCTGCAGTTCTTGTCAATACTGATAAGTAGTAGTACTCTTTTCCTCCCACTGTTGAGCTTGATGCCTCCAACAGGTTAGCAGTTGCCACTGCACCAGATTCAAATCCACCCTGCACAAACAAATTCCCACTTCATTTTCTCTCATAATTCTTCCATACATTAGCAAGAATCCATATGACCGACTTCAACTTCCTTGGGACTGACTCATGGTTTTGTACTTCACTCATTCCTATGGTCCGTTTGATTTATAGGAAAATGTTGCCAGCTACAGTTGGCAAATTGATATGCATTTTACTACTTGCATAGCTGGTGTATGATCAAAAGCCATTACTTATTATAATCTTACCTAGTGATTCTTCCGCTTGAGGAATAATCTACGGGGTAGCTTATATACTGACCGAATTCTAAACTCATTAGCTTAAAGTTAAAACTGAAAACATCTCGAAGCTACGATTCTATCTTTTTTCTTTGTTGGGGACAATAATGGGTAGATTAATGAAGATGCTCTTGCTCAAGTTATATAGAAGTGCAGAGTGCTTGATTGTCCCCAGCTTTAATGCTAGTGACCTTTACTCATTTCATATGAAAAGCAGCTAGTAGCTATGAATACTTTTACCTCAGAATCAGTTTTACCAAAGTAAGCTTGCTTTCCTAGCAGATAGTCCACCTGTTCAGAAACAAAAGAAGACAAGTAGTGAGCTAACCACTTGTGCTGAACTATAAAATGCATGCTTTTAGAGAGAGTATTACTTTAGAGAGGAAGTCTTCTGGGGAGCCGTAGTCAGCGATGGACTTCTTGTCAGTTGGAGTGATTGCGACAATGAGATTACTGGTGGAATCGAAGTTGTCTTCATATCTGAGAACCTGACCAGGGTACTCAACTTCTTTGCTGGGGTTCCATTTGGCTGGGACTCGCAGCTTGAATCCATCTCCATTGTATGCCACGAAATCGGTGTTTTCCTTTGGCTTACCAAAAACATTTGCTGCATATATCACAAACACCATCATTCAGATCATAGTTAAGTGATCATGTTGCTTGCATCCTCCAACAAAAAGAAAGTGATACAGTCGTGGCAGTGTTTTTGGAGGATCCGAGAAACATAGGCTAGGGGGGATCATAGTTATTATTTAGATCATAATGAATGTGCACACATATATATAAAGTACTATAAATGTGATTAGACTTTGTTATATACATGGTTTGGTTTTCAACTACTCTGATCTGATAGTGTAAAAGTTCTTTGGGACCGTTTATCGTAGCTATATATAGTGGAGAAAAGTACCAGCTTCTCCATAGGCAGCATCGGCAGGGGAAACCTTGGAACCAATGGCAGCAGCACCAATAAGGACAGTGAGAGCCAACCGGCGTGAGATGGCATTGGTGGTGTTGTCGTTGGCATCATCTTGCTTTTGGGCACGGCAAACCAATTGGCTAGGCTTGGGGGATGAAACAGAGGATGTTCTAGCAGGGCTAGATCTTAGTGTATGGTATTGATGCAAGAAGCATTGTGTGGAAGCAGCCATTGCTCACTGACACTCAACTATTGTTGGCTTGGAAATGGATTCTAATTCTTTGTTAGAATGGTGATGTTAGGGGGGGCAATATGTTTTAGATAATTTTGTGATGTGTGAAGGGAAATTGGCTTAGTTTTTGGATGTGGGGAAGATTAGATTTATGATGTGGGATAAGGTTTTTGAGGCTTTGATTGGTGCCAACTGGACTTTCAAAATATTGTTGGTTGTTCTAGTTTCCACTGCAATCTTCCATGTCATACTCTTGTGGGGCTTACTTTGGAGCAAGGCTGTTTCAACCACACTTCCCTTCAACATACAACATATACTACTCATAATAGTAGAAATGTAGCCTTTGATGATTTCTAGTTTTTTTTAAGGACTAGGAGATTTAACTTCAAAAATTCTTTTAGTGTTCCCAAGTATTTTTTGTAATATGTTAGGCCATTAGATATATGGATCCTTCCTAATCATGCTTCTCCATTTAAGCTTAACTAATATTATCATCATACAAAACAATAATAAAAGTAAAAAATAAGTTAAATATGTATAAACAAAATAGTACTCACTCCATTTCCTTTTGTTTTTCTGTTGACTTAGGGTATGTTTGATACGAATTTAAGCTTTTTATGTTCGGTTGGTCAAATAGTCTCTCCAAGAAAACAAGCATCTCCATTAAAATGGGATAATTACTTTCCAAATGAAAGTCGAGAAACAAGTTTCATTTGTGACGTTTCACATTGATTGTATCCTCCCATCTCATCTTTCATCCCAGCCCCCATAGCCCCCTCATCCCCATTATCTGGCCACCTGCCTTTTCATCCCACTTTTTCATAATATTTGTTTAGATTATATACAAATGCTTTAGAATAATATTCTAAATAGAACTAAGGAAAAAATTCCACAAAACTAAGATTTATTTAGAAACAAGTTCTAAATAAAACTAAGAAAAAAATTTCACAAAATTAAGATTTTTTTTAAATTTTATTTATTTTTTTTAAAAAATAACGCGGTCGAATTAAAATATGTCGTGTAAAAGATGATTTGCAAAACCATTATTAAAAAATAATGGCATGAATGAGCGTTTTCCTTAACGACAAAGACATATTTAAGCCAAACTTTTAACAGATGACGTAAATGAACCTTTTGTTAAAGCTTGATGGCACATTTGAGCCTTTTCCCTTTACTTTATAGTTTCATAGCACGTTATCAACACGAGACTCTACCGTCTTAAAGATTCAAGGTTAGGGTATTATTTATTTATTTTCTCTTTATTGATATGGCTAACCTTAAGAAACTTGAGTTTGTTGTCCTTCATAATTTGGGCAAGAACTGCCCTTCATAAATGAGCATTCTCAATATTATGCCTTGAACAACAACCCTTCATGGGTGTTAGATAGAACAACCTTTTATGGGTCTTGGATGCTAGATGTCTTCGAGACATCATTAAAGATGAAAATAAAGCATTAAAGCAAGACTGTGCTAAAGCTACGATATTCTTGTGTCATCATCTTAATGAAATTTGAAAATATGAATATCTCACAGTCAATGATACACTTGTTTTGTGGAAAAGCCTAAAGGAAAAATATGATCACTTGAAGATGGTCATACATCCACAAAGCACTATAATAAGTTATTGGGAATTCAAGCCCCATCAATTTATGGTGTAAGACGCCTTTATATGGATAAAATATTGGGTTCAAGTTCCAATGCATCATATTAATGGTATAATAATGACTAAAGCAAAATAATATGCTTTTGCTGAGAAGTCATAAAATATATTCTATTGAAATGCTTCATTCCTTAAAAGTGAATGTGGTAGCAGTGCATAATGTGTGAAACAAGACAAGTGATTAAATAATCCACGTGAACATGGAATGAAGGACTAAGCTATCATAAATTGATATACTAAGGTGATTGTGTTCCATTGATGAAGAATGAGAACTTTTGATAATGATTTGAATTTTCTTTAATTACTCATTGCGTATTCACTAAATAAATTTAACATTCATTATTCTCTAAAATTATGACTTTTGAGCTGCTTATTGGAATTTTATTTGATGTGCATATCTTAAAATTTGAGTTTATTATTTACTTGACATATTAAAGTAGATGTTGCTAGTCAAACACTAAAATCTATTAATATGTTTATATTGAATTAGATATTAAATTGATCTAGTAAACAAAGACATATACTGTTAAATATTTTTTTTTTGTTTCACAAAGTATCCCTACAGCGGGCTACCATGAGACTAATCCTCCGTTCCACTGTCAGCATACTAAGTGGTAACCTTACTTTAACATGATCTGTTCTATAGGATCGTACCACTGTATCCTTGAATTGTTAAATGTTACAACTACTATTTGTTTGTATTCTAATGTGTTTTATATTAAATATATTGAAAATAATGTACAAAAGAATAAAAATAGGATTATTGACTATTTCTTGTAGACTAGTTAATGTATTTTTCTTACTTGAAGGAGAAAAAAAAACGCCAAGTAATAAGCCTTATTTGCATAATAGTAATAAGTTGATGTACCATGTGCATATATCCATCATTTTGTTAATTACTTAGTAGAAGATAGTTAATAATTTATTATACTATCTTACTTTTATTTTGTAATAAAATTTAATAGATTTTTATTTTATTTTATGCGAAGACATGGATAATTCTCAAAGCATGTTATCTAATTGTGAAAATATTTACTTGATTGATTCTGGTACGACACATATGATATTAAAAAATGAGAAATATTTTTCT
>JAABOM020000101.1:17973538-17985768 GCA_011800125.2 Solanum clarkiae
AGGCTGCAATTCAAATTGCAGCAAATCCTATTTTTCATGAAAGGACCAAGCATATTGAAATAGATTTGCACTTCATTAGAGAAAGGATACAAGATGGAACAATTAGAACACTTCATGTGGCATCAAAGGATCAAGAGGCAGACCTATTCACCAAGAGTCTACATGGAATACAACATAAACATCTCTTATGCAAGCTAGGAGTGCTAAATATTTTTACACTACCTAGCTTGAAGGGGGGTGTTAAAAATAGTGGAAGTAGTTGATTAAGTTGCGAATTGCAGTTAGTGATTAGTTAGAAATCAGTTAGTGGTTAATTAAGTTGTTAGAGGTAGTTAGTAGTGTAGGAGTATAAAAACCAATGTACAGTACATTTTCATTGGACTCTTTCCATTTTTCATTAGTTTCTAAAGGAACAAGCAAAAAGGGGTTTTCCCCCAAACACTCTGTGTCTCTCTATCTCGACTGCTCCGGTTAGCTCACAGATCTCTCCATGAGATCTTGAGCATTTATTTCATCTTGTGTGGTTTCTGTGTTGCAGCTGAAGGGTGAGTTTTCTCAACAGGTTCTTTTTGATTGGAAAATGGCTCCATCTAAATGAAGAAGAAGAAGGGGTTATATAGCCCCAAATTAGGGCAAAAACGGGGGGAAAACGCAGGGCAATTTGGGAATTTGGGAGCGGAATTTGAAAATAAAAAAATGAGGATAAGATTAGGGTTTCTTTGAATTGAAAATCAAATTCATATCTTGAGGAGTCAATACGCGTCACAACTTTTAAACGTCGATTTCGAATCAAGGGCCATCGATGGCTTAACATGCACCACCTCTACGAATCTCTCCAACGGTTCGTGTACGAACGTATAAAGGGGAAAGGGGAGAGGGACACGTATGTACTAGTTTGTTAGGAGGAGAACGTTGAGTTGATTGGCGGATTGTTTTTGCTTTATTTGCGTTTGTTCATGGTTTTCGTTGAAGAAGAATCGAAACGGGAGAGGAGTGCATACGCGTACGAGGGAAATAAGAGAAAGAGAAATTGGGGGCGCGTGGCCCGCACGCGGGGTATATGTATAATATGTATATTATATGTTGGCTGAAGAATTGGGATTTAGGCCGGGTTCAGACTTGATTTGGGTCAAAATTGGTCTGAAAAAGGGAATAAAATAGAGCTGACAATGGGTTCAAAGGGTGGGGGGATTTGATTTAAAAAATTAGTCAATTCGATTGCAATTTTAGTCAATTAAAAGTAATCTAATTTGACTACACGATGAATTAATACAAATTAATTGAAGTGTTTTTAATATTATCAACCTGAAATAATTAAATCAATTACAAAATAATAACTCCTAAAATAAAAATAAAATTTATTTGAGAAAATATTTTTTGTAGTTTTGAGAGCTAATTATTTCAAATTGTCAAAATTAAAAGCTCAACAATCAATTCATATGGTGGAGGATAAAAATTGGATGTCAACATAGATAATACACATTAATTGACAATTTAATAAATAAATAATTAAGATAGATAGCCTGATAGACATAAATGATACTCATACTGTAACTATGTACATCGATCTTGAAGATGTGTTTGGAGAAGTTCAATCTTGGAAAGTCATGTTAGATTGTCATTGAGAAAAAGATAAGAGTTCACATATAGATTGAAGATACAAAGGGATTCTACCCCAATGACATGGCTAAAAGGACCGATGTGCAGATATATGTAATTGTACGTACAATATCCTAACCATTACAGAAGAATATTAGTTGGCACCACTAACGACATTATCATGTAGACAACAACAATTAGTCATCGTACATTTTAGGATCCGAGTGAAGCTTTTCTATTGACAAATAATTACTTTAAACTTATAAATAGTAGTTTTGACACTATAGTAAGATATTTGAAACCAAAGAATACAACAAAAAATACACTTATATTGTTGTGCTCCAAACTTTCCATTTTTCATCAAGTCTTCGCCTTATAACATACACTTACTAAATCATTATCGGATCTAAAGGTTAGACCATTCGATCAACACCGGATCCAGCACAAACATTCATTGGCAGAGCTCTAAAAGCTTCTTACAACTTCCATTCACTTGTTATATTATCTTTTATGTCAATTTTATATATATTTATCAATATATCAATTGTTAATAACTGAACCTAACAAGCTAGTAAGATGTGTGTCCTTGTCTTCATACAAATTCAATTGTACCATTTTTTTTGGAAAGCAATGTCGTGGGGACGACATAATAATTGTGTGTTTATTTGACTTACCACTCTACTCTCTTATTAGCTTGAATATTATTTGTTTTATAGAAATCACATTTGATAAACACGAGGTAAAACAACTAAATAAAAATATGGTTAATCAAATAACATAAAAATTAATAACTTAAGGACTAAACTATTATTTTCCCTTAATTCAATGTGAATTACTTGAAGGAAAAAAATTTCACATATAAGAGTCTAACAATTGAAGGCAGCAAAAGAGAATTAGAGACTATTTGAATAGTCTCACAACACAACGCAAGTAACCGGTAAAGATGTAACTGCTTCTTTCTTAGTCATAAGTTCTAATTTCAAATTTAAATTTTGAAAGATCATTTCTTCTAATTTTTACCCAATATAAATTTAAATTAATTAAATTTCGAAGCAAAGAACATGATGGAAGGAAAAAAAAGAGACACTAGTGGCGACTGTGTTGCATGTGCCATTACGTACAGACAAACAATCTTCTCAGCCTATTGGTCCCGTTTCCCAATTCAAATTTTAGTTATATCACCTAATTAATCCCTACTCTCCAATTCCCAACAAATTTATTGCTTCCCCTTTCTCTCCCTTTACCCAACTGTATCAGTGTACCTAGAGATACATCAAAAGGTCCAAAATTCAAGAAAACCCCAAAAGTATCTCTTTTACCCAAGAAAGAATCGACCCTTTTGCATTCTTTGGCTTTTCGAGTTTGGTCCTTGCTGGTTTGTTCCTACATTTGGGGTGAGTCTTTTTTCTCTCTTATTTTTTAGTATCTGGGTTTTGCTTGTTTTAGATTTTCTTGTACTGGGTTCCTCTGATTGTACCAAAAATAAAGAGATTGGGTCTTTTTTGGTTTTGTATAAACATGATTTTGAGGGTTGTTTTGTTGGAGCTTGTGTTTTGGTAATTTCTGGAGTTGCTTCACTTCAAAGTTATGTGCTTTTAAGTTAATGTAAATTCTTTTGGCTGTTCGATTCATCTGTTTCGTTGGTTATTAGTATTAACGTCCTATGGTACTGCCATTTTCCATGCCCAATTAACAGTTGTTGCTGCCCATTGTTATGCATAAATTGTCCAATTTCCTTCCATTGTAATAGATGAGATGAATCTTGTGTTTGAGTTTTGAAAGGTGTGATCAAAATCTTGTGAGGCTTATGGTTTGACTCATTGATTATATGGTGAGTTTTGGCCCTCCAATGTAACTTCTTTTGACCCGTTTCTCTGTGTGTGTAAACTTCTGGCTTTTCCAGTTTTTTAATTTTCTCTGCTATGGGCTATCATGATGATGAGAGGTAGAGCTACAAATTAATTCTTAACTAATACAGTAACACTCTTTTATGTTCATCCTTGGTGATAGTTTGCTTTATATGTTAAATCCTTCATCACTCCCCAAATCACATGTGCTTTTGCCGTCAGACTTGTTATTCTTTTGCCTCCATTGGCCCACCATTAGAGAAAAAGGAACTTTTGTGCACAGTATTTCACTTACTTTTTCTGGTTTTCTTTTTGCACTTGCTGTTTATTTTTCTGCCTTTCTTTTTTTTTTCTTTCTATCAGATTACATTTATTTGACTCGAGGGGCTAACACAAACAACAAGGTCTAGCGTACGTCTTACCCTCCCAAGATTCTGGTGGGAAAAAACAGACAAACACAAAATGGATATGGAAAAATAATAGGAATAAAATGGGAAAAACAATGACACCAAGAATTTTACATGGAAACCCTTTTAAATAAGGGAAAAACCACGGGCCAAGAGGAGCAACTGATATCAGTATAGTAAGGAATTTTACACTGTGTAGACATGAGTACAATATTAAAAAAAAAAAGACTTCTACACACACAAAAGAAATACTCTCTTTTGATTTTCACATCCCTAAAATATCGTTCACACTCTATTTTTCTTCACAGACTATTTTCTTATATAGTCTATAGTATATCTCACAAGAAAAATACTCAATGCATTTTTTTCTCTCTGTGGTTCTCTGTGTTAGTGATGATGAAATGAGGAGCTAAGAAGCTTCTTATATAGAGGGAAACATGTCCCTAAGATGTCATTGGTGACATTACAAAGAACCACATTTCAAACCAAACAAATCTTGTGTTAAGTTCTTTACACAATTAGAACTTGTTCGTTGTCACAATCTTGGTCAACATATCTGCAGGATTCTCATTTGTAGAGATCTTTTCAACCTGCATAGATTTGTCCTCTATCTTTTCTCGAATTCAGTGGTATCTCACATCTATGTGTTTCTTGCTCAAGTCTATCGCACTTTGACTATCACAATATAGGACATACTCCATCTGCTGCAACCTAAGCTCTTGAAAGAATTGTTTAAGCCATATTATCTCTTTGCTAGCTTCAGTAGCCTCAATATACTCAACTTCAGTTGTAGATAGTACAACGCACTTCTGCAACTTTAACTGCCATGATATAGCTCCCCCTGAAAAAGTGAACAAATATCCAGTAGTGGACTTTCTGTTATCAAGGTCACCAGCCATATCAACATTTGTATAGCCCTTCAAGATTGGACTAGAGCCTCCAAAACACAAGCATACATCAGAGCTTCCTCTCAGATACTTGAGTATCCACTTTACAACTTCCCTATGCTCTTTTCCGGGGTTACCGAGAAATCTGCTGACAACACAACTGCATGAGCAATATCAAGTTTAGTGCATACCATTACATACATTAGACTTCCAATGACAGAGGAATATAGAACTCTGGCCATACTTTTTTTTTCCTCACTTGTTGTTGGACACATCTTCTTGCTCAATTTCATATGACTAGCAAGAGTTTTGCTAACAGGCTTAGCATTCTTCCTTCCAATGACAGACGAATATAGAACTCTGGCCATACTTTCTTTTTACTCACTTGTTGTTGGACACATCTTCTTGCTCAATTTCATATGACTAGCAAGAGTTTTTCTAACAGGCTTAGCATTCTTCATATTGAAGTGCTCTAGTACACGTTCAATGTACTTCTTTTGTAACAGATAGATCTTCCTTTTATCTCTGAGACGAGTGATCCTCATGCCCAAAATTTGTTTGGCATGGCCAAAGTCTTTCATATAAAAAGACTTACATAACTCATTCTTCAGCTCGTCAATTTTGGAAGTATCCTTGCCCATAATCAACATATCATCCACATACAGCAATAGGATGATAAAATCATCATCAGAAAATTTTTGTAAAAATACACAATGATCTGATGAAGTCTTCTTGTAGCCTTGCTCCCACATAACAAATTCAAACTTCTTGTACCACTGTCTAGGAACTTGTTTTAGGCCATAAAGACTCTTTTTGAGTTTGCACACAAAATTTTCTTTATCATTTACTTTGAAGCCCTTAGGTTGTTCCATATAAATCTCCTCTTCTAGATCACCGTGAAGAAAAACCATCTTCACATCCATCTGCTCAATCTTTAAATTTAGACTAGCAGCTAGACCAAGCACTGTAAGAATGGAAGACATTTTCACGATAGGTGAAAATATTTTGTCAAAGTCAATACCCTTTCTTTGACAGAACCCCTTAACAACCAATCTAACTTTATATCTGGGCTTTTGGTTGTGTTCTTCAATTTTAACTTTAAATCTCCCACTTATTCTTCAAAGCTCTCACGCCCTTAGGCAATTTTACCAACTCATATATATGGTTCTCATGCAAGGATTTCATCTCATCTTGCATGGCTTCTATCCATTGATCCCTGTGTTCATCTCCCATAGCCTCTTTGTAACATTCAGGTTCTCCGCCATCAGTGAGTACCATATACTCACTTGGTGGATAACGAGACGAGGGAACACGTTGTCTTTGTAACTACGCCTGTCATCACACCTCTTGCTAGTCATATGAAATTGAGCAAGAAGATGTGTCCAACAACAAGGGAGGAAAAAGAAAGTATGGTCAAAGTTCCGTATTCCTCTGTTATTGGAAGTCTAATGTATACAATGGTATGCACTAGACCTGATATTGCTCATGCAGTTGGTGTTGTCAGCAGATTTCTGGATAACCCCAGAAAAGGGCATTGGGAATCTGTAAAGTGGGTACTCAGGTATCTGAGAGGAAGCTCTGATGTATGCTTGTGTTTTTGAGGCTTTAGTCCAATCTTGAAGGGCTATACAAATGCTGATATGACTGGTGACCTTGATAACAGAAAGTCCATTACTGGATATTTGTTTACTTTTTCAGGGGGAGCTATATCATGGCAGTCAAAGATGCAGAAGTGCATTGCACTAGCTACAATTGAAGTTGAGTTTATTGCAACTACTGAAGCTAGCTAAGAGATGATCTATTGTGATAAGTCAAAGTGCGATAGACTTAGCAAGAACTCGATGTACCATGGAAGGACGAAACACATAGATGTGAGATACCATTGGATTTAAGAAAGATAGAGGACAAATCTATGCAAGTTGAAAAGATTTTTACAAATGGGAATCCTGCAGATATGCTGACCAAGGTTATGACGAAGGACAAGTTCCAATTGTGTAAAGAACTTGTTGACATGAGCTCTCTCTGCGAAGAGAGATATACCTCCTTCTGGTGAATGGGTCTGTAGGGGGAGATTTGTGGGGTCCAACCCCATTTTGGTAGTCAACAAAGGTTGCTATTTTTTGAACAAATCTAGTCAACAAAGGCTGCTATCCTTTTTAACAAATCTTACACAAGATTTGTTTCATTTGAAATATGGTTCCTTGTGATGTCACCAATGACATCTTAGGGACATATTTCCCTCTATATAAGGAGCTCCTTAGCTCCTAATTTCATCATCTCTAACATAGAGAGCCACAGAGAGAAAAAATACATTTGAGTATTTTTCTTGCGAGGTATGCTATAGACTATATAAGAAAATAGTCTGTGAAGAAAAATAGAGTGCGAACTATATCTTAGTAAAATGAAAATCAAAAAAGAGTATTTCTTTTGTGTTTGTAGAAGTCTTTTTTGAGTATTGTACTCGTGCCTACACGGGTGTATAATTCCTTACTATAGTGATATCAGTTGCTTCTCTTGGCCTGCAGGTTTTTCCCTTATTTAAAAGGGTTTCCACGTAAAATTCTTGGTGTCATTGTTTTTCCCATTTTATTCCTATTATTTTTCCATATCTATTTTGTGTCACTCGATATATTGTTGTTGTTGTTGTATAATGTTGAGTTTGTTCCACTGCATACAAAGTGATTGAGCTGTTTAATCAAGAACCTGGACGGTCTTAAAGAGGAAACAACTTATTCTGATTTAACTTGAAAACCAAATGTTAAGCTGCCCATAGTCGTGACTCATGTATACTTCCCTGGTTGGATAATTGGACTGTTATTATTAGTATATAGTTGTATCTACAAATGTTTCACTGCTATTATATTATCAATGTTTGAGAAATGAATAGAGTTTACTGACCGGGAGAGAGGTGCATATCCACCCGAATTCATTTTATTCACCTTCTCCTTTTTTGGGATGCCTGGATTCTAGATGGAATGCCAAAAGCCTATTGTCTTAAAGTCTGAAAAATAATGTACAGTCCTGGAGAGGAAATGGAGTATAAGGGAGCACAATATGCATATGTCAATTGTAACTTTCTTCTCTCTTGATGACTACAGTGCTCTATCTTGTAAATAAAACATTTGATCCCTTGTAGATGAAGGAGGAATTTCTGGTTGCTTGAAGAGAGTAGGATTTCAAGGACATAGTTGGCTAAGTTATGATAAAAGAGGAGATATCAGATATGGCTTTCGAATCCATTCCTTAACGATAGCAAATTAGTACCAGTTCTGTGTCAGATTAGCAATATGCAGTTCATAGAAAAAAAAAATTCCCTTCTTCCAAAGGAAGTACAAGAAGAAAAGACTATTAACAAGAAAAAAGCAGAATGTCTAGATTGGTAGTAAGAAAAGTTGATACAGTCTGGATGAGTGGCAAAGCAAGATTTTGGATTTAATTATGATCAAACTTTTTTCAGCCTTGTATCAATCTGGATAATCATGTGTGTTGTTCTACTGTTATAATAGTTATCAAAAATTGTGTCTTTTGCTTGTTAGATTTTCACCATTTTTTGGTCTACATGAGTCTTGCACTTGTCTTTGATGATTTTGTGTATTTAAGTTTATGACTTATATCTCTTGTGCATCTTAAAAGGGTGGGAGAATGCCTGAGAGAATTACAGCTGAGGATCTTCTGAACAACATTGTGGAATCAATTGCTGATGGTCTATCGACGCAGAAGTCATTGTCGAAACAGACGTCAGGGTCCTTCTTTGAAGAGGAGAGATCAAGCTCAGTTAATGCTCAGCTCAATCGGCTATTTGGCCGTCAAAAGCCAGTACACCACATTTTAGGTGGAGGCAAATGTAGGTCACCTATATACCTTAGGTTTCCTTTGTCCATACGATGGTTGTATTACAATCCTTTATATGCTTCTTCTGTTTTTGTAGCTGCTGACGTCCTGTTATGGAGAAACAAGAAAATCTCAGCTGGTGTTTTAGCCAGTGCCACAGCCATCTGGGTGCTATTTGACTGGCTGAACTACAATTTTCTTTCACTTTTATGCTTTGGTCTTGTCATTGGTATGATTATTCAGTTTCTTTGGAAAAATGCGTCCGGCATGATGAACAGGTATTGCAACTTAATCTGCTTCCTGAGTGTCATTCTATTCTCCGATCTTATTTTCATTCTTTAATTGGTATGATATTCTTGAATCAAGTGAATGTACAATCTCTTTGGTAACAGGCCTCCAGCTAAAGTCCCTCGTCTTGTCTTACATGATGACCTTTTCATCAGCATTGCCAAGTCAATAGGAGCTGAAGTAAACCGTGCTTTGGGCTTCCTTCAAGATGTTGCCTGCGGGAATAACATCAAACAATTCCTAATGGTAAATCGTCGTATATTTTTTTGTTAGTATCATTTTATAGAGATAAGCTTATTTAAATTTAAAAAATTTCTCAGATTCTATTTCAAGAATTATCATTTGATTTGTATTATATGTATGACACTTCTTCAAACCTGATCTTTTCAAAAATTATTTTGTTTACTCTGCATCAACTTTGCCAATTTTTCTTTGCTAAAGTTCATGGGCCTCTCACCCCTTTAATAAACTTTCTTTGCTTCAGCATTTGCCCAAGTATCTTGGACTGTTTGATTGTTCCAGAACTTCTCTTCCCTAAAACAACAACAATACATAAAGATTGTATTATTTTCTACTTCTCCACTCTCCTTATATTTTTGGTTCCACGGCTTTTTGTTCTGTTTTATATGGTGCCAAGGAAATTATTAATAGTAATAAATGTCGAGAGGTGTACTCTTACTCGTCGTTTTCAGTAAGTGGACAAGTCACAACATTTACGTTGTCAAAGATTCCAAAAAGAATGCAAACGAATTTCCCTATCCCTTCAATTTAGTTGCAGAAGCCATACCGAGACTGCTGCCTTTATTTTTTCAACATTCTGTACACTTTTCATTCTTAAGGTCTATTGCAAACATAAATCTCTGTTGAAGTAAGATTATACGAGTGCAATGTTCTTCCCAGATATTAGAAAATGTATAGTATGAGTGCGATGTTCTTCCCAGATATTAGAAAATGTATAATGTAAACAATACAAATATAAGCAAGTATTTTTACTTAACTAGCTCTACAGAAATTGCTCGATTTAGGTTGATCGACATTAAACTTGTGCCTCCTGGCCCCTGTTCCATAAAGGATAAAAAATGACTCCTGCCATTTTGTCTTTGTTACATTTTCTTTTCTCCTCATTGATTATCTTTTCTCCTGTGGTATTTGATGCACTGTAACTAAATATTGAAACTCTTATTTCCCTTATGTAGTGCAAGAAGCTGCATCACTTCACTGAAATTTTGCCATTGATTTTTTATTCTTTATTAAATGTTTCATGACAATCTGTATTACTGTGAAATGCTATCTCTAAATGGTTAGTGTATTTAGCGGATAACATACTCAACCAAAGAAGATGCCGTTCTTTTGTTCATATGGAGTGCTCAGACCTTTAAGCACTTGGTTTTTGATATTATGAATTCATGAAATCATCTGATCCTACTTAATTAACATCTAGGTTGTGGTGTGCTTGTGGGTTGCTGCTATTATTGGAAGCTGGTTCAATTTTTTCACTGTTGTGTACATTGGTGAGTTTTCTTGCCTTTCTCTGGATAACTATAGATTGTGCATTTGTTCGGTGTTCTTTTCAAGGTTTTAATTTTGAACATGCTTGCAATGTTGATTGTTTTAGGCTTTGTTGCTGCGCATACGCTCCCTGTGCTGTATGAAAGGTATGATGATCAAGTTGATGGCTTTGTATATAATGCTTTCCAACAGTTTCGAGGTCATTACCAAAAGCTGGACCGTGGTGTCCTCAGCAGATTCCCCACGGGCAAATTCAGGCTAAACAAGTTTGAATAGATTAATCAGCCAAAAAACGAATTTTTATGCTGCTTTTGAGCTTAGAATTAGTCAAGGTAATGGCTTGATTAATTTAAAAGAAAAAAACAATGTATCGAACATTAGATGGCATCGGAGAAACTTTATATGTTCAGATACTGTAGTTATGGCATTTTGGAAGTAAGTCTGCTGAGATTCCTCGATCTAAGTCGATACAGCATTTAGAACTCAACATCAGCAAATCATAGTTAGAAGCACGAGGTCAGGGGTTGTTTCGTGTGAAGGATTAACCAGGATAAATATACAGTGGACTTTAATTTGATGTTTGGTTGTCAAACACTTATCCCTTTTCTTGGAGGGTATACTGATCTCGGGATAACTTATCCCGAGATAAAACGAACAAATGACATGGGTACCCTTTTAAATCATTTTTTATATCTCATTTTAAATATTTATGTGTATTTACATTATCTTTAATATGATATATAATAACATTCACAACCTTCCCTCCTTATTTTTATGATATTTTTTTTTTCATATTTTTCTATTAAAAATTTGCATTATATAATCCTTTTTACTTTAACAAATTTAAAAATAGAAGTTGTATTTTTAAATTAAATAAGAAGAATGTTTTATTTTAAATGCATATCATGCACACATAAAAATATTTAAGCTATATAAGATACAACAACAATAACAATACCCAGTAAAATTTCACAAGTGGGGTCTGAGGATGGTAGAATGTACGCAGACCTTACCACTACCATGGAAGTAGAGAGGCTGTTTCCTGGAAATCTTCATCTCAAAACCCATAGGCAGATTAAGCTATATAAGATGAAAGATTTATTTTATAACATATGAAATCGAAACCTGAAGAGAATCAGCAGCCATTGTAGATGAAGAACTCAAGTTGATCTGAAGGAGAAAGGGATTGGAGAAATGGCTCCAATAGAGGGAGCTTCTCCTCTCTGATATTTCTTGTAGAAAGGGAAAGTAATGAATAGTACAACTTCCTACAACTATACATTTATATACTCCTTTTAAATGCTAATAAACTAATTTATTAACCTCTAACTAATCTTAACAACCACTAACAGTTTCTCAACTAACTAGTCTAATATTAGTTATTTACTATACTATCCTCAACACCCCCCCTTCAAGCTAGGTAGTGTAAACAAGTTTAACACTCCTAGCTTGCGTAAGAGATACGTATGTTGTGATCTATTCAAAGCCTTTGTGAACAAATCTGCCTCTTGATTCTTGGATGCAATGTGAGATGTCTTGATTGTTCCATCTTGGATCTTCTCTTTTACAAAATGCAAGTCTATTTCAATGTGTTTAGTTCTTTCATGGAATATAGGATTTATAGCTATTTGAATGTCTGTCTTACTGTCACTTATCAGCTCCACTGGAGTCTTGATTCCTATATTTAGTTATCTGTTGATTCCTACAAGCCATGTAATTTCTGAAACTGCAGCTGCCATGGATCTGTATTCTGCCTCTGCTGAGCTTCTTGAAACTGTGCTTTGCTTCTTTGATTTCCAAGAGATCAAGGAATTCCCTAACTTTACCACATAGCCAGTAATGGACCTTCTTGAGTTAGGACA
>JAABOM020000101.1:17988880-18014785 GCA_011800125.2 Solanum clarkiae
GTTCAGAATAGTCTGCCTCATGAATTTTGAGATAATAATTCAAGAGAACCATAATCTTCTCAAAGGGAATTTTTTTTTTTGAGTATCAGGAAATATGTTAAGTTGTTTTGCCCTTATTTTCCTGGCTCACTGTTAGCCATCAAGGCATAAAATTGATTGTTGCACTTGGGAAGCATGTTATAACAATGTCAAAATACTTTACTGATGTTCTGATTATTCGAAATGCTGTTAGTTCACTATTTCTCTGTGTTAAGTTAGTTTTTCTCATGAATCTGGTATCGGTGGATGGATATTGCCATATAGTTTCAATTTATAATAAATGATACTTCTAATGTGTATTAAGATATCTACTCCAGCATCTTTAAAAGAATATGAACTGTTTAATCTGGGATTTGTTCTATTATGTGACTTCATAGTAAATATCTCTTGGGCTTATGAGTGAAGGATTAATTTGTCATGCCTCGCATCCATATCTAACATTTTCCTACTGTTAAGTTTGAATTTCTGCCCTATCTTTATTTCATTTTTGCTTAACCTATCTTGATTTGGTTGATTGATTTATGTCTTCCTTTTGCATGAATACATCAATTTGAATTCGCTGAGGACTTCCCTCCATTCCGTATTCCTTGGGCCACGGAGGCCCAAATCTTTTCCTCTCGAGTCAGTCTAGGGACAACTTGAAGACAAGAAGCCCAAAAACAGCAGCTGGAATATTTAATGGGCTAGGCAGGCCCAAATATGTAGAAATAAGACAGGACTTCAAATTTTGGGCTTGTCAGGCCCCATTCTATTTATTTTATTATTGTTATTATTATTTTTTTTAATTCATTGCGTATTACTTGATACTTGTCAATAACATTGTTTAACAGGTTTCAATCTAATTGAAGTTCCCCAAAATGGTCAAAGTTTGTATTACTCTATTCTCTTTATTATTATTATTATTATTATTATTATTATTATTATTATTATTATTATTATTGTTATTATTATTATTATTGTTATTATTATTATTATTATTTTATTTTATTTTTTTAAAAAAAAATGTGACAATATTATATTTCTAATTAATAATAGCTAGGATATTGATAAAAATGAAAAAATAAAGAGCAAATAAAAAGGGATTTTTTTTTTCACTTTTCCTAAATCATCAAATTAATCTATTTTATTTAAAATTCCATATATAAATGGATTTCAAGTTAGTAAGTTATGTTAAACTCTTTTAAAGTTTTATCATTTTCTTTTGTTTAATATAATCTACTTTATTCAAAAATAATCAAATTATTTTAACCAGTCACTTTTCAAGTTAAATAATTTTTTTTAAAGTTAGTCAAATTTTATAATCGCCGGATAACTGCATTTAGCAGCCATTTCAAGTGCTTAAAACCTTCTAGAAATGGAAATGTGAACCCGAACCTTATCTCTGGATTTTTAAAAGATTTTCTCTGTTAGGTCTTTTAAAAATATTTTAATGGTTTCCTAATTATCCGTAAAAATTAGGTGGCGACTCTGTGTCTTTGAATTTCAAGAATTGATTTTACTCAAATTAATTGGGTTTAGATTGATTCTCGACTTTCGAATTAATTTTCAATTTATTTATTTTAAGCTGGTAATTTTCGGCATAACACTGCTCATCTTCTATCTCGTATCTTTCACCATCTCGGGAGCATACCTTAACAGTTTGGTGAACTTAAGATTATACTCTTTCACATTCATCCCTCCCTGCTTCAGATACACGAACTTATCCACCCTTTCTTCCTTTAACTCTAGTGGAAAGAAGTAATCAAGAAAGGCAGCTTCAAACTCATCCCACATTGCAGGCTTCGTATCCTCACCTCTACTCGCCTCCCACTGAGTGTACCATACATTGGCCATGTCCTTCAGTTGGTAGGATGCAAGCTCAACTCCCTCGATCTCGGTTGCATGCATGGCCCTCAGGACTTTGTACATCTCATCGATAAAGTTCTACGGATCCTCCTCCACCTTCGACCTTGTGTATACTGTCGGGTTCATCCTCAGAAAGTCCCTGAGCCGAGTTGCAGCTGAAGGCTCCTGCGATCCAGAACTAGGAGCCTGAGAACCCTGGCTATTCCCCTGTGAGGCCACCAACTGAGTTAGCATCATGATGGCTCCTCTGAATCTGCCTTAGTAATGGGAGTTGGCTGGGGCTGAGCAGGGGGTGCTTGAGGGACCTCAGCAATCCTAGCGGGGAGTCCCCATCTCCTTGTCTCAGTTTACATAGGAACCTCCGGTTGGGTGTTCTCAGCAATAGGGGTTGTGGCATCTCTTTGAGCGGTTGTTCTCTTGGGTGGGATTTTCTGTAAGCGTAAACGCACGAGTTAAAAGCAGGATTTCACAAGTTAACATTACAGCATGATTTCAGATCATAGAAGAAATGTAACACTTCCTAATGTCCTATAGCCTCCTGCTTATGAAGTGTTGTGCACAACACACCCATAAACAAGATTCTACTAGACACGGCTCCATAGACTCCCTAAGACACTCGAACTATGGGCTCTGATACTAAGTTTTTCACGCCCCGGGAGGGTACCCTAGACGTGACTGGTACTCGAGACTATCGCTAGCCCCCATGCGGACCACTCAGTCTCTTTGCCATTGTCCAGTCAATTCATCAGCGAAAAAGATATGATATAATGAATATAAATGTTATGCTATCAATGGGCTCCTATATCAACATCAGCCTATCATAAGAAAGCAGAATGGATAATGAAAAGTCTCAATAACAAAGGAAAGAAATATGAGGGAAAAGAACCCTCGACGTCAACATCAACATCTACATCTATGTCTATGAAGCCTCTATGCTATGATCTAAAATGGTGCCATGACAGGCCGTGGCTACCAACTAATAAATAAAAGAATATCCAATCAGAAAATAAATATACTCCAAATGCTGGGGAGGACTCATCACTATCAGGAATGAAGAGCTATGAACCTCAACGATCAGGCTGTTGAAGTCCTCAGTCTATAGTATCTGTATCATAAAATGATGCAGCACCAGAGAGGTGTTAGTACGTGGAATGTACTATATGTAAAACGAGCTAAAAAAGAAAATAATATAATTGATACTCATCAGTCACTCAACCTCACCTCAGATATAAGATACAAGACTCTATCACCTCACTAGCTATCAAGCATCAAATCTTCACATCACATCGAAGTTTTATCATCATGAAATCTATCTGGGAGTTTCTATAATCAACAACCACTACCTATGAGCCGATAGTGATACAACGAAGAGATGTCGTTGCCACATCTGTCCAGTACCTTGCCGGGGTAAAGGACGAGTCTGTCAATGGATCCAAAAGTCTGTCAAGTCCTCTTTTGGGACAAAGGAAACATTCGCTGTCACGGTCCAATCTTCTCCTACGCTGGCCACGTAGTTAATGGGTCCGAGTGGGACACACTCTTACCCATTTCGGTGATAATAAATACTCCTTCCAGGATTTAATATGCTCATAAGTCTGTCAATCCATCAAGAATTCTCATCACCCAACCTCTACGGGCAAGATGTTTTATCCAATCTAAGGGAACTATACCCATTCGACCTTATCAATAATAGTTTTTAACTATCACAGTCATCTCCACACTCAATTCAGGACTTAGACTCAGTCAGACATTATCCTCAAACATTCAAGGCTCTAGCCAACCCCTAAGTTCATTATTCAAGTCATTATGGAGAAGCAATTTTAAGGATCAAGTCACAATCATATAATAAGATGAAAATATAGTGAGTTTTAAGCATGTTGATCATCCGTTCATGATATAAAATTTGTTTAAAGAGTGAAAAACATAAATTCAAGATAGTGTACAAGAATTGAAACAATCATTCATAAACCTAAAGTAGTCATTCAAGAACTTAAAGTAAATACTCAAGAACTTTCAAGAATTCACAAATCAAGCTTCTAGACATGAATTTGCTATCTTAACTCTACATTGGCACATGGGAGAGCAATCTTATGCTTTTGGGTAGCCCTTACATACTTGGGATTGGAAATCTTTTGAAGAACTTGGAAGATTCTTGAAACCCTTGCTTGACTCTCCTCTTCTTCTCTCTAGAATTTGCGTAAAATCTTTGAAAATAATGGGTCTAATCCCTTTTTTTTCGTATAAATATATGTTTAAAATCGTGTGGGAGATATAAAAATATGTCGACAAGTTCGAAATTGCCCTTCCTGAATTAAAAAAAAAAATTGGATTCCTAGTGTACTTTTACACTTTTTTGCGTTTTTCAACTTCCTTCGAAATTTTCAAAAAAGGTATAAGTGTGGTTCCACGTCTACTCCACGTCGCGGAAGGGGCACGGAAACCTCACTATTTTAGGCCCTCTTGAAAAATTATACTTCACGTTTTTGCGCGATAAGGCCGAGTTGAGACCATTTTCCGACTCAGTTTTTCACACTAATTGCAAATCCAGTCTCGAATTTTCCATCAGAGCTTGGAAAGATATGTTGTGCGCACGACCAAGTTTAGGGACGTTTTAGTACTTTCACGGGGTGTTACATTGAATAAATCATGCTTAATTGAGAAGAAGCACACCAATAGAAGTCAAAATTAAAAGAACTCATTTTGACCTTCATGATCACAAGATGAAATTAAGGAAATTTGCATATAAAACCTTAATATAACCTAATTTATATGAAATCAAAATTAAAAAAAAAAAAAACTTACTTTGACCTTCATGATCACAAGATGAAATTAAGGAAAATTTGCATATAAAACCTTAATATAACCTAATTTATATGAAATCATAAATAATTCATGAAAATAACATCAATTTGAAACATAATTGAAAATACCCATCATCTATGTCATGAACCCTAGAAAGAATTTTAAGAAATCACACTGGAAATTGGATGAAAAAGTTGAAAATTATTTGGGCCCTATGGGTGAAAGGAACCTATGGTTGAACACCTGCTTACTCTACATAAGAAGTTAGAAGAAACTTAAAGAAATCCTTGAATTTTGATGGAGAACTTGGAGAATTGCTTGTTTGTTTTTACTAGAAATTTGAGAGCTTTTGTATTTGTAATTGGTAAATAGTGAAAGGATGTTAATAGGATAGGATTTGGTCCAAAATACATCCAAGTTCATTAATTAATAGGTAGGGAAAAGTCCGAAGTGTCTCTACTTAAAAATTGAAATCGGACGAACTTGGTGCCCAAGTCTGTGACGCGAACTGGGTTCAAGATAGGTTATTTTTGTGTGAAGTTCAATTCTAGCTAATTTTAGCTAAGAAAAATTTTGAACTGTCCTGGAACAAGTTCGCGATGCAGACTTGTCGCGAACTCTTCTAGATAATTATTTTTAAATATTTTATTATCAAAATACTTGTCCTAAAAATTCATCGAGATCATTTTCACAATGATTTACCTTATTATATCATGTTTCGACCTTCAAACGCTCGAAATATTATAACTAATTAACCAGCGCACATGTAATTTTGAGAGCGAAAGAGGAAAGACTAATGTCTGCTTTAGGTAGTAATATCCATTATTATGTGTATTAACGATGTGAATTAATTTCTGGACAATTGTAAGAAAAGAAAAGAAGCATTAACAGATGGATGGTGCTAGATTGATTTGTGGAGTTTTGATATTTGTAATGAAAGGAAAAATGGGTGAAAAGACTTTCGGTGTTTGAAGCGAAGATGAAAATATAAAATAAAGGGTAAAAAATAATGAAAAAAAAAAAAGAAAATTCACGCGTCAAATGCGTGACCGTTACCCGACAATATAAATGTGATTATGGCTTTTTGAGAGTGTAATAATTTTAGTTTTAAATAGTTTACGGGCAGATAGGACCCTTATGAAGTTAAATATGTACTTGAAAAATATGATAATAAATCAGAAAGAACATTTGGTTATTTTGTCATTCACATATGAACAAAAGAGAAATCTTTTTTGTCCTCTCTCCTCTTACCACCCTTTCCTTTGCATTGTGTCGTAACTAGATATAAGATTTGATCTCCTCTTATATTTTCTTGCTTAAATAATAATACAAAATATCATGTTCAAGATCCTCCTATATATATTAGGAAAAATTACATATATATGCAAAAAAAGTAAAAAGTTTATAAAAATAGTCATATTTTATTTACATAAAAAATAGTCCAAAATCAGTCAAACTATACATGACTATATAATAAAGTTTGTCAAAGTTATAAAAAGTATACATTACTATACAATGTATATTACTTATACATAAGCTATACACCAGACATATATTATGATACACAAATATACACTAACTATATATGTCTATATAATGAGTTTTATTTTTTATTTTTTTAAAATTTTTTAAGTTTAACGTCTTTGAATGTAATTTGCTCTACATATTTGGACTGTATTTCCGAGGTGGCAAATTAGAGAGTGTGCATGAAAGGGAGCAAGCACGTGTGGATTGTGAAAACCATGAGTTTGCCTCATGTCAACAATTTGTGGACTTCAAGCAATTCGTCGTCTCGTCTTTTCACTAATCTGTTATTTCCCTTTGCAATCACTTTGCAAAAGCAAATCTCCAATTTAAGTAAAAAGATTCAAGGTATAATATATATAAAGGTACCCGTTTAACTTAGGTTTAGTTGGCATTTATGCTTTTTAATTTTGGATGTTTTGACATTTAAATTTGTATAAATTTACATTGAACAAGTTGACACATGCACTTTATTCGCATCATACATTTTGTTTTACATATATTATGCTATGTCGGACAAATGTACTTACTTATTCAGCTTTATAAAGATTTAGTGTATACTTATGCACACCTGAAGTTCGAGAGCGTAGATGTTGATATGTTGAAGTCGGGGTAAAAAGCATATTTACATATTATACCAAGATTCAATCAACACTAATAAAGATGATAGTGGGTCGATATTTCCTGTGAATGCCACTTTTAATGCTATAAATACTAGGATAAGATGGGAGCTAGCTAGTATCATCCCTCATCACTAACAACTAGGGTTTAATTTCCAAAGTTCTCACACTCCTTTGAAGCTTTTGTTTTTAAGAAAATGGTGATTGTGAGTGAAAACACATTTCTTTCTCATCCCTTCATGATAGAAACAAAGTCTGTAATTAGCCTCTGTTTGAATAGAGAGTTTGAGAATGATGACGACGACGGCGACGGAGCAAAAGTAGCACCAGCAGCATAGCATTACATTAGATGTGTTTTCTCTTGAAAACATGAGAAAGTGTTGTTTTCTCCTTAAGGTAAATTGGTATATGACAAGGAGGGAATTTTGTCTACTTTCTTATTTCACTCCTTCAAATATGCTATCAACTTGCTAATCCATCCTACACTTGTTTTAGTAGGCCAAACAAAAAAGTCTCATTTGTTATCTTCTTTTTTTCACTTTAGATTAGCATATAAGCACTTTTTTGTTAATTTGAACTAATAATATATTTATAACTAAAAAGATGTCATGTCAAATTTGAACCATTTTTCCATTACACGTCATCCTTTTTTATATGTTCCATGAAATAGGGAACTTCAAACATTAAATTCACTCATATTTCAGAAAGGAAGCTACATTTGTGGACTGCTTTAGATTCTCCTATTTTTGTTTCCTTCTTACATATCCATTTGGGAAAATCCGAAAACCAAAAAAAAAAAAAAAAAGTATCAAAGCGTAAATGAATCTATCTGAAGATGTAATTTTCGAGATTTTGACAAGATTGCCTGTAACATCTTTGATTAGATTCAAGTGTGTTTGCAGATTCTGGCATTATCTCATCAAGAACCCTAATTTCATCTCAAAGCATTTGCATAACTTAAGTAACAAAAGAGACTATCTCCGTTTGCTAATTAGTCGCCGCGGAAATATTACAAACAAAAGGATCCTGTCAATGTCACAAAATGAGACATTTGATGTTTTCATCAATCAAGATTTTCCAGGATACTTCAATGACAAATTTGGTCATGTTAGACTTATAGGTCCATGTAATGGCATTGTCTGTTTATGTGGTTATCCCGATAATATTGTTCTATGGAATCCTTCACTTAGAGACTCCAAAATATTGCCACAATCACAAATTCAACGTGTCGTTGGATCAACAGTACGTGGGAGTGATTTTGGATTAGGGTTTGATTCGAAGAAAAACGATTATAAGGTAATGCAAATTTTGTTTTGTCTCTCGATTAATCGTGCTTTTGTTTATCAAGTTGAGATATACTCTTTGAATACGAATTCCTGGAGAAAGTATAAAGGGATTGTGCCAGCTAAAATAAAGTATGGTAATACCTCATGGAGTATGGTGTACAAAAATGAGATTTTTTGTTGGTTAGCTCAAGATGTTGATAATCATGAAGTGATACTTTCATTTAACATGAGTGAAGGGATTTTTCAAAATACAACATTGCCATCAAGTATTGGAATTTTTGGAGAGGAAGAAATGAGGAGTGTTTGGGTGATTGCACCATTTAAAGAATCAATTTCACTTGTTGTTTATTGTTTAAAACAAGTGGATAAGTATTATGATATATGGGTCATTAGTGAATTGGGAGTTGGAAAATGTTGGACTAAATTACAAAGAATTGGTCCTGTTTCTAGGGTGGAAAGGCCTTTAGGGTTTTGGAAAAATGGTGAGCTCATTTTGGAAAACAGCTCTGGTCAATTGGTGATTTATGATCCTTCAAATCAACAAGTGAAGACACTTGGATTTTATGGGAAAAGAGGCAGGCTGGAAATTGTTGTTTATAAGGAGACTTTAGTTTCAGTCCATTAATATTGTGGCTTATTGAAATCTGCATACATCCCACACACATATTGTTGTTATTGTTGATATCGCTTCTATGTGAATAATAGTAGAGATCTACATATATCAATGAGTTGAAAATCAATGTTGTCTCAATTCATGTATATATTTTACAAGTTTTTTGCTTTATGAACCCTTGAAGTTGATATGAGACTTTCTTCTTATACATATTTTGGTCTAAGAATTTGCAAATGGAGGCAAAATGTTTGGATCCCTTATAGCTTTGTATGTGGGACTTTAGATTTGGCAACGTACTACAAAATACGTCTCACGAAATTTATTTTTATTTTTTCCCATTAAATAAAGCAACTTACATCAAAAAACACAAAACTAAAAGATCGCTCGGTAGAGTGTATAAGAATAATACTAAATAAAATATATCAATAATACTTGCATTAGAAATAATTATGCTTGCAGCAATTACAAATAGAATATTTTTATGCTTTGCTTGGTTTGATACATTAAAAATGGTATGCATTGCATCAAAAAAAATTATTTACAGAAATACCCTTCACATTATGCATTACTTGGTTTGATGCATTAAAAATAGCATGCATTGCATTAAAAAATTTATTTACAAAAATACCCTCCACATTTATGGTGAAAAAAATGTAAAAAGGTTTTCGAGTGACAATTGAATCTTTAATCATGCTAATGCATGCATTAAACTATTGCATTATTGATACCTAGAAATCTATGGTATCAGTAATACACTCCTTAATACACAATGGAGTGTATAACTAATAGGAGTGCATTCCTATACTTGCATTAGGTTTACATAGCATGTCAAAATGTACCAAACAAGTTATTACTAATACAAAGAGTTAATGCATGCATTATTTTCCCCAATACACTCTACCCAAAGACCCTAAGTTTAGTACACAAGAGAATGGGAAAATTAGTCGAAGTGTACCTGCTCATAAGGTTCCGTCCTGAGCTTCTGTCATTGGCCTTGACGGCCAAATATGAGATAGGTTGCAGCTACAGTCAGAACAGAACCTGGAAATTTTCCTAATTTTGACCCCACGGAGAGATAGCAAAGACGGCCGAAACGTGAATAAGTAGTAGATACTTCGGCCATATTGGTAAACTAGTTGATCAAAAGGTATATTTAGGTAAGTTCCCTGATATGATGACTTATCCTGCAACTGCTCAGCAAATTTAAATAAAGCATGTTAAGCTGTATAGTTCCAAAAAAGAGAATATTTGGCCCAACTATTTCAGCAGTTCTTTGTTCTATTTATGAACAGTCAAATGCTCGGACTATAGTCCAGAGAGCCTTTGAGACATTCAGATTTTGTATCATACAACAAAAATTACAGCATTCATCTATCTTCCCTTTGATGTAGCAAACCCCATTTTGATTCCCTACAGCATACATACAACGCCCCTATATGTTTACTTTACCTTCTTGGAGTAACAAAAAAGGGAAGATTCATGCTGTTGCTTCTGCAGAAAATAAAACCTCTGTTAATGTGTGGATAAATCTGTCTAATAATGTCCATGTCCACGCTTCCGCTTAGAATGACCTCTTTGAACAGTTACTCCCTGTATATATGGGGACTCTTTGAGATACAGAGCTTTGAACAAGTTGAACCAAAACAAAACAAGTATTTTGCACATGATAATTTGATGATTGATTCCAGTTTTGTCTTACCTTTGATATATGAATGCCGCCTCTTTGATGATGCATATTGGGGTGCTGATGCCGGCCATGGTACCCAAATAAATTGGGAGGAATGTTGGGATTCATATCCATTCTGTTATTCCACCCAGGATCAGACTGACCAATCTCAGTAGCACTAACCATTGTAGTAAGCGAGTCCACAGGTTCCAGAGGCAATGAGATCCCTGACATCCCATTGTACGACAAGATGCAAGCCATTGCATTTACAGAGGCTGCAAGAACCTCAGGAAGAACTTTTCCAGGATGTGTGACCTGTAATGACATTCACTTACACATTAGACCAACCAAAAGCCACATATGTCCACACTATCTTGACATAGCAACAGCGCTATGATACCCTAATTACTTTGCATTGTTTTTCTCTCTTTCTTTCTTCTCCCTTTGCTTGGGGGTGGAGGGGAGGCGTAGGGAAGGTTCTCTCTTTAAAAAAATGCAGAACAGAAAAAATTACCTTGAATAAAATTGCTGCAGTTAATCTCTCCCTCAAGCAGTAAATTTGAGCAACATCAAGAGCTGTTGACTCAATAGGAATCCATCTATCGACAATAACCTTTACTGTATTATCAGGAGAAGACATAATTTTCTCTCCTTGATGGGCTTCTGACAGATCTGCTTTAATATTATCTTCCTCACCATTGTCCTCATCAGCATCTTCGTAATCACTTTCATCATCATCATCATCATCATTTGCAGGAGCCACTGCAATCTCTGTTGCCAGCAACAACAGTGGGAGTGGCCCAATGACACTACAATTCCTTATATGCAGACCTCCATCACCACGAGTTATCTCATCATATACGATTAAGGGCTGTTCATAAAATTTTTGGAATGAAAGCTTGAAGTTAGTAGAATGAGGGCTTAATCGAACTTTATCACCACCTGCAGTCTCTATGACAGCTCTCTTGCCACCTTTCAGAGGCGGGAGGAGTCTTCCAACCATAGGGTACAAACCAGAAACAAGAACAGCATGTAGTATGCCTGGATCCTGTGTGTTAAGGTTACAGGAAGATCCATCTGCTGGAATAAACCCATTCCTCAATAGTTCAGATTGAAGTTGTTTACGCATTCCTGATAGCATATGCATAGTGCTTGAAGAAACAAAGTACATAGAACAAAACCTCGATTCTTGACCATTTTCTTTTGCACTTTTCCAGCCCTCAAACGCAGCCACAACTGCTAATTGATCACTTCTTCCACCATACCATGAGGCTAACTCAGCTTTTGCAGCTGCAGCTCTCTTCTTCTCATTTGGCAACATGGGTAGGGTAAATGGATCTCTATAGTCAGAAGCGCAAGCCAAAGTCAATGCTGGGTCAAGGCAGTTCAATAAGATGGAAATTAAAAGCATCTTGCTTGTAAGTGGATGAACTGGTAAAGATCCTAGCCTTTCTCCAAGCTCTGTAAGTTTCTCATCAAATGATAACGCCCCAATATCTTGAAGAACAATGATTGCATTACGTATGGTCTCGTAAATTGGAGGGTCAAGTGTCTTCTGCAGGAATTCTTCTATCTTGTAATCAGCGTTAAGAAGCTTGACCTGCCAAAGAATAGGTATTCAAACTACTTACAGCAAGCTCCATTGTTTAATAATTTACATTCACTGTAAGAAGATTTGGTTAACAAAACTAGAATAATTTTCAAAAGCCTACTGAATTTCTTTTTAGTTGAGTTTCTTCACCTCCTTCCGTCCCTAGCTGATGTTTTCAACTACCACCAAAAAGCTTAATATATTTCACCTAATCATCTTCTTTATTTAAACTGGTAAAAGTTATTTCACCAAATCATCACGCAAAGTATTTCCAGTTTAAAAATCAATACTCCCAAATGACAAGGAAGAATAATGAAGCACCTGCAGACATAGTTCCTCTATAGGAATCCTCCTAATTTCAGGAACCTGGAAATCAGGCAATGAAGCTGCTCGAAGTTTTGAATAAAGATGATAACAAATCCCTGGCTGGCACCGCCCGGCACGTCCTTCTCTTTGCTTTGCACTAGCTTTTGAGATCCATGAAGATTGAAGAGTTGATACATTATTATAAGGGTCATAACTTTTTTCTTTCATTCGTCCACTATCTATTACATAAACAACATCATCAATGGTAATGGCAGTTTCAGCAATATTAGTTGAAAGAACGATTTTGCGGCAGCCTGGAGGAGGGCGTATAAAAATCTTCTTTTGCTCCACAGATGGAACCATAGAATGGAGAGGGATCACTGAAAACTTCGATGGATCATTGAAATAGTGGCTTGCTTTCAATCTCTCTCGTGTTCTGTTAATATCCTCCCAACCAGGAAGGAAAACAAGTATGGCCCCGTCCTCCGAGTCTATGCATATTTTTCTTAATAGTTGCTCAATAAGGACATCATCAATCAGTTCAGGGTCAACTGTTGATAGGTATTTGTCAAGTAAATGTTGCTGCTCCTCACAGCTGGAAGATGATTTCTCCATGTGTTTCTTAATTATTTCAGCAGCCTCTGTCTGATTCTCCTGCTCAGCCCAATCTAGAGCAGTTTTCCCATCATTAGCACGTAAATGGCAGTCAGCACCAAAAGAAAGGAGCATGCAAATGTCACCAACGCATCCTTTTCCAGCAAACACCATCAATGGGGTCACTCCACTCAAAGAATGCTGATAATTGAAGACTTTTGGTCCCCCATCAGAAGATATTAGATCTAAAAGGGGATCCAGATCATCATCTGAAAAAGCCACATTAATTGCTTCATCTAAGGCAACTTTGTACTCATCTGTTAATATTGATTCCTCAGACATGACACTGGTTGAGGAGGAGTCAAGGTGATTATTTTCACTTGACTTTACAATAGAAAGTACATCCTCAAGATAGAATGTTTTTACCTGACATAGGTGTAGAGGGGTGAATACTTCAAAAACTCACATCATAAATCAACAAAGAGATAAATTTGCATATAGGAACTAGGAGAAGGCTTTTACAGGATAAGTAAATCCAGGGACTCGGATAACTGGGCAGCCACCAAAGTATTTTGAAAAACGTTCAGCATCCAGTGTGGCACTCATCAGAACCTGTTTGGAGGTTCATTCAATTGATTATATCATAAAACCACATGCATATTACTGGAATTGCGACAAGAAAAGGAGGCATTGTTTTATTACAGTACAAAAGCAAAATGAATAGTCTTACCAAATGCAAATTTGGATACGAAGGAAGCAAGTCCCTGCAAGTAAAAAACGATCAACTTGAACATTTGTTGTTTCACAGTGGTTTAAGAAATTAAGTAGTGACACCTTATATTTTCTTGAATGATAATCACAAGCTAACTTCTATAATCCAGACACAAGTAAGCTACAGAAATGAGGTTAATTGACTTGGCCAGTTGGCAAGCCAAAAATTAGCACATTATGACTCTAGCTCCTGTCAGAAAGATCATTCATGATTGGCGCACTCATAATCCACGTATCTATGTAACTAATTAAAAAAAGTAAAACCAACACACCTGAGAATAGCGAGCATGAAATCAGAGTAGCGATCCCTCTCATGAATTTCGTCCTGTGAAATTTGAAGTTTGTAAGGCAGTAAAAAGCAAAAAAGAAGCATGGCTGAAATGCATGTCAAATTAGAAAATATTAGCATCTCTACAAGCAGAAGTAACAAAGGATAACATGACAAATCAACTTTGAAAGCAACAAAACAAACACCACACAGATTGAAGCCAGACTTGGGAGGCACAAACTTAAATCAAAGAGCCAAGTAAAAAAGTATATAAATGATAATAATTAAAATTATTGTTGCGGAGAATTGTTCTAGAAGTAAAAAGAAGAAAGAGAAATATGAACATCATAACTTCACAGGGAATACACCAGACACGGACAAAAAACGGATGGAAACAAAAATATTACTACCACAAATCTAGAACTTGCACTTGGATTATGGTTTTCTACATGTAATCTTGAGTAATATTCAGGATATGATTAATTCACAATGACATGTTGCAAAAGGAATAAAGCAAAATGACTCTTTAAACTGTCTGCGCTTCTTTCAATTTGTGAAGTAGCAGTTAGTCAATGCAACTTTCGACACTCATCATGGGTCATCCAGAAACAGTCGCGCTATGTTTTTAAACATAGGGGTCAGGCTGCATACATCCGAACCCACCTTACCCCGCAATGGGAGGGAGCCTTTGAGGCATTGGGGTAATGTAATGTTGTTGACATGTTGCAAAAGGAGAATTACAATATCTGACCATTTAGACTTTCTCTGAGAATCAAAGGCTCTGTTAGAAATTAAATACTCAAGTAATTCATTAATGTCATTGATCTATAAATCTATCGATAATGAATCTAGAAAACTGTGGTCTCTCCCTCAAAATTATCTCAAAAAATACTGGAAATATTTGAGTCATAGTACCCTAAAAGAAAGTTATGTTTTTGGGGATAGAAACAAAGGAGGAGCCTCTTTTTTGGATTTTGCGAAAGCGTTTGAGTTTGTGGCAGTTAACTTGAGTTCCCTCAACGACGAGAAACACTAGCTGATCTTTCGTAGTTCGTTGGCTAAGACTCACATTGATCACTTACTCCTTGGGAGGGTCATAAAGGACTTTGTAAGGACTGCGAGATTATTCCAAGTGAGAATCTTACAGGAAGAGGAGGGTTGCATGCCACCAGCCAAGGATCAAATGGGATGGCTTGACTACTGTCAAAGCTTGAGAGATGGGAGAGTGTTGGGGGCTTGGGGGAGTAGTAGGGATGCAAACAGTATGTGGGATTAACAACTAGTTGGATCAAGGAAGCAGTGCGAGTGGTATTGAGGGTCTCAAGGGGTAACTTTGTAGGACATCAAGGGGATCGGTGGTGGAATGGAGAAGTCCAAGGGAGTGTGGAAGTAAAGAAGCTTGCTGATGCAAAGTTTGTCGAGAGAGAACGAGGAGGAAAAGCGGATGAACAGGGAAATATAAGATGGTGACAAAGGCAGCGAAGTTAACGGTGATGAACGCAAAAACAAAAGCTTTCAAACTTTTGTATGCGTAACTAGAGGACAAAGGCAGGAATAAGAATTTGAACAGGCTCGCCAAGGTGAGAGAGAGTAAGGCTCGAGACCTAGACCAAGTGAAGTGCATCAATGACGAGGAAGTCAACGTATTGATGGAAGAGGCACTCATAAGATAGAGATGGTAAACATACTTCCATAAACTCTTGAATGAAAACGGGGGATAGGGACATTGTCCAGGGTGATTTAGAGCACATTGATAGTCGTCGGGATTTTGGATTCTATAAGCATATAAAGGTTGAGGAGATTAACGGTGTTATTCGTAGGATGAGCAAAGGAAGAACAATCGCACTAGATGAGATCCCTGTCGAATTTTAGAAGAACACGAACAAGGAAGATTTGGAACGACCAACTGGGTTGTTTAATGTCATTGTTAAGAAGATAAAAATGCATGAAGAATGAAGGTGGAGTACAATGATTACGTTGTACAAGAACAAAGGCGATATTCAAAATTGCAACAACTACAAGGGGATCAAGTTTCTATGCTACATTATGAAAATTTAGGCGAAAGTGGTGCAAATGAGGGTGAGTAGGGGTGTGTCTATTTCCGATAACCAATTCAGTTTCATGACATGCCAACCTACTAAATAAGTCACTCGAACAATGAGATTGGTGAAGTAGTATAGTGAGAATAAGAGGGACTTACATATGGTGTTCATTGTCCTAGAAAAAGTATATGATAAAGTCTTGATAGAAGTTCTGTTGACATGTTTGGAGGCTAGAGGTGCACCAATGGCATACAATTAATTGATTATGGACATGTACGCTCAAGCCAAGGCTCGAGTGAGGACAATGGGAGGAGATTAGAGCACTTTCCAGTCGTGATAAGGTTGCACCAAAGGTCATCTCTAAATGCATTTCTGTTTGCCTTGGTGACAGATGAATTGGTGTTATATATCCAAAGTGAAGCACCACAATATATTATTTTGCCGATGACATAGTACTAATTGATAGAACTCGTGGCAGAGTCAATCTAGGCTAGAAGTTTGGAGAAGACCCTAAAATTTAAAGGGCTCAAATTGAGCAAGACCGAAATTGAATATTTGGGTAGCAAGTTTAGTGATGCAACTCATGAGGTTGGTGGAAGTGAATCTAGATACACAGTTCATCCCCCAAGAAAGGAAGTTCCAATTCTTGGGTTCCTTCTTGAAAAAAAATGGGGAGATAGACAATAGTGTTACGTAGCATGTAAGTGTGGGTTAGACAAAATAAAGGTTCGCCTCTGGAGTCTTGTGTAATAAGAATATACGGTAAAACTTAGAGGTAAGTTCTATAAAGTGATGGTTAGACAGAATATGTCGTATGGGTCAGAATACTAGCCAATCAAAAACTCTCATGTTCAGAAGATGAGAGTTAAAAAATGAGAACGTTGACATGGATATGTCAGTATGCTGAAGAGAGATCAGATTAGGGTAATTATATCAGGAATAAGGTGGGAATAGCCTCTGCGGTAGACAAGATAGCGAAAGCCAAGCTGAGATAGTTCGGGCAAGTGAGGAGGAGATGCATACAGGCCCTAATGAAGAGGTGTGAGAGACTAGTCCATGTGGATTTTCGGTGAGGTAGAGGTAGGCTAACAAAGTATTGGAGACAGGTGATTAAACGAAAAATATGGTGCATCTTCCACTTGCCGAGGATATGGAGGTCATCGATTAGAGTAGAGGGTTAGTTAGTAGTTGAGCATTGTCTCACTTTTCTACAAGATAGGATTGGTGGTAGTTTAGTCCACTATACCTATTTCTTATCCTTCGTTTTCTATTACTATTGATTATTTCTTGTGCTTTGGTTACCGCATCATTTTGTTGTTGATGATGTTCTTTTTCATGAATATTATGTAATGCTTCAATATTATTTGTTATGTCTTCAATTTTGAGTATTATGTAATGCTTCTTTTTTGAATGTATTCTTTGACATGTGTTATTTGAGTCGGGGGTTTTTCATAAGCAGACTCTCTACCTCCGAGACATAGGTATAAGGTCTGCGTACACTCTACCATTTCCAGACCCCACATATGGGATAATATTGGGTATGTCGTAGTTTGTTTGTTTGTTATAAAGCTAAAAGATAATATAGTGAAAATGCATTGAAATGCAAATCCATGACGTAGAGCAAAGAACTATGAAATATTTTGTAGAGGATCCCTTAATATTCAAAGATTGTTATGTTATCATCATCGAAACAGATAAACTTGTTGACTTTATACTTCACCTTGTTGACTTCACCTTGTTGACCTTCCCAGGTGCAAGTATAGTAATTGTATTGAACTATTGACAGTTAAGCGCAAGAATTAAGGAAGTATGTAGATCCTGATCAAGTCCTAGATTTCTAAAAGGGAAGAAAAGGCAAAAGCCTCCAATGAGACCTGCAAACTCAAATTTACAACTCAAAATGGAATTCCAAAATAATGATTAAAGGTCCATTTTTGTAATGTTGCATTTAGATCTTTGAAAAAGAAAAACTGCTAAGCATGATGATAACCAGCCTAAACGAGAAAGATCCACATGCTCAACAAAAGAGAGCAATAACTTTGACCTTGAATGCTGATACTGCATAAGATTGAATATAATTCCATTTTATTTATCAGCAAAACCCCTCCATAAATTTAAAGAGCAACAAAGCTTATGTAGCATAGAAGAAGAAACAAGATTTTGCACCAATCAGCATCTAGGATAACCTAGATGCCAACTAGTACTTTGAGGACATGAACTCCAGATGGCTAATGAGCAAAGAGCCCCTCTCCTACATCTTAAAAATGTGAGTTCATTTAATCTTCACCTCATTCTTAAGTGCAACAACACAGTAGAGATAAGAGAGGTAGTGGAGGATGCAGCGATTTCATAAAAGCAGTGGTTAAATTATATGTTAGAGCAGTAATTAAAGTATAAAATGCTTCAGAGCATAGGTAAGAACATTAATTAAAGATTGAAATGATAAATACCACAATGATGTGGGTAATATCAGAAATGTCATCCTTGCCCATTTTCCCAGGAGCCTCCTTGTTGAACCTGGAACTTCCGTTGGTAACCAGAACCCTCAGTAGAATGCCATTGGTACAAAACATAATTGATGACTGCCTCCCACCTCTGCTTTCCAGCCGTATCTGGAATTCACCACAAGGCAGTAATTAAAGGCCGTAAATAAATTTATATACGAAGAATGGTGAAGAGGCAAGAAGTCTTTTCTCGATTGGGTTCTTTTTACCTCCGACTGGATTTCAAATGGATTGGGTAGGATATCCATTTACAACATAAGGTAGGATTAGCAGTTTTTCCTATTTGATACTGCTAATCATCATAATTTATCTATATGATTTAAACCTTACTTTATCAAAAAAAAAAAAATTATTACATTTGATCCAGTTTGAGTTCGTCCTTTTTTGCACTTTATCATCTGACTCTTGTAGAAGTTCTTGATATGGATATCTTTGAAAGTCTGAACATGTTCTGAGCTACTGTTTTCAGCTTGATAGTGTGCAGAGACGCAGAGAGGTCTTGAAATGTATTTTTCGAGTAAGTAAAAGAAAGGAATAAAGAAATTTTTTGTACTGGGTCACAATAACAAAAGAATAAAATAAATATTGGTAAAGGGAAAGAGTACACATGTCATTCACAAAAGAAGATTGTCAAGCCCAATTTACTTATATCTTGGTCAAAGGAAAAAGTGATCCAGCAAAACTGAAAAAGAAATAGCTAAATCAGAAACAGTGTAGTACCTTGTAACCAACAGTATTCCCAACACTTTCGCCTCTTTCAGCAGAAATTCTCTCAGAAACTGCACATTGGACAAGCCATACTTAGAACAATTATGAACATCCACATTCCACATAACACATGAAAATAAATGAATCCTTCAAAAGGGCATAAGGTGCCAACCTGATATGGCCGAAATTCGTCTTGGCTGAGTACATACAATTTTACATGTCTCGCCTTTACCCCACATATGATCTAAAATAAATTGGGGGATCTGAATCATAGGGAGGAAATTTTATATCGAGTAATGCTACATATTCTTTGAGAAATTCTAAGGAAAACAGACTAAATAAAGGTTTGAAGTTATAACCTGTGTAGTTTTGCCGCATCCAGTTTCACCAGAGATCAAGACCACCTGCACATGGAAAACAGTCCAGACAAGATGAGAACTACCAAGCATCCAAACCCCGTAGCAGGCATTAAACCAAACTATGATAAAAACAGTGCCAATATGTTCTCTTTTTGAGGGCAAGAAGCACAGTATTGATGACTGAAAACAAGACTTAATCTCATCCCAAAGGACCTTTCCCAGTTTAACAAAATGACGGCAGCATTAATTGATACAGATTGGAGAAGCAAAAGTACAAAGGCACAGTCAGGTCATACTGTCTGATGTTATATACTCGCACCTGATTAGATTCTATAGTTGATGTAATAGCATCCTTGAAGGAAGCAATTGGAAGCTTAGACCTTTGTGCTGTAATCTGCAAGTAAATAACAAACAAGCAATAATTAATGCTATTATTGTTCTCTTTTTTTCTGAAAGCATATTACAAAGCTAAGGTGCTACTGCTACAAACCTAAATCAAGAGCAACAGTATAGAATATTCGTCAATAGAAATTTGAAGAAAACCTGTCTCAGGTTTGGGGTCTTTTCTATTCTTGAGGCAAATGACTCCACTCTTTTTGCAATTTCAGACATACTCATCGCAGGTCTACAGAACATATCATCTTTCTTTCCTCGTAATTTATCAAATTTCTTACCGTGTTTCACAACTACTTGTTCACTTGTCTCCCCATCATCAGGTGGATATCGCATAAATAAATCCTGTAGAGCACAGTTTGCCGCCTCCGAAAATTTAAAACAACTTAGCACATCCTTTCCTTTCAGTGTGTCCATGTTCTGTTTATTCTTGAAAACAGATATACGACGTTGATCCCCACGCCTAAGACAAGACAGGTCCATCATCTTAAGTCAGAAAAGGAAAAAGTTTACCCTCCTTATTTAGCAGCCAGACAGGCACATTACTATTAGATTCTATGGAAAGATGCAAGTAACATGTTATAGTGCTGAAACTTACTACACATACCCAGAACTTTTTGATTTCATTCCCATTTTCCGGCATAACATATGAACCGCAGCTCTATCGCGATTTGAAAGGTTTGGTTCAAATGTGTACACTGCATTAACAAATAGATATCCATAACATTTTACACAACAACAATACACCAAGTGTAATCCCACAAGTGGGTCTAGGGAGGGTGGTGTATACAACGCCTTACCCTTACCTTGAGAAGGTAGAGAGACCGTTTCCAGTAGACCATCGACTCAAGTAAAACAAATAAAAAAATCAAGTATAAAAAGCAAATATAATAGTGACGAATCAGTACTGAAAACAAATTGAGAAGAATTATATTTTACGGTTTACAGTATGATATATAACATTTGACATATAAATCAGAATTACCTCATTCATTTTTTTGTTGGATAAAGTCACAATTAGCTTATTTACACGTAATTGGCAGTTATAGAAGAAAAAGAGCATTGAAATCATCATCTGAGTATCATGAGAGTGATTAAAACGTGTCCAGACTACGCGGATTAACCTGCTTTGAATTCTCCCAAAAAAAAGTCATTTTTATTGTCTGAAGTTTTAAGTAGCAGCATTTTGCATGTCGATGCTACAAAATACAACAATTACAGAAAAAGGAAACAACAGCATAAGCTGCACGTGAACCGCAACTAATGTAATAGTTGACAATGAAAAGCATAACAATTTTGCAAAGGTTAGAATATGCCAGTAAAAGCGCATTCTACCTGATCATGGACATTCCTCTTATCCCAATTCAGTTTGTGTTAGTATCTCTTCTGTATAGAGCTATTGACATCCCAAAGCTGTTTTTAGCTACAGCAGAAAACTGGAAAACCCCTAAGTTGTAGTTTACAAATTATTGAGTGTACGAATGAAAAGCATCCAAACAGAGTCACATTAAACGGTAAGGATTCATATACCCAAACCCCACTCAATTTTCTCAAAACACTTTATAATCTTTATGCATCAAACATAGTCTGTACAGAACATTTTACAATCTTTAATAATCAAATATAGTTTGTACAAAACATTTTGCAATCTTTACCAATCAAAAAGAACTTTTTATCAAAATCCAGCTTCCAATTTAGCAACAAAACAGGATACCTCAACATACAACCAATAAAGTATTAATCTTTTTTCTTCTTTTCACTTTGACAAGTTTGAGATAACAACAAGTAACTGGGGTTTAGTATAACTGCAAAAGGGGTAGTTTTCCAATTGAAATACCTTCATCATTAGAAACACGAAACTGTTCTAGAACTTGGGCAATCCGAATTCGAGTAGATTCTGTAACATTGGTAACCTCTTGTTGTCTTTGGCCTTTCTTCTGCCTCTTCTTCCCAGACCCAGATGATGGAGCTGTTGACGCCATTTCACTCAATCTTGATTATTTTTTCCAACAATCAAAACAAAAATATCGATATTCTATAATGTCCCTTTGTATTCTTTTTCCTTGTCTTCTTAGCGGCGCTTCTTAAGTTCCTCTTTGCCCTTCTGCACTTCTTCTTGTTCTGCACTTGGGACAAACAATCCATTTATATACGATAATTCCCATAAAATTTACTGCTCCGTATATATATCAAAAAAAAGTTATGTAGTAATTAGAAACAAATATTAATTTTTTATTGGAAAAGGCCTAATTTACCCCTAGACTTTGTGATTTGAAGCTAAAATTCTGTTTGAATTGACTTTTGATTTTTTTTTTCCTTGAAAATAAATGTTTATAAGTAATTTTAATATTTTAAAAACTTTTAAATTACTTAAAAGATATTTTAACTTAAAAGCACCTAGTATAAGTCAATTCAAATGGGTACTAATCTATTCCATTTAAGAAGTGTCTCATATATATCCCAACTATTATATAAATGGCTCACATGTATTTTTTTTATATACTTATCACTTGTCATGATCCAACCCACCACACTATGCGGACACCTATAATCTCTAAATGGGAGAAGCCTTAATTCTCAACCAACTAAATCAAGCAAAAAATAAAGAATTATAGGATAACGTAGAAGAAAATAATATTATTATCCAACTTTGAGTTTAAAAAAAAAAAAAAACTTTTGAAAAGACATCTAACATCCCCAAGATATCTAGTCTAAATAGGTACAAGAGTTTCTAAGAATACAATATAAAATTCAATAATTACACATCTTCCACCATAAGGGAGAGAGCAAGAGTAAAAGCTATTAGAGATCTTCATTTTCGCTTAAAAATATCACTGATCCTGCAATCAGATTATACTCAAAAAGGTATAACAAGAGTAAAATCAATATAAATAACATGTATTGATATGCATCATCGGTCAATCTGAAACCCACCACACAGTATAAGGTAAATATTCAGAAGTAAGCATGCGATAAGAAAATGCACCACCCAATCATTTACTCATATACACTTATCATTCCGCTTAACCTGAAACACCACCAATATGTAACATAATATCAGTCCTCTATTTATTTCGCTGCCAACTCTAAAACAGATTAAGGCCCCAACCCCTCTATCATCTATAAAGGAGTTTTTGAACCCACAATCACTAACTCAGGTCTAATCATTCTATCTATTAGTTAATCATTATCGATAATGCTTAGCCTAAAATATTTAGCAATTTTCTTGCAAATGGTCATATTAAGACAACTTAAGTCTTTTTCCTCTCTACTTGTTCTGGCCCGCATAGCGAGACCTATTTAGCTATGGCAGTTTTGCTATAGTGGTTCTGCCATGGCGAGACCTATCTCGCTATGGTGGTTCTCCATAGCGGGATTTCTTAGTGAAGCCTATACGGGGACAAAATCTCGAACTTTCTTTTTCAAGTCCCCATTAACAAAATTCCAAACATTCTTTTTCAAGTCCCCATTAACATACATAACCATGGTACTAAATATAGTTTGACTCTAAAACATCAATTTATTACTTTACAACCTATACTCACTCTCTACTTAGTCATATATCACCTATACCTGATTATATTAAAATATGACAACAACCAAATGTAGCAAGATAGATGATATATAATCAATTCACACAATAGTGATATAAATAATATCATCATGAGAAGCAAATTAGTAACATTTCAACTTTTGATTCTAACATACCTTATTACACAGGATGAGCCTAATCAATTATAAATTTATAACTATGTCAATCCTCTTGTCACTGTTGTAATCATTTAAAATTTATATTAATAAATTCTAAAATGATTCGAATGATATTAAATGCATGGATATATTAGTCCAAATAAATGTCATGAATTAATATAATTGAGTTAATTATTTAAATCCAATAAATGCAGATTTAATTAAAATTCAAGTTAATTGATTTGGGCTACATTAAATGAGCCCAATTTACTAAGCTCAATATTATTTCATCCTAGAGGCTTATTTTGGTACCACGTGTCAAATGACGTGGCAGGCAAAGTCAAACAAAGAAATTAACAGGATCATGTCATGTGTCAAAATGATAAGTCCATTTCATTAAAGCTCAATATGTCATATCAGCTAAACCTAATTGGTTGAAAGGAAATCTTTCCTATTACAATTAATCTATTCTACAACTATAAATAGAGGTTTTATAATTCAAAAGGACAATCAAGAATTCTAATAAGAAGCTAGAGAGAACTCGTGGATCAAACGCCGCAAATTTCTCTACAAGTTCAAGAATTCAAACATTCAAGTTCAAGAACAAGCTTTAAAACTCATGAATTCAAAATCAAGCTTAAGAACAAACTCAAAAATCCAAGATCATGTCCAAGAAGAAATTTGAAATTCAAGATCAAGTTAAAAAATAAGCTTAAAAGCCCTTGAATTCAAAATTGAATTCAAGAACAAATTCAAGATTCAAGATCAACCTCAAGATCCCTTGAATTTATAGTTGAAAAGTCGAATCAGAGGATTTATAGAGATTGTAAGATTCACATATTGAAATCAAATACTACAATAATTGTGATATTTTCGTTCTTGACTATTTTTTTCTTGACACAAATTTTATCATCTACAAATTCTGGAACGCCCAGTGGGACTATCTCTATCTCTCATCTCAGCTTTTCGAGCATCAAAATATATTCAAAATATTTTAGCTTCGCTTGAGCTTCCTGGCTGCAAGAACTCCATCGCAAAGAAAGACTCATGTGATATGAGCCCTTTGAAGATTGACTTGCACAAAAGTCCATGCTACTCTCTGACATCACCAATGATATATGCAAGAAATGGTAACTGATGCTTCATCTATGGAGGAGCAACTAGCAAGCTTGACTAAAGCATTTGAAGGGTTGGCAAAGTGTATGCAAGAACAAGATACTAAACTTTTCAAGTTGACAAATAAGATGGATAACATGATTAAGAGAGGATCAAATCAAGCACCGATGAAGCTTCCTAGAATTTAAGACAAAGAAGAGTCTTCCATAAAACAAACAAAGGCCAAAGAAATTCATCTCTCCACTGAAGGTTTAATTCCTATTGATCAATTGAAGGACTAAATCATAGAAACTATTGAAGATAAATCTGAATTCTCATCTAAATTTTTCCTTATTAGATTGTTGAGCCATACTATGAAGGTATGGGAGAGAGTGGTAGAGATGAGGGTGCGTAAAGTAATATCTATCTCAGAGAATCAGTTTGGATTCATGCCGGGGCGGTCAACGACTGAAGCAATACATCTTGTGCGGAGGTTAGTGGAGAAATATAGGGATAGCAAAAAGGATCTCCACATAGTGTTTATTGATCTCGAAAAGGTGTATGATAAAGTCCCAAGGGAGGTCTTATGGAAGTGTTTGGAGGCGAAAGGTGTCCCTTTGGATTCTATCAGGGCGATGAAGGATATGTACGACGGAGCTACCACTCGGGTAAGAACTGTGGGAGGGGACTCTGAGTATTTTCCTGTGGAGATGGGACTTCACCAGGGATCTGCGTTAAGCCCTTTCTTGTTTGCCTTAGTGTTGGATGAGCTGACGCGATCTATCCAAGACGAGGTACCTTGGTGTATGCTATTTGCTGATGACATAGTATTAATTGATGAGTCTCGGAATAAAGTTAATGAGAGATTGGAGGCTTGGAGGCATGCTTTGGAGTCCAAAGGATTCAAATTAAGCAGAACCAAGACTGAATACTTGGAATGCAAATTCAGCGTCGAGAGAGCTGAGGCAAACTCGGAGGTGAGACTTGACTCTCAACCTATCACCACAAGGGATAAATATAAGTATCTGGGGTCCATCATTCAGAGTAGTGGCGATATCGATGACGATGTCACACATCGTATTGGGGCAGCTTGGACTAAATGGAGGCTTGCTTCTGGAGTATTGTGTGACAAAAAGATACCGCCTAAACTCAAGGGTAAGTTCTATAGAGCGGTGGTTAGACCATCGTT
>JAABOM020000101.1:18023998-18043464 GCA_011800125.2 Solanum clarkiae
GATGGAAACTAAGTAAGTTCCTTTGAACTCACCTTTATGTGTGAATTTGAGCAATTTTGGCAAAAATTTCATAAATGGCTAACTTTTTAATTTCAAAAAAGAACATTTTGCATATTACTAAGTTTTTGAAACTAGTTTATATGCATGTAATTTCCACGACTCTATTCGTGCCATTTTGGTCTCGTCCACAGATTTCCGGGCCGGTTATTATCGTGCTTATGTATAACTATATATATATATGTACATATATTCCAAAGTAGGTTGGATACGGCGAGTCGGTTTGCCCATGGGCCGGCTTTGCTTATTTTGGAGACATAAGGAGCTGGATTGGGATGGCATCATGACGTGTGGGTGATGGGCCCCTTCGCCCCGGCTCACGTGGGTGCCTGGCACCGTCGCCTCGGCTCATATATATATATAATGGGCATGATGACCTTTACACATTACGATACGTGAGTGCTTGGCCCCTTCGCCTTGGCTCACCTATCCTATGATGTGAGTGTGTGGCACCGTCGCCTCGGCTCACCTATACTACAATTGGGACTTGTGTTGGAGATTTCGGAAATTTGAAACTTCTGGTGTCATGCTGTGGTATGGCACGAGTTTAGAGGTCGTCATCGTTCTCGTTCGATATGCATTATTTTGATACTTTAAATAAAGAATTATTTTGATGTTGCATACAGGTTTGATTCATATATTATTATTCGAATTATTACTCTCACTTATATTTCGTACTTTCCGCTTTACATACTCGGTACGTATTTCGTACTGACCCCCTTCCTTCGGGGGAGAGGGGGGCTGCGTTCATGCCCGCAGGTACCGACGTACATGTTAGAGAGCCATCTTCTTAGGATCTCTGTCTACCGTTGAAGTGCTCCCTTTGCCTCAAGAGCAGACTTTTGGAATATACATATTCCCTTATTTTCTGTATTTTGCATTTATGTGTATTCGAGGGTATGACAGGGCCCTGTCCCGTCCTATGATTCAGTCCATATGATTAGAGGTATGTGGATACATGTGGGTGTGGGATATTGTATGTGGTATGACTATGTGTGTATGATATATCTGTTGGGCGGTTCTGCCGCAGCGGTGACCTTATCGGCCTGCATATGTATGCCTACAGATATTTGTTGTATGCTGGGTTGCTGTTTGCAGGTTTGATTAGTCAGTAAAACAGACGAAACTCTGCCAAAATTTTGGTAGATTCCTTAGCTATTATAGTTGGAAATCCGGTTTAGTGTTTGACTGGGTGCCCAATCGGCACTAATCATGGTCCCTGGGTTGGGTCGTGATAAGAAGATAGATGTTATCCCCGCACATGAGGACTCACCAAATCTAACTTGAACAATCCGTCTAGCCATGTAAAGGAGAATCAATGGGAGCTCCAGTCCCTAAATAGTAATATCATGTAGGCATGGAGTATGTGTTAGTACATTTGAATGTACTGAATATGTAGGATGCAATGCAACAAGAGATAGACAACATAGGCAAAATGCAATATCATAAACAATGGATAGTATAATAACAATATGTCATGTATTAGTGGTGCTTGAAGTAAAACATACTTATATAAAGCATATTACATGTGAAGGAAGAGACTATCTTTATAGAACAAGCAAACTTAGTACTTGGAATCTAAGGTAGACCACCCCTTAGAAGTGATTGAGGTACCAACCCTCAATTGGTTGACTGATATGACCACCTTCTGTCGGAAATGATTGAGGTACCAACACCTCAATTGGTTGATGGTTTACCATTCCATCTGAGGCGATTGAGGTATTAACCCCTCAATTGGTTGATGAACATGACCACCCTCCGCCGGGAATAATTGAGGTACCGACCCCCTAATTAGTTGATGGACATGGATACCTTCCGGCGGAAATGATTAAGCTACCAACCCTCCAATTGGTTAATGGCTTACCACCCTCATCTGAGGCGATTGAGGCATCACCCTCAATTGGCTATGGTTAACTCACAACACAATAGATACTTCTCATGAAATCAACACATATATAACATCTTTTCATCATCATAAAGTCACTTAACTCATATACCATGCATTAGGCGTTCAATAACTCAAGAAACATAATCCGGATATTTTATCAAACACTTGGCGGGTGTGTAATGCTAGTGTAAAACCATGCAATTTAAGAGTGAAATCATGCAAGTAAATCCAGTGTAAAATCACCCAATATTTAGTAGTACTCTCATGCAATATACATCAAAATCCTTTATCAAATCTCAAGATAGATCAATGATTCATAGCTCAAAATATGGTTAAACAGTCATATTTTTATAAAATCCGAACATAGTTCATAGTCAAATTCATATTAAGTAAGACCCATAAGTAAATCAACTTAGAAGCATGAGATTTATGTAAAAAGGAAGCTTGGGCAACATGGGTGAAAGGACCCAATAGTTGAAACCCACATACCTCAACTTTGGAAAATTCCTTAATGAAGATGGAGATGAGAACTTGAAGCTTGAGTGATTTTCTTAAGATCCGGAATGAGATTTGACACTTGAATTTTAATTAAAATATTTCTCTAAGTGTTTGAGAGAGTATTGAGGAATGTCTTGTATGATATGAAGGTGAAATATGGCTAAGTATAGGTATTTTTAAGTATGGAAAAACTTAGGCCCAAGACCCAAAAGTCTTGGACTGAGATAAAACAACTGGGAAAAAATAACACTAGTCCGCGATAGAGGTGCATCGCAGTACCATCGCGGACAGACACTAGATAAGAAAAATATGAATTTTTGAATTTTAATACGGTTGCTCTAAAATCGGGGTTAGACCCATTTCCCCACTCAATTTTGCCTCTTGATCAAGAATATGAAGTCGGATTTTCGATATCACATAAATTTTGAGATATATGGAAATTATGATTCTGGGAACTTCCAAGGTTCAGTTTCAGGTATTTTTTGGGATCGTTTCACAAAACTCTGAAATCAAAATTGAGGTGCCTCACATTAGCCTTAAAGGTGACTACCATTGCTTCAAAAATTGATAATAATTCCCACATGCTTACTTTGTCATATGGTGTTGATAAAGCCAATGTATTTTTTAGTTCAACAGAGAGTAAGGATCGTCACTGGAAACATCTAAAAAGGAAGGCACAAGATCTAGATGATACTTGTTGTGATCTAGACATAATTGTCATTGATGATAACACCTTTGTGGATGAGGATCCTAACTCTGCATCATTGTCTGATTTAGCAAAATAGGTAGAGTCCTCTTTTTTCTTTCTTTTCTTTAATTTTCTTTTCTTTTTTACCTATACTAAATCTTCTTGTAACCAAAAAATCTGATTGCTCTCTTTTTCTTTCATTTTTTTAGCTGGATCTTCAAGATCTATGCGGCAATGATCTTTGTGATGATGTGATTGCAGATATTGTTATAGGCTTTGATGATGTTGGCAATGATTAGTCTTCTGTTAAAGATGGAATATTTTCACAAAAAATAGTCTAACCTTCTACTTCTTTAAATGTGAAGAAACTTTCCCAAGCAAATGACACCGATATGACTAAAGTTACTACCGGTCAAATCACACGTCCAAAGTTGTTCCAACCTTCTATTGCAGCCTAGCACTCCACCCTTTGATCCACAAGAAACCATTTTTCATGTCAAATCAACCTTTATTTCTGAGATGTGGAGTGCATTGTGTGTATGAATTACACAATTTTTCTTGTGTTCCTTAGAAGGTTTTGCTGAATTAGAATCGAATATTATTTTAACTCTTGATGAAATCAAAAGGGTTAACATCATTGATACTTCTACTTTGGAGGATCTTATTGAGAATTTTTTCAAGTCATACGCAGAGTGTGATGCTCTGAGGCCATCAAACATGACTTAAAAATCACATGAGAAGGCCCTTCACGATGTACAAAAACGTCTTGATAATGCAAGGTTGGAACATGAAAAGTTAGATAGATCCACACGGAAGCTCCAAGTAACTCTTGCAAATGTGGAGAAAGATCTAGCAGCCTTGGCGTCTAAGAGAAAGAGGATCATTACGCTCCTTAGTAGACATCAAGAGAAACTGTCCAAAACTTAACCATCACCATGACCAAGGGAGAGATTTATACCATTGAGGTGAACCACACGTTGTCTGATGATGAAGCAAAAAGATTATCCAAGCTAGAAGAGGCGGTTGACATAAGCCGTCAAAACATTCTAAACTTCAAGCCATTTTCATAGTTTAGATTCTTTCTTAGGATTCATTTGTTTATTTACTTGCTTACTGCAATGTAGTGATTTGTCCTTTTTTTTTAAGTAATAAACTGGTGACTTATCTTTTAGTATGAATTGTCTCATCTTGAATTTTCTCCTTTTTTTGGCTTTTTGATTATGTTTCGAATTCACAATAGTCATACTAAACTTTTCAGCTTTATATGCCTATAAGAGAAAATTCATAACTCGAAATTGGAGTGTACAAATTATGAAATTCTTCTTTTGTTGGAAAGATAACTTCTCAAACTTCAATCTCTTTAAAAATCTTAGGCTTGTGATTTATGAATTAGTGCAGATTTACTTTCGAAGTTAGCTTAGAACCTAGCATGCTTGATTTTTCATCTTCACGCGCTTGCAGAAGAAAATTCATAACTCGAAATTGGACCATCCAAATCATGAAATTCATTTTTTGTTGGAAAGATAACTTCTCAAGCTTCAATCTCTCCAAAATTCACAGCCTTGTGATTTACATATCAATACAGATTTGTCTTCAAAGTCAGCTTAGAACCTAGCATGCTTGATTTTTCAGCTTCATGTGCTTGCAGAAAAAATTCATAACTCGAAATTGGAGCGTCCAAATCATGAAATTTTTTTTTTTTGGAAAGATAACTTCTCAAAGTTCAATCTCTCAAAAAAGTACAGCCTTGCAATTTATGGATCAGTATAGATTTGCTTTCGAAGTTAACTTTGAACCTGGCATGCTAGATTTCTTTTAATTTTGTACGCCTACAAAAGAAAAATCATAACACGGTGCTGGAGTGTCGAAATCATGAGATTCATTTTCTGTTGGAAAGGTCACTTCACGAACCTTAATCTCTTTAAAAATTAGAGCCTTGTAATTTACGAATTAGTACAAATTTGTCTCCGAATTTATCTTAGAATCTGCTAGGCTTGATTTTTTACTTTCATGCACCTACCGAAGAAAAATCATAACTCGGAGCTGGAGTGCCGAAAGCATGAGATTCTTTTTTTGTTGGAAAGATCGCTTCACAAACTTTAACCAATTCAAAAATCAAAGCCTTGTGATTTACGAATTAGTACAGATTTGCCTTCAAATTTAGCTTAGAATCTACCAGGCTTGATCTTTTTAATTTCGCGCACCTACCGAAGAAAAATCATAACTCGGAGCTGGAGCATCGAAATCATGAGATCCTTTTTTTATTGGAAAGATCACTTCATGAAATTTAATTTCTTCAAAAATGAGAGCCTTGTGATTTACGAATTAGTACAAGTTTGCCTTTGAAGTCAGCATAGAATCTGTTAGGCTTGATTCTTTAAATTTCACGCCCCTATCTAAGAAAAATCATAACTCGGAGCTGGAGTGTTAAAATCATGAGATTCTTTTTTGGTAGGAAAGATTCTTCATGAACTTTAACCTCTTCAAAAATCAAAGACTTGGTGTTTACGGAATAGTATGGATTTGCCATCAAAGTTAGCTTAGAATATGCCAGGCTCGATTTTTTAAATTTCGCGTGCCAACAGAAGAAAAATCATAACTCAGAACTGGAGCGTCAAAATCATGAGATACTCTTTTTGTTGGAAAGATCACTTCACGAACTTTAATCCACGTAAAATTTTCAGTCATAGGCCTTATAAATTTATCATAGTACCTTTTTTTTAAGTCGGCCATGCTCTTCAACTTTGCATACTCTCCTAAAAGAACCTAACTTATGCTTAGAGTGTTTTGACTCATCCCTTACTTAAAATATTAATATGATGATCATATAACAACGTGTACTCTTTTTTTTTTTTTACTCATGTGACTGAACCTAGAATAATAAATATTCTAGGCTGCCTACGTACCTCAATGAAGAGGATCAAATCATATTGTAGTTCAGAAGATGAGTAATTATCTTTTTGTTTTTTGTTTTTTTGTATTTTTTCTAATTTTTTGCCTAGGCCGCCTCTTTCGAGATTTTCAACCTAGCGAATACTTTTTTTTTGCTTTTTTCGAGGGGGGGGGTCATACACAGTTTATATTCTCACGGTCCAAGAGTAGGATGCGGCTTTAAGGATAGTATTCTTCAAGAACTTTCCATTGATGGGACCAATCCGCAGGCTGTAAGCTCCAACTGAATAAGCTTCTTGGACGAATATGGACCATCTCATTTCGAGGTGAACTTACTTCCCAATTTATGAGATGTGATGATTGATCTTCTTACTGCAAGGACCTGATCACCAACTTGGAAGGACCTAGGGCGTACCTTTTATTGAAAGCACGAGAAAGACGAGCTTAATAACATTCAAGGCTTTGTTGAGGTTCCAACCTCTTCTCATTGAGAGCTTCTAACTCTTCAAGGCATAGATGAGCATTTTCCTCTTTAGTAAGTTTTTCTTGGATGGCAAGACAATGATGGTATTTGGCGTTCAAGTGAAAGGACTATTTCAGTTCCAAAAACAAGAGAGTATGGAATTGCTTGAGTTGGCGTGCAATGAGTCGTCTAATATGCCCAAAAGGCTTTTTCTATTCTATCATGCCAATCTCTCTTAGATTTGGAGACGATCTTCTTTAACAAGTTGCATAAAGTCTTGTTAAATGCTTCGACCAATCCATTTGCAGCAACATAATACATAAACGAATTACGCTGCTTGAAGCCAAAAAGATCACAGATCTTATCCATCAACTTGTTGGTGAATGACTTTCCATTATCTGTTATTATATAACTAAGAATGCTAAAATGATAAATAATGTTCACCCTAATGAAATTTGCAACATTCTCTTTTTTTACTTCTTCGAGGCTACAACCTCAGCCCATTTTGAAAAGTAATTCGTCGCCACCAAGATGTACAGGTGGCCTTCAGAAGATTTTGGTAGTGGTCCAACCACATCTAGTCCCCAAGCATCAAATGGACAAGATGCAATTGTTAGATGTAGTACTTCAGGAGGTTGGTGCACAAAATTCGCATGAAGTTGACATGCCTGACATTTTCGAGCGTAATATAAACAATCTTTCACCATTATTGGCTAATAGTAACCCATTCTTTTTATGTGAAAGTGTAATTTTAGCTCAGGTTGATGTGACCCACAAACTTTAGAATGTGTTTCTTGCATGGCCTGAGTTGCTTCTTCATCTTCCAAACAACACAAAAGTACTCCTTCGAATGATCTTCAATACAAAGTATTTTTGTAGTGAAGCAATCAAAGAGCATGATGACAGATTTCAACCTTTCTTTTTGGATCTTCTGGAAGTATATTGTGGCAAAGTAATCAAATATAGCTTGTCTCCAATCGACTTTCTCAGCCTAAAAATGGCTATAAGTTGTTCGAGGTTGCTCTCTTCAACCTCATTCTCATCCTCCTCTGGTGGTACTATCATTTTTTGACCAATAGTGATTTGTGCTTGGTTGAGCAAGGTCAATGTTGAAGCCAAAGTAGCTAAGGCATCAACTTTCTTATTTTCTTTTCTTGGAACATGTTGAAGAGTCACGTCTCCGAGTTATTTAATCAACTTCTATTCATAATTATGATAGGAACGTGACTCCAACTTTATGACTTCATAGTTACCCAATATTGATTAATCACCAATTCAGAGTCCCTAAATATATGCAATTGTAATTGTTTCATATCGACCACCATTTCAAGCCCAAGTATCAATGCCTGATATTCTGCAATATTATTGGAGCAACATTGCATCAAGGTGAAGGAATACAACAAGATATCATCTTGTGGAGTGATGAATATCACCCCAGCACCAGCTCCTTCGCGTTATGAGGCGCCATCAAAATACATTTCCCAGGGTGGTTGAATATCAACTACAATTGCATCTTCATCTGGTAATTCATCACTTAGCTCCTAATCATCAGGTATTGGATGGTCTGCTAAGAAGTCTTCTAATGCTTGCCCTTTCACAACCTTTTTAGGAACGTATACAATCTCAAACTGTTGAAATTAGAGGTACCATCTTGTCAGTCGATCATTGAGTACATGTTTTGACATCACAAATTTAATGGGATTTTCTTTAGAAATGAGATGGATAAAGTGAGATTGAAAGTAGTGTTTCATCTTCTAAATTGAGAAAACTAAGGCCAAACATAACTTTTCGATCAGCGAGTACTTCAACTCATTTGGCGTCATCATCCGGCTCAAGTAGTAAAGAGCATTTTCCTTCCCTTTATCATTTTCTTGGGCTAAAAGTGCCTCCACTGACCTTTCTTGAGCTGATATGTATAGTATCTATGATCTTCCAGGAATATAAGCTGCTAATATTGGCGGTCTTGTCAAGTAAGGCTTAATACTCTTAAAGGCAGTGTTGCAAGCTTGGTCCCACTCAAAATGGGTTTCCTTTTTCATGAGATGACTGAATGGCTGGAACTTCCTTGCCAGATTTGATATGAACCTTCTGAGATATGCTAGCTTCCCCTGAAGGTTGTTCAGTTCATGGATGTTTCTTGGCTTGACCATCTTCAGAATTGCATCTATTTGGACTTGATCAATTTCTATACCACAATGTCGTATGATGAAGCCAAGGAATTTTCCAGAGGTAACTCCAAATGCACATTTCAAAGGGTTCATCCTGAGTTGATACCTTCGTAGTAGACCAAACATCATTCTAGAGTCATACAAATGATCGTCCTTTTTTCTTGACTTCACCACCAAATCATCAACGTAACATTCAACATTTTTGTGAAGAATATTATTGAAGATGTTTTGCATAGCTCTTGGATACGTTTCTCCAGCATTCTTCAAGCCAAACGGTATCACTTTGTAACAGTAAATACCCTTGGGTGTGCGAAATGCGGTAAGCTCCTCATCTTTTGGCAACATGCGGATCTGATTATAGCCAGATGAACCTTCCATAAAAAACATTGCCTCGTACCCAGTAGTGGGATCAATTATAAGCTCTAGGATAGGCAGTGGATATCATCTTTGGGACATGCATTATTAAGATCCCTAAAGTCAACACAAACTCGGATTTGTCCATTTTTCTTTCTTAGGGGATGATACTTGAGATCCATGTGGGATACTGAACTTCATGGATAAAGCCAGCTTCAATAAGCTTGTTAACTTCAACTTTAATTATGGGAACCAGTTCAGGCCTAAAGTGTCGTTGAGCTTACTTGACAGGATGTGCACCCTTTTTGATAGCAAGATGATGGACCGCTACCTTTGGGTCTAACCCAAGCATTTGTTTGTAACTCTAGGCGAATACGTCTTTGTATTCTTTGAGTAAGTCAACGTAGGCCTTCTCTTCATTAACATCAAGTAAAGCATTCACAAAGATAGGTCTTGGATCTTCATCAGTGCCGAGGTTGACTTCTTTTAGCGCATCAACCATTGCCTTCACTCCTTCTTCGAGTTCGGGTGGCGCATCCTTAACATCTTTATATTCTTGAGGTCCTCTTCACTAAAAGATATATGGTAACACCATGAAGCATCCAAGTCTTCATCAACTTCACTTGGAGTCTAATTACACCTTTCATCTTGTGTAGTAATGTGATATGAAGAATTAACACTTTCCTCATCTTCATCATGTTGCTTGGTATGAACCACAACATGTGATTTTGCTTTCAGTACTTCTCCACATGAAAGTTCATTTGCCATCTCATTCTACAAGGGATCAGACTTTGAAAATCCATAGGAATATTTTTAGATTTAGGCAAAGTAGAAGCTTTAATACCCCCAGAGTTTCTCCAAAGCTTATTTTTCTTCTTTAATGGCCCTAACCTCTCAAATATGAAAATTCTCATTGTTGAGCTTCCAAGTCGATCAAAGATAGATGGCCTTTTGTCAGAAGGGATAAGTCCATTATCTGCAGTGATATAGTTATTGCTAGCCCTTCTAATGAAAATGCAGACCGGTGGAGGCCGTTTGTATCCTAGACCTTAACGTTGTTGCGTTATAGAGGGTTTTGATGGAAGGTTTCCTAATTTTGATGGTTCATTAGGATAGTATCCATCTTTTGCCAACAATGATAAGCATTAGGGTCGAAACCTTTATCTGTAAGCTTCGTTGGGAGTGCATCATTTTGCAATGATTTAGGAGCCACAAACTTTTCAAATAATTTTGTGGATTACTTCATCACATCAATCTATTTAACAAGAAGGGTCAATACATCTAGTGCATCTCCATGCGTCTTAAGAGAGTATCTTTCACTTTCCTTGGCCTTTGGAGTGTAATAGAGAATAAGTGTCACTATTTTACTTGAAGAAGCACCAATTACGCTAGGAACCTTGTCTTAATTGCTGAGCTTCGAGTCTCCCTTGTTTGCAATTTTAATCTTGCTAATAGGTACCTCAACCTTCTTATTTGGGAGTTCACCTTCTTTGTTTGCAACACCATCAGCTTTTGCGGCATATCTCTTTAAGTAAAACTTTGCATCAGCAAAATGTGCTTCGTCTTCACTGAAGGAATTATTATTTGCAGCTATCCTTTTTATGACTCCATCCTCATAATAATTCAAACATTGGTGGTAGGTAGATGGAACCAATTTGTCCTTATGTACCCAAGGACTTCCGAGCAAGATGTTATATGAAGTCTTGGCATAAATTGCATATAGCCACACACTTGATTGTAACTCTCCAATAGTGAGGTCCACTTTGACAACCTCTATGGCCCTTTGTCCCCCTTGGTTAAATCCTTAGATCATTAAGCGACTTTCAGTAAGATCCGCTGTTGAGATACCAAGTTACTTCATTGTGCGAATCGGAAGGATGTTGATCTCAGACCCGCCGTCTAGTAGGATTCTATTTATTCTCTACAAATGCAAAAAACCAACCATGAACAAAGGGTGATTATGAGGCATGTCACCAAGTAAAATATCGTTGTCGAAGAATGTAATTTTGGCCATGCATACGTCCTTGATCTCAGGAGTTGAGTTTGAAAGGTCTTTGGGTGATGGATATGACAACATAAATATTTTGCACCATCACATGTGGACTGGTGCGGAACCATCTTGGTAGAAAGTCTCCAAATGTAATTGGTCGACGTAACTCTTGGTATTGATGCACCTTCATTTCTTCCTCCTTCCAGCTCACAATCAATTTTTTTATTCGGGGCCTTCTCACCATCTTTCCCCTAACGTATTTCTTAGTTGATTCTTTATGTGAACTTGCTTTATGATGCCTACGATGAGTCACGAGAATCCATCCATAATCATCAAGATGATCTTCTCAGTCTCCATGCTCTTTTGTTGATTCCCCTCCTACAGAAGCCACATCATTTAATGTAAAAGGAGGCAACAATCCACCGATGGTAATGGGATCAAAATCTCCAAACTTAATCACTCTTGTGACATTCATCATTCGGACATCATTCCCTTCTATAAAGTTGCAAATCATGACTTGATTTGAACTTGATTTCTCATCTTCAAGTTCAATCTTTCCTTCGCGAGCTAAGTCTATGATTTTATCCTTAAATATGGTACTTACAGTAGTTCAGATCATTACTCCTCCCCCCTTCATTCGGTTGTTTCATCTCTGGTAACTCAAAGAGTTTCATCTCAAGGAGTTCATCAAAGATTGCAGCACGTCTGAGTCAAGAAATGGATAACTCTTATGTTGCATTTCCCTTAAGGTCAACTTCCGATTTGTCTTGTCTTCCAAAGAGATTGTCTTTACGCTCTGCTTATTACTTACCTTTGTGGTAAACTTCACAGGAGAAGCATTGATGCTCATAGACTCTTTATTTTCAGTCTTAGGCAAGTATATTCCCACTTTCTTGAACTCTTGCTTTTTTTTTTTTTTGCCATTGAGGAGTTCTTGGATGGGCGGTCTTTCGGTTCCAGCTAATTCCATGCTTAGCTCCATATCATGAGTGCGAGTAGCTAATTCTTTAAAAGTCCTAGGCTTTATTCCTTGCAAAATATAGCAAAGGCCCCAATGCATTCCTTGTATGCACATTTCTATACCCGAAGCTTTGCTGAGTCTATCTTTCTAGTTTAGACTTGTGTGCCTCCATCAATTGATAAACTTAAAAATTGGTTCTTCATTTCGTTGACGTGTGTTCGTAAGTTCCACCATGCTTATGGTACATCTCGTGCTATAGAAGTGATTGAGAAATTCTTGTTCCATTTGTTCCCAACTTTCATTGGAACCAGGTTCAAGATCTGTGTACCAATCGAAAGCATTTCCCTTAAGGGAACGAACAAATTATTTAACGAGGAAATCCCCCTATGTCCCAGCATTATTGCATGTTTCAACAAAGTGATCCGAATGTTTCGGACTTCCTCTGCCATCAAACTGCTGAAGTTTTGGGGTTGATAACCAGTAGGCATCTTCAAATTACCAATCCTTGCAGAATATGGTTGTATATGTGAGGGAAGATTTTACGGGAACATCATAGTTGTCCTTAATGGTCTCCATGATAAACCCCTTGATTTGGTCAGTCAGGATCATTCCTTCAAAGGAAACATGGATCTCCTTAGCATGTTCCACTTGCTTTGCGGGATGATCCACTATCTCTTATATTTGCATACGCTTTCCAGGTGCATGACTGGATTCTTCATCCATCATGCCTTCCACCCGATCAATTAACTTGACAATTAGAGCATCTTTATCTTGAACATATTTGGCCAAACCTTCAATAGCTCTTCTCAAGCTTGCACGTTGTTCCTCTATGGACGAAGCATTAGTCACCATCGCATTCATCGCCATTGTAGATGATGGAGAAGAACATCTATTTTCCCAAACATAGGATGCAGATATGTTATGGAGGCAGATTCAATGTCCAAAATATCACCATTGGTGAAAGCAAAGGACTCTTAGGAGGTAGATAAGCTCAATTGAGCTAGAGTCCTCTCGACCATTTCGGCAATATTGCCTTCTTTTGCGGCTTTGTGGGAGATAAACCAATGACAGAAGCAGATTCGGCTTTTGTTGTCACCTTTGAGGCTTGTTGTTCTAGCAGTTTGGCTTGGTTCCTCGTGACGGGTCCTACGCTTCCCATAGAAACATCAAGGATATTCTCAACAACAATAGAGAATTTGGATCTAATGGCTTTCAGATGCGGATCTCGAGTTGATCTTTTCGGAAGACATCTCAAAGTTCTTAGATGTTGATTTTTCTTTGAAAAGAAGAGATGAGAGGTAAAGATTGTCCCACTGGGTATGCCAATTTGTAAGCGACTAAGTTTCGTTCCTGAAAAATAGCAATCAAGAAAGGAAAATAGCGACAAACAATGATATTTATTTTTCAATAATTTGTGCGAAGGTTACAATCTTTATAAAATCTAAACAAAAGATTTAATCATCTGATTCTTCTCTTCACGATCTTCAACTCAAGATGATACCTTGTTCTTGAATCGATGAAACACTTGCGGCTCAATCCTTGGAGATGAAGACTTCTTTGTATGCAGAAGACTTGCAGATCAACTACTGAAGAGCAAGGATTCTCTATGTATTTTTTTTGTGAGTCATTTGGTCTTATGAAGACTCCTTTATATAGGTGTAAGCTAGGGTTTTAAGGGTACTTTGGTCTAAGTATTTTAAGGGATTTGGACCTTGCTCTTGAAGAGTATGAGTTGAGCTCATCTTGTAGACTTAATGGACTAGCCCAAATGTAAAATTTGAGTTTTGTTTAAGTCATATCATTTTAATTTGAATTTCGATCCAACCTCATTAACCAATAATTTGACTTGGTCAATGCATCATGAATTTAAGATTTAATTCATATTTAATATGAATTTCATCAACAAAACTTTACTGTCTACAACCATATATTAAACGACGGACTCTTTTATGCAAATTATTGCACATAATTGTCATACAGTGCCAATTTGTTTCTTTGTCCTATTTTCTTTTATGAGAATAAGGGATAGAATTTTAAAATAGTAACTTTTCAATTTCTGTAATTAATAAGTAGGAGTTATTATCATGAAATTTCACCCATAGAATTCAATACTTTATAACAGTGACTAAGTGAATGGTGGCCTATAACATTATTTAGTCGAAATTAGTCATAATTTATGACCATTTAGGTGTTGGAGGGAATGATAGAAGAGGTAAAGGCTTTTGGTTTTACTCAAACTTTAGACCTAAATGGAAAATGCCATTTATAGGAATTTGAATCGAAATACTAGAATTTATTCTCAAAGTCTTAAATGGAACGTAATAAAACAATGAATTTATTGGATGTGTGATGAGCTGTCTTTCTTGAATAGTGATAGATTATTAGTAACTACAAATGTTTTGATGTCGTATATGAAATAGACCTAAAAGATAATATTATTGGGACAAATAACATCTCAATGTTTTAAACCATGTTATTGGTCTGGATATTGTAGTATTGGTCAATCTGTACACGATGGGTATCTCTGGAATTCAAATAAAACGATTTTGGAGCTTTGCATATGTTTCCAAAAAAACAAAAAGAAGCTACATGTGAGCAAAAGAACAAAAAAGAGAAACACAAGTATCTAAAGTTTCAAGTAAAGAAGGATTATATGTATAAATATTCCATGTAGTTTTGGTTGTTTGTAAAATAATTAAAGTTGGGCATGTGCTACACATCTGTCTTTGTACTTATTTAAGATTATTATGCTAAGATTATTAAGTGATTGGCCATTAAATATGACTCCTTCTGATTTATATTATTTCTCTGTCTTTTTCTTTACGAACCTCTTGAAAATATTATAAAATTAATTTACTCTTAAAATTCTTTCTCAGGGAACTTTATAAATTTGCTAGTTTACACTTAAAAAAAATAACTATAAAGATAAAATGAAAAAAAGTTAGTTGATTCACTCTTGATATTATAAGTAGATTTGAGATAATTTTTTTAAATAATGTGAACGAATAATATAAACAGAGAAAGTAAATAGTAGGAATCCTAACATTTGTTGAAAAACTAAGAATTGACCATTAAAAAGAAGTTGTGAAACTAAAAAATCTCCCTATATAAGTCCACAGCATTAAAAAGAATATCTTCATAAGTTAGTTGTTTGAAAATGTCAATTTTGAAATACCCTAGTAGTGATGGCAAGGTAAAAACAAACAAATTGAGTAAGGAAAGCTTGTTATGGTTCACAAATTAGATTTATTTAGCCAACTTAATTAGGCCATTTTCGTGCAAAGAAATTAATCAGCAACGGCAAAACTAAATTAAATCAGAACCAGTTCATAAACAAAGTAATTAAATAACAAAACTAAATTAAGTAGCATCCACGATTGCGTGTAATAGGCTATCAAAATCAAATGCTTGGATTACAAGTTGCTAGCTTGAATATATATATACTCCTTCCTTCCGTCCTCACTTACTTGTCACACTTTTCGCTTTATGACAGTCAATTTTATTAATCATTGAAGTTATATTAAAATAGATTAATTTGATATTTAAAATTCAAATATTCAAAAACTATTAGAAACATATTATAAACTGTTATTCTCATATTAATGTGATTAAAAAATACATTTTAAAATATTGATTAAAATTCAAACAATTTGAATCTTGGAAGAAAAACATGATAATAAAAAAAATGATAGTTTAATGATGATAATTATAATGGAAAGTGGAAACTGATTTATTTAGGCAATGTTAGAGATCCAATGCTCATAGATCTACACCGACTGATTAATTTATCAAATCAAGTATTAGATTTGATTTTTCTTCCTAATTTTTCTTATTTTGAAAAAATATCATCCCTATATTCTCGTCGTCGATGCATGTGTCAAGTTGGGGTTGACAAATTCCACTGGTCTTTTGTTTATTCATATACTATCGCAATATAAATTATTTTTATCTCGATTTATGTGACATTAATAGATTTTTTTATATTTTAAAAAATTTTAAGTTATTAATTATTGAGATTTATACAACATTTTATTTTACTCTTTTAGTCCCAATTTATATGGTGCTGCTAAAATTTCGAAAGTTAATTTTTTAAATCTTGTGATTTATAATTTTTTATTTATTTTTAAAACATTTTAAGTTCTCAATCATCATAATTTATGATTTTTTTATACTTCTACTTAACAAATTTTTTAAAACTATTTTAAATTGCTAATTATTAAATATACGTAATGTTGGTGTAATATATCATAAATATAATAAATTACAATTGAAAATAAAATGAATCAAAATTTATTTAGGCTGAGGCGCAGATATCTTGCTTTCTTTAAGGAGATTCAAGTCCACTGCGACATAATCTACACCGATCCAGTAGTATATCTCTTAACTTGTATTCCAGGATATAATAACCCAACAATGTTGTATGATTCAAACAAATCCAAATTAGTTGAAAAGTCCAAAGCTCCATAAAAAGAACACCTTCGTTCAACATATAATTACGTTCTTTTGTACAATGAACATAATTAAATACTTATAATATTTTTCATTAGTCTCAACTCTCTCTTTCACAATGACACATTTCACTAACTATATTACACACTACAATATTGATCACACTTCTCGTTTTTCTTGTATTCTTCATCTTCTCAAAACAAACTAAGACCACCACTATTATAAGTAAAGAATTCTTTCTTGTCTTAGATAAGAATAAATTGGATAAATGTAGGTAAATGAATGTAAGAATTATGTGTTACATGAGTTACAAGGCATAATGAGGTAGAACATGGCTTAGTGATTACATGCGTTATAAGTCACTAATAGTCATATAAGTTACAAGAAACTAATAACCATATCTACCACAATTTATACCTACTAACATATGCACTTAATATTTTATCTTAATAATAAAATGTATATACACCAACACATACTTCACTAATATTAAGACAAATAAATTAAAGCAAAATAATCATCGAGAAATTACAATATACTTTCGAGCTACTCTAGCAGACATATTAAACAGGCAACTAAAACAACTTAACTACTGCTAGAAATTACAGATATATACTTAAACTGCTCAAGCAGACACGTTATCTTGTTGCTTGCTTAAACAACTAAGAAAAATAAAATAGTGACACTGAAGCAACTTAACTGTCTCATCCTATATAAGAGAATATATAGCTTTTCTTTATAAACAAACAAAAATAAACTACTAATATACTCTTTTTCGGGGTGGGGGAGGTGGGGGTTAGGGTAATTAAAATAGAAAGTTATTGACTTAGTCATAGTTTTAGACTTCTATTAGTAGTCAAACTCATCTACTAGAATGATAGTTGATTACTAAACAAAATAATTTAAATTAAATGTACTGAGATTTTTAAAAATATATTTTCACAAATAGGTTGCTTATTTATGGAGTTATTAGAGATAAACCTCTATAAGTAACATTAATAACTAATCTAGTGGACAGAAAGATTACATCAGAGGACAGCAAAAAGAAAAAAAAAAACTAATCTAGTAAAAAGATAAATAACATAGTATAAGGATCATTTATATTGTTAAGGCATAAAGCTTAAATTAAAAATAAAAAATCTTTAAAAAATTTAGTAATTAAAAGTATAAAACTTTTGAATTAGTTATATTTGATCAATTTGATACTATGTACTTTATTTAGTCTCTCTTCTCTGATAAAAATAGAAGTTTAATAAGGAGTAAACCATTTTTTTTAAAAGTTCATTTTACACAAATTTCATACTTTTTAGAATTAATTTTAACTTAATATCAATTCTTTTTTAGAATTACCAAAAATTCTTTTTTTATATACAAAAAACAAAAATCAGTGATACATGTCAAAAAAGTAGGAACATATTAGTTGTCAGTTGCGCTAAAAAAGAAGAAGTAGGAATTGTAATTTTGTATCAATTATATTTTTATATCATTTAAATGATTTTTATAATGTTCTAAAAGAGCAGGGATTATAAGAAATTACGTAAACATCAATTTCTATAAGAATACAAAGTTGCTCAATTTTTTGGAAAGAATACTTTTTGTTTTTCTAGAATTTGAAATTTCTGTTAGATTTTTAATTTGTTGAGATATTTTGAATTTTTTGTTATGCAAACCTTTTCCGCGATTATGTTTTCATTTTGGGTTTCTAAAGCCTGGTTAAATTGAGAAACATTTTTAACTATCCTTCCAATCCTTTTTCTGCACCATCTTTTTTGTTAAAATTTGTTTCATGCATTCCTTTTAGCATAATAAATTGCTTAATTTTAAGATAAATCTATTTTTCGTAATTTTAAGTATTTATAATTTTTTTTGAAAAAAAAAATTGCTGAAAGATCATGGTATAATAGCAAAGCAGGTTTGGTATTGAAGAAAAGAGAGCAATCTTCACTCTTCACACTCCAAGAATAACTTAATCTAATTTCACAAATATTTTGTGATATACGAAACTTTCTCTTTATCATCTTATATTAAATATAACATCTCTTTTTCTTAAATGATTATACTATCATTGCTAATATTTTACTTTCTTAATATTTTTCTTTATTTCATATTAAGTGAATTTGCTTAGATTTTTTTGACAATTTAAAATAAGTAAATTTTTTAAAGTTCAAAAAATATAAAAAAATAAAAAAATAAAAATAAACATAAAAAAATCATACATGATCTTCCATTCAATGAGGTTCTTAATTACTTTATATTTTTTAAAAGAAGAATTGATAAACTAATAGTGAAAAATAGCTTTTCACTTTTGCCCTTAAATGTCATTCTCTATGAAATTGCCAAATTTCAATAATTTACCTATTACGTACTAGAAGAAGTATATATATTTTTTTATTTTAATATTTTTTTTTGATTTCTCAAGATATCTCCATAGCTGACAGCCATGAGACTATGAGTGTTCATGGTTCGGTTTAGATTGGTTATTGGTTAAAACTATAATCAAACCAATATAATTGATTTTTAAAAAAACCAAACCAAACCAAACCAAATTAAAAAAAATAACTGTTGGTTTGGTTATTATCGATTTGGATCGGCTTGGTTTATTTTTTTTAGTTATTTTTTCGGTTTGAAAGTAATATGTTTGTTGAGGGCATACACATCTCGATAGATACAAACACCTAGTAAATGAATAATCCACAAAAGGTTATTGTGGATTCTATTACGCAATAGTACTAGAGTTATTATCATACAAATAAAGTGATTTAGTTAAGCAATACTAAAGTTATTATACACGAATAAGGTGATTTAGTTGAATAATACTAAAGTTATTACACACCAAAGATCAAATTTTCATAAAAAAAATTAAGTTCAACAACCAAAAAACTACTCGGAGAAGGTGATACAAGAAAATCATATTCCCAAATACTAACAAGTGTATTTTCAAATATAAATGGTAAGTTAATGATTTAAATTAATTAAAATATAACAGAATATTTATATATTATTTATGAATACTATATAAACAATTATAATATATATATATATATATAATTATTTGGTT
>JAABOM020000101.1:18051177-18061881 GCA_011800125.2 Solanum clarkiae
CTTTTAAAATATTTAATGGTTTCCTAATTATCCGTAAAATTAGGTTGCGGTTCTGCGTCTTTTCGAATTTCAAGAATTAATTTTGCTCAAATTAATTGAGTTTAGATTGATTTTCGATTTTCGAACAATTTTATTTTTAAGCCGATAATTTTCGGCATAACACTATTTTTATATTATATATATTTTCTTGAATTAATGATCATCATAACTTGAATTATTTGTTTAAATGAATTATTCGAATGATTATATAAATCCTATATGATTACTTTGTCAAAAATTACAAGAATGAACTTAGAGTTTGATGTCTAGAGCCTTGACCATATGGGTGTACGTGCTTGTTGTGGTCCGGGTCCTGAGTTGAATGTATTGATGATGATGTTGATGGGATTGGTCGAGAGTGATGTCCTTAAAGTCTTAAAGAGGTTGAATTTAATCTTGAAAGATCGTTCCTAATCCATTGAGTTGATGATAGATGAGATGTGTGATGTTCCTTGTCTAAAAAAGACTAAGTGATGAGAAATCTTGATGTTTGATAGTGTACGAGAATGTTGAGTCCTGGGAGGAGTATTGAGCACTGGAATGAGTAAGAGCGAGTCTCACTCGCACTCATTAACTTCGTGGCCAGCGTAGGAGAGGATTGGACAATAAAAAATGGATGTTTTCTCAATTCCAAAAGCGGACTTGATAGATTTATGGATCCAATGATAGACTAGACTCATCCTATACCCCGGCAAGGTACTGGACGGATGTGGTAATGACATCACTTCGTTGTATCATCACCGGCTCATAGGTGATGGTTGTGTGTTAAAGAAACTCCCAGATAAGTTCTACCTTGATAGTACTCTGATGTCGATATGATGATATGAGTCTTGATTGATGTTGATGTGAAGGTGTCTATTTTTTATTCTGAGATAAGATAAGTGTCTGATGAGTTGACATTATTCCATATTATTCTATCTATATTGTTTACTTTTAGCCCGTTTACATACCGTACATTTCACGTATTGACGTCATTTGGCGTTGCATCGTTTCATGATGTAAATTCAGTAGACAGAGGATTTCAACAGATGATTCGTTGAGGTTTAGAGATTTCTAGCTCCAGAGATTTGGTAAGTCCTCCTCTGCATTCGGAGGATGTCTTTCATTTCATTTTTTTTATGTTTCGAGTTATTCAGAGTTTGTGGTAGCCATGGGCTGTCATGGTACCTTCTTAGACTTACAGAGATAGAAGCTTCATAGACATAGATATATAGATAATGTTTTGATGTTGGGGTTCTTCCCCCTTTCTAAACTGAATTCCTTTAATTCTATTTTATGTGATGGACATTAATGACTAGTCTTGTGGCCTATGTCCTTTATTCCTGACGTAGATGTGATGATATAGAATATCCCGCTGTTATTTGATTTCTAGTTCTGATGCCTTCCGCTGATGTATGATTGAATTGATGCGATGAGGCTAGATGGTTCGCTCGGGGGCTAGCAATAGTATTTGAGTATCAGTTACGCCCAGGGTACCGTCCCAGGGCGTGACAAAATGCCCATGTAATATGGGACAAATATTTATAGAAAGATGTCCATATAATATGGGACATAGATAGTATTTTCAAAAGCTAAATTTGATAGCTTAAATATCTCTAGTTTCTAGAACTACTTATTCACATGAACATACTAGGTACTAAGGGTTTGTTTGGTGTAGTTGATAAGGGAAGCTAATCCCAGGATAATTTTTTTAGTGACCTTAATTTCGTTATTTGGTTGCACAAACTAGGATAACTTATCCCAGGATTAAATAATCCTAGGATAGGGATAAAGTAAGTGAAATAATAAAAATATTCTAGTTAAACTATTTTTTATACACCATTTTTACATTTATGTATGTTAACATATTTCTTTTAATAATATTTATAATAATTCCACAACCTTGATTAATGATTATTTTTTATATTTTTTAATTAAAAAAATTATATTTTATAAATACAATTTTTATTTACGAATATATTATAAGTTGAATTTACTTGTCTAATACTTATATTTATTTATATTTTGATTTCTCTTAAAATATTGCTCTACGACTAAGTTTTATATTTTAAATTAAATAGTTTATTACTCACTTAAAAATTGCATCTTATATATCAATTAAAATGTCAATTATTTCAATAATATTTTTTTTACTTTTAGTAAAATTAAATGGAAGTTTTATTTTTAAGCAAATAAGATGAGAGTTTATTTTTAAGCTAAATAAGATGGAAGTTTTATTTTTAAGCTAAATAAGATAAAAAAATTTATTTAAAGCTTTATAATAAGATGAAAATTTTATTTTTAAGTTAAATAATATGAAAGTTTAATTCTAAAAGCATATGACACAATCATCAAAATGTATACAGTATCTTAAATAAGATTGAAATTTATTTTTAACAATGAATAATTAAAGCTTAAAATTTTTTTTTATTAAAAAACTAAATAAAGTGAAAGGTACAAATACCTTATTCTTAGAAATTATACGATGAATAATGTTTTAAATTTATCAAACTAAACAAATAATAAAAGTTGTTGTCTGCATAACTAAACCCATCATCGAAACCAAACGACACGTAAATGGATAATTAAAGAAATGAGGTTGATAGCTATATCTCCGGTCATCCGTTACGTAGGAGAAACGACGATAGTATGTGTGACAAAACTGACTTATCAATTACCATAGCCTTATCCACTTTCCTATATAATCTTTATCTTATTAGTAACCATCACTCCTAAAATTAATGTGATCCTCAATCAAATGGACAATGGAAAATTTGTGGAAAGACCAATAATTTTGGCCATGAAAGGCCATCCAGGCACTGGAAAGAGCACACTTGCACAATCCATAGCTAAAACCCTCAAATGCCCTCTCATAGACAAAGATCACTTCAAAGATTGTACCAAACCTCTCCAACAAGCCACAAAACTCCTCAATGATCTATCATACGAAGCCATGTGGCGAGTCGCCTCCGCTCAGCTAGAATTGGGGCTGAGCGTGGTCATGGACTCGCCACTCTCTCGTCGAGCTCACCTCGACCGGATCCTAGAGCTCGCTGCTCGTACCGGGGCTCGGGTTGTTGTCGTGGAGTGCAAGCCGAGGGATGAGGCGGAGTGGCGTAGGCGGCTCGAGCGGAGGAGCTCAAGCTGGCACAAGCCGTCTACGTGGCAAGAGATGGAGAAGTTGTTGGAAGGGTATGAAGGGTGTTGGGATTATGATACTGGGGATGTTCCAAGACTTGTTGTGGACACTACAAGTGCTAATGGGGTTGAAAAAGTGGTCTCAAATGTGTTAGAGTTTGTTTCTAATACATGTCCAATGCTAGGGTAGAATGTATTGAAATGGATTGTGTCGATATATATATACACACACATGTGTATAGGTTAGATTCTCTCATATATGCTATCAACAATTCCTTAAATTCAATAATTTTTTTTAATCAAAATTGCATATCTATTAAGAAATCCAACGGATGGATTTTACATGACTGACTTATTAGACCACAACCATTTCATTCTGTAAAAATATGCATTTTCATCTAATATGAAATTATTGGACAGAGACAATTTATTGTACAGGTATGGAACATCCACTACATATGTACCACAACAAGTTTATGATATTGGGTTAGGGGTTCGAGGGAACATCAAATTGTGGATTCACCTCCGTCAACACTTTGATCAAAAGATCATTTTTGTATATATCACCACAGACTAACGATCATCAATTCAAAAGAAATACCAATACAGAAGAAAAGGAGAGAAATTATTCCTGTATCTACTTTTAATCCTCTTTCCCTATACAATCAATCCATTCTCTTTTGTATTTGTCTATAAGAATTATACTAGTTGAGTACTATGGTATATGGAACTCAAACATGTCAAGCTCAACGCTAGTGATGTGGTTATGGAAAGGATCTACCTTTTCCTAATCTTGTGACTGACATTAGTCTTTGGAGAAGATGAAGAGGAGGAAGACGCAGAGAAGCCAGTCCAGTACTTTTCAGCCTTGTCTTTGTCAAATGCCTTCATAACCTCATCCTTCAGTTCTGTGTATCGCATCTTCTTTGATCTTTGTTCCTCAGGGGTGCCACTTTCTAACATCAAGGAATCTAGCGCGTCATCCTCCAGTAATCTATCTAAAACTTCCGAGCAGTTTGGGAAAAAACGTCGACCTGTGTCCACTGCCATTAAGGTAGAACAAAAACAACACAGTATTGAGAAAGACTCCCACAAGTTGGGTTTGGGGAAGATAGGATGTATGTAGACCTTACCCCTACTTTTGTAGGATAGAGAGGTTGTTTCTGATCAAAACAAATGTGATCAAAGAATATGATAAAAAGAGAAAACCGACAACAAATAGCAAGATAAACCAGAATAAATGAAACAACAGGTAATAGTGAAAATTACGAGAAGAAGATACTACTTACTAGGCATAAACTAATGCAACAACGTTAGGCTATCCGTCACCCTTCTAGTTCTACCCTTACACTTGACCTCCAAATCTTCCTATCTAGGGTCATATCCTCAATAAGCTAACTATTAAAGCTTAGAAAGACTATTCGTGAAAAAAAATCTTATTCTACTTATTATGGGGGCCAAATTACACGGAGAAAGGGATTGGAGTTATGTCTAGCAACAATAATACTGTTTACACGGTCTCTTAGAGGTGAAATGACTCGAAGTTTCAATAATCAATTAATAAGAAACTGAAGAATAAAATACGTATGAAAAATTGTATGAAGCCTAGTAGGACCAAAAGGAAGATTTATATGAATTATAAACATGCAAGATATGTACCATCACTCAATGATTATAATTTGCAATGTCAAAATTTCAAATATCTTTTAGGAATGCTAGCTCCTCCGTTTAAATGACAACCTGTTTTCAGCAGTGCGACCAGCCGGTCGTGGAGTCTTTTCACTTGCTCAGATGGTAATTCATTCAAGTCAACCCCTCTCAGATTTGTGCATAAGCCACTTGTTGTTGAAAGGCCAGTAAACTCTGAGGTTGAATCAGCATGTGCTATTTCCATAGCTAGTGTGGCTTCTTGAGGAAATAACATTCTTGCCAGTGCCACTGCAAGAAAAGCCAAATTAGGAGCTAAATTCAAATAATATAAGTCGAAGAGAAGAGAATGATACAGAGCCTAACTAAGACCAAATGAGTTTTAACATTTTTACTACCGCATAATTATATAACATGAGTATTATTCTGACTGATAAAACATCAGTCTACGAACAGATTCAACAACAAAGTTTGTTCGTCTTTCTCATTCCATAGTTATGCAACTCTTATGGATCACACTTCCCCATCTATCAAACCTAATGAGCACCAAGAAGAATTTCCCTAGCATCTGTGTTCTGTGATGTGTTTTCTGCTGCTTCAGTTTAGAACTGAATTATAAGCAGCAAAAACCTGTAATAGCTTCTTATTTTTCCTTCCTACCAACACCTCGCAAAGAGAAGGCAGAGAACACGGAATTTACTGAAGAGAATGTAGTTCTTCAATTTGTTGTTTATATGGGACTACAGGCAGCATCATCACAAACTAAGTTCTAGTGTCACGTTAAGCACATTTTCAAAGATCCATTATCTTCAACTATTATTTCACCGAATTCTGTTTGGTCTTGCACAAACAGACAAACAGTTAGTTTCTCAGGAAAATGTTGCTGTAGCTGTGCAATACAAATGAAATTTCCAACAACTTACCTAGAAACTCCATATCAAATCTTAGCATCTGATGCAAAATTTAGTGGCAACCAGAGCACACAGGAATGAATAAGCATCTTGATTTTTTGCTTAATATAAACAACTATAGAAAACATTTGATTTGAATTAAATTGGATAGGTTTTGACAAGTATAAAAAATGCGACTATTGGATCACCAGGAGAGTTCAATTCAACATAACTTAATAAAGTTACCTCGATTTTCAAATAAAAGCAATCTCATGAGAAATTCATCAGCCAACACCAATGATGAAGAAGACATGATCCCATTCATAGGATTCCCCATCACCTCTCTCTCCAAAACATCAATGCATAGGCGGTCTTTATTAGTTGCCTTTCCTTGCTTTGTTGGTTCATTGTAATCCTTTAGTCGAGTCAATCTACGGCATATGGATAGTGCTGTATGTCCATCACGTGTAGTATCCGAGATGGATGCTCCTTTTGCAATTAGTCCCATTATTATTGATGGTTCCTTTCGTCTAGCTGCAACATGAAGGACATTATATCCTCGGGAGTTCTGAAGATTGAGATCAGCCCCTAAACCCAGCTCAAGTACCTCATTCACAACCTTGGAGTTGCAATAGGCAGCTGCATAATGAAGAGCACACGCATCGTTTAAAGTGACATTAGACTCCTCCAGGAGTAGCATTAGCAATTCAATGTCATCGGACTCCAGAGCCTTGAGAATCCTCCTAATTTTCTTTTCACTCAAGGAGTCCACTTCTATTGAATCCTGTTGTCGAGACTTGAGGCGCCTTGCTTTTATGTCAGTCAAAACTTCATGAGGGAGTTCTTTCTCAAGAGTAGCATTGTCTAGATCAGATAGTGCCACTCTCTGGATGCAGTGCTCAAGAAGTTGATTAGATTTGCAGTGAAAGGCAACTAAAAGTATAGGAATTACATCCTCAGGAGTAGCCTTATCAATTAAATTGACGAGATGGCACTGCATTCAGAGAACATTGATCAGAACTCTTCAGACAAAAAAAACGATGTAACTACAAAGTTAGAAGCATTAAAATTCTTATCGAAAGCTTCCATCATTTCCTACCTAGTACAAATGTCACTATAAATCAATAGCAAGTGCTTTACTGTATGATCAAGAAATACACATAGAACTAGAATAGCTCAGGACTGTAGTAAGCTGTTGAGACTCGGTCATGAAAAAAGCAATAAAATCATACAACTGGTACTAGCTGTCACATCCCACTAATCAATCGGACCCTAACCCATGCAGGATGTTAATCTTAAGTCTCAAACTACACATATGATAGACAGTTTATCTGTGACCGGATTCATTGATTAGCAATTTAGTAAATGTACATCATTCAAACTAGATGAATGCTAAATTTCCAAGAGTACTTTCCTAAATCTGACAAAAATAGCAGTAGTATAAGCTGTTTGATAATAAAATTACTTCCACTCAGTCAAAATTTAAGAACTAATGTGGGACAACTTATCCTCTTAAGACCATTATCCAGACCGAGATAGAAATCTACAGATTGACCATGGGACATAGTAGGACAAGAGGCAAATTCAAGCTTTGAACTTTTCTTTTAAGTTCAGAATTTGAACTTTAAGGGTTCGAGTTTAGAATTCTACCATAGCTCAATTGATTTATCTGGTCAGAAACCAATATATTGGGTTGGGATGACTACATAACTTACATACTAAATCCGCCCCTAAGTAGGACTATGTCTTTGTACAGTTCAGAAAATGTTGAATGTGCTCCATAAATTCTCCTGTCGGAAAGCTAATTAGTGAAATAAAATGTGATCAATTATACTATGTTACTGGAGAAAGAATGACTCCTACATGATGAAGATTTTTGTTTAAAAGCTGATATACTAGGAAAAAAGGAGATGTTTTCTGAACATCAGCATTTTCAGCAGTAATCCTTATATACAAATCTGAAAAGATTGTGTCTAAGGCAAGCATTTGATTTATATTTGGTATGCTTTGTGTTGTTGAAGAAACCACATCACAAGGATAATTTCTATGATTAATCCAAGAATGAGATTCAAATACATATAGCAAACACTGACCTCTACGACCATAACGAGTTCTTTTATCTGAAAAGTGGATGAAGCATACATGAGTTCCACTGCATAATTAATGGCAGGGCGGCAAACATCATGAGCACAAGTATTATCAACACAACACGAAACTTCTGAAGGAGACGACTTAATCTTTCCCATATATAAATAATTCAGGAAGACCATGAATACTTCATAGCCAATTGAGGCGACAGGCACCAAATCCTTCAGCAAATATTTAGGTTTTTCATCCTTCAAGGAATTCGCATTCTGCTCCTTAAACTTTTCATGAAAAAACTGACTCCGTGCAGCCAATATACAGCGATTAACACCAACACTAATCCCCTCAACAACTATTTCTGCATCACTGTAGTCATATTCAGGACTAAGCAGAAGTTTCTCAAGACTAGCACATAAATTACTCAAATGATCAAGACTTGGTCCTGGTTCCTGGGGACTACTGCAACTATTTGATACATTAGAAGATGCACCAAAACTCCGCGGTGATAAAAGTTCTTGACCGCTCTCCATTATTCAAACTTAATTATAGCCTTGGTAAGCAAGAATTCATCCCTGAGAAAGCAAGGAATCACTAATAAGCTCAGCATGATCAAACATTTAATGATTTCAGACTCCAAATCCTTGCATCAAGAGAATGAATCCACCTAAAGAGAATTTTCTATTTCCATGTCATCATCCAAAGTGCTCCCTCTGTTACAATATTAAATTAACATAATCTAATTTAGCTTTAAGAGTTAAAGCACAAAATAACAACCGGAGGGAGTAAGTTTTAAGATAAAAAGGAAAGCATATCATCAGTTCATAACACCCAAAACACAAGTGGACTTCAAGGGTAGGCTAAAAAATGAACCTTTTCTTGATTCCCAAAAGCTAACAACATCAAAAATCAATCTTTAAGCTACCCAATTTCCCAAACAGAGCAAATACCGCAACAAATAAGACAACAATGGTAAAGTCAATAAGGTCAACGCCAGCCCAAAATCTCAGGAAACAAGCTTCAACTGAGCAGTGACAAAGCAAAAAATTGGAAATATCACCCTTTTTCTTAACCCCTTCTTCTTAAGAGCATGAAGACTCTATCTTTGAGCTACCCACTTCCCAAAACATGGAAAATACCTCAAGAAAAGAGCACAAATGTCTTCAAGAATCTGAGCACCAAAGTCAACAGGTCAACGTTGCATGATCTTGGCCCAAAATCTCACACCTGCAAGCCTAAAAAAAGAATACTATAATGACCCTTGCTGCTGGTAAATCCAATCATTTTGACATAAACATGAAAAGGAAAAAACACAAAGAAAGTGATTCTTGCTAACCCAAATTTGTATGATGGAAGAAAGTTGTTCATATCTTGTTTGACCACAAAGCTAGTAAAGAAGTGTTTGCTTGCTGTGACGGAATGAAGTGAGTAATGATTTTGAGTTGGGAAAAAATGTGAAAACTATAAAAAAGAAAAAACAGAGTGAAATGAAAAAGAATATAAGAGAGATGGAAATAGGAATACTAGTAGTGAATATGGTGATTAGTGAGTGGTGCAGGTCCATGTATCAACTTAATAAATTACTTTGTACTATCTCAATTTTATTTCACGTCATCATATTTGACATAATATTTAAGAAAAAGATACTTTTAAAACTTATGATATAATTTTTAAATTGAAAAAATAATTCTTGTAATTCAAAAATAAAAACTATTTATAGCAGCTATTCTTTTACTTTTTTAACTCATGTTTTTAATTATTCTCAAGCATTTGATGCGTGAGAATATATTTATATATGTTATTAAGACAGTAATTCAGTGAAATTGTTTGATACAATCGAAGTATATATATACTGTGATAGTATTAAAGAGAAAGAAACAACCTTGATACCATAAAGTATATAGATATCATTCGATTAGAGTTTAGAGTTTAAATAAATAGTTAAATAATTTTATCTTAATTATTTTTTTTAAAAAAGAGTCGATTCTTGTATGATACCAATAGGATATTAATATACTAATAATATCATAGAGGATTAAGCTCAATCTTACATGATATGACTATAATATTAGTATATCGACAGAGTATCATTGAGCAGTGATGCTGTCAACATGAGTAAAATAAGAAAGGAAAAAGTCAGTAAGCGAGTAAATAGTTTGGTTCGATCCATTTTTAATAATTAATTTCACAATAAAGTCCATTTCATGTAGTGTTTATTTATGCATTTGTAAATTATTTCATGACAAATATCACATAAAGTGAAGGTAATAATAAATATATGTCAACTGTGTATCCTCGCTTTGATTTATTATATTCCTTAATTTTGTAAAATTAAGATGGTTTGATTTAGAATTTTAATCTTTGATGAGGCCATTGGGTGGGAATTAATAATTAATTAATAAATGGGATAGTACGACGAAAGGGGATTGGCGGGCCCAAGCCGAGGGCGGCGGGCCCGTTAGATGTTCACACTCATTTGTTCTTTCATTGAAGTGACAGTATTTGTGTACGGATAGTAATGGGGTGAATTGAGTTAACTCGTAAATTTTTTAATTGTCTCCTTTCGTTTCACTCTTGCATGATATATTTTCATTTTTAATTTGTTCCGCTACGCATAGAGCTGCTTCACATAAATTTGTATTGTTTAAATTTTTTATTTTTTAAATAAAAATTCATATATTTTTAATAAAAAAGTTTGCTAGTTAACAATTTTTGTTGGCATTTCAACAGTTGTTTCTTAATCATTAAGAAAAAGTCTGTAATTAATATTTTAACAACTAATAATTTACTGGACATGTCTTTTAAAGTTTAGAAAAACATAAAATTAAAGTCAATGTTTAATACAAAAAATTTATATCTTTGATACTAATTGCAAAGATTTAATTTTCTTCGAATTCCTATTTGATTTTTTAAATCCGCAACTCGTCCC
>JAABOM020000101.1:18061981-18077878 GCA_011800125.2 Solanum clarkiae
ATACAAAAATATTTTTAAACCAAAATATAATAAAAAATTATATCTATTTTATTTCAAATAATCTAAAAATATTTTTGACCGCATGATTTCTAGAGAATAATTATTTACTTATATAAAATATATATGTCAAACAAAATACTGTTAAAAAATAATGACAAACTGCCCGCTAAAGGAAAGCTCCCCACTAAAAAAAGCAATTGGTATTATAATATACAGGAGCCCAATAGGAGAATAAAGAGTGTATATATTTTTAACCAAATTTGAAAAGAAGAATCTGGAAATATCAAATTCAATCAGTCTAACTCGTCCAATTTATTTAAGTTTAGATGAATTAATAATTCATTTATTTATTATTTTAATTTATTTAAAATTAATTAATGTGAACTTAAATTGATTCGAGACAAATCTTATAAAAATATTTTAAATTTGATATATTATATACCATCATAATAATAAAAGTACTTAATAAAATAAAAGTATTAAAATATTTATAAAAAACAAATAAAATAAATATAACATTGTGAAAATTGAATTGTTCTATAATTCATTACCCAATCTATCAAAATAAATTAAATTTTAACTCACTAATATGTGATGGCACGTAGGAAGGATAAGTAGATTCTGGAACAAATGAAGAAGGCAGAGAGGAAAGGTGTCGTCCAAGTCTCAGATTCTTCTCTTTGGATGTCCGTTTTTGGGGGAGAAGAGAAACGTATAGCAAGAAGCACATAGAAACAAACAAGTTTATCTTCTTCTTATTCCTTCTTTTGGTTTGGGGTAAGTCAAAACTAGTCTTCAATTCTTGGTTTTACTTTTGGCTCTGTTTTTGGTCACGAAAGATTGAACTTTTAATCTGTTTTTGTTTTTATCTTACAACAATACACAATTACTTAATATGTTTGGTACCCCTGGTTTTGGTGTTGTTTAATATGACATAAAATAGATTGTTCGACTGTTGATGAATTTTATCCCAGTTGACTAGTATATAGTTTTAATGTCCATGAGTATCATGATTAAAAGAGTTGCTGGCTATAACCTGCAAAATTTCTAGGTTGCTTTGCCTCTTACACTTTGTTTCAGTAGGTATCTTATTGGATTGGATTGTACTATGTTGCTTTGATGAATATAATGTTTGTATCGCTTTCCATCATGTCAACTATCAGGAAAAGATGAACAGATAGTTGTGATTCTTTGCTGTCCTGTTTTCTTCTGTTTTTCATTATGTTTCTGTCTTCTGTATATGGCTAGTGGAACGTTTAACCATCAATTGATCCTAATGCCGTTTGGGCAGGTGATCTTAGGATTGTGAAAATGCACTTGGTTTGGTTGATCATATGATTGGTAGATTCTACTTATTGCATTTTCATGATTTAATCTCCATTGTCCTTATTGAAACAATTGAATAAATAAAACAAGGGTCTTTGTGTTAATTGAACTGCCTTATCTTTAAGTTAAGCTCTTACTAAGGACACCTTGCAATATGTCCTTTCATGTGCAGCTATAATTATTTTTCATTCCCGAGCATGTGAACATTTTTGTTGATCAGCAGTAGGGAAACTTGAAAACAAATCAAACATTTTTTATCATAGGGAACACACTTCTAGGTTTAACATGAGTCAAGCCAGAGAATTGGCATCTACATCAGGTTTAAACTCGTGTAATTTTTTGAGATTCTAGTCAAAGATAGAAAAGTATCTAATGGATAAGTTAAAACTTAAAACTGCTTATGGTATCTTTGTGGGAGTGATTGTCATGTGAGACCACCGATGCCATGCCAAGTTGCCAACTCTGGCATACAATCTTTAAGCTGATAACTAGCATATTTATGAGATTGATGTAGTTTATGTAAATCTTTTCATTCATTATTTTCAGGAGAAATAAAGTACAGAAAAGAGTCGAAGTAACTTTATATAGAATACAACTACGATAATGGAAATCAATGCTTATCAAACTCGCGCTGAGCTGCTTCTTCGAAGATACATGCTTTCAGATTCTTTCGCTGTCTACTCTTCTGTTATTGGTGGCATTTTTGCATGCAAACTGGTATGAGTAGTTCCTTACTATAATGACTTCTTCATTGAATCTTAATTTCTAATAGTATTTTGCATTACTCCGGTTGACTTTATGTATAATCATGTTTACTTTGTTCAATCCTCTTGAAGATTTTTATACTTTACTGTTTTGTCTAACTAGCTATTTCTTAAATATCTGTATGTTTCAGGTATATGATCTTAGCCAGATATTCACCTCTATTTACTTTAAGGGGTATGCTGGGCTCTCAAAGTCCCAACAAATTGAATGGAATAACCGGTAATTAGTCATCCTTTTCTCCTCATTTTTACTATTCTTTGTCATGGTCAAGTAAATAAAAGCTTCACTTGTGGTGTAGGTCCATATCTACAGTTCATGCAATATTCGTTACAGCCATGTCACTGTACTTGGCATTCTGTTCAGATCTTTTCTCTGATGATCAACTGTCTGGCCTTGTCATTATGCGGAGTTCCACTTTATCAACCTCTGTATTGGGGGTGAGTGCTATATTATCCACTCATGTTCGTTTTTACCTGCCAGGCTGCCACCTTTGGTTGCATATACAATACGGGAGCTGTAAGAATGGTGACTAATTGGCATTGTATTATATTGTTGGCAGAAATAAGGAGTGTATAATCTCAAGTTGGGTTCAACTTGGTTGCATTAGTGTGCTTAATTTTGGTTGTTAGGCCTTTTTGAGCTTCACTGAGCTGTGATCTTAGTTAAAGTTATCCATCAATACTCCTGTTACAACAACAACATACCCAGTGAAATCCTTTGTGTAGGGTCTGGAGAAGGTAGAGTGTACACAGGTCTATCCTTACCTCGCGGAGGTAGAGAGTTTGTTTCTGAAAGACTCTAGACTCAAGTGAAATATTTTACTTAAAAGAACGGCATTCTGAGAAATGAACTCGGGACCTCTTGTCCCCTAAGCCAGAATCATAGCACAATGTAGGGTTATCTGTTACATTGGTGAAATTTCTAATAGTACTAGTGAGCGTCCTTTCTAAAACACGCATTACTGGAGGTTGTCATATTTGGTTCAAGTCTCACTTACATTGATTTCTTGAAAAGGATCTTATAAAAGGTTTCAAGAAGTAATTCGGCTGCTTTTTTATCTACTACACGACAAAGCATCTTTGCTATTGTGTGTTCTCCTTTCTGATCTAACATCAGAAATGGTGGCCAGGGATCATCTTCTCAAAAGAATTGGAAGAACCTAGGCTGTTGTTCATTGTAAAATGAACTGCAGCTAGGGATCCTTGCATCCTCTCCCCTTTTTTGTCCTCCTCGTCTAGTTACTTTTCTCTTAAAGGCTGAGGCACTTAAGCAAGTGAAAGTTATTGTTCAGCATTTTTTTGATCTATTTTCTGGTCAAAATACTTCTTTTGTGTTGTCACATTGCTTCCATTGATAACTTTGCCCTAGCTTTGTTTTTTTTATCTCACATTAGAATCACCTCAGAACTCATGGTTTAGATCAGCATGTTATTTGTTTTTCCCTTCAGTTATTTTACATACAAAGAAAAGAGAAAAAGATAAGTTAGTTGGTCGAAGAATTAACAAAAGTAGAAAAACATTAGGATCAATGACATGAGTGGGATTCATATGACTGAGAGTGTCTGAGTTGCCAATAAGATATTAGCAGGCGCCATAGCAGTTTCTCTTGTCAGCAGTATATTGCAGCAGTTAAGGTGTCTAATCATGCCATCATAAATATTCCTATTTTTCTCGTCAGTAGTATAATTGCAACACTAATACAGTGCCTTGTTTTCATCTCATTCAGATTCTGGAATGAATCTAATGTGTCATACATAAACTTTTTGTCGAGGTATCTTTCAAACTAAATTGAATCATAAAGCCAGTTATTACATTTGCAAAATAATACCACTGGTGAGATTCAACTTTGACATTATTTTGGAATTGGGCACAGACATCTTTGGGTACCTAACCTGTGTAAGAAACGTAATAGCTTCAGAGAGAGAGGTGTAAAGCTGATGTCACGGATTGTTTCAAAGATGCAATTCATCAGAGAATGTTAATCTCGAAACCAGTGTTGTATCTTTCTTCATTTTTATATGTTTCGGAAGCTTGTAAAATATAATTCCTTGTAACTAAATTTATTTTCATCACCATATATGTGTTCCCTACCAACAGTTGTTTCGTTTGTAATCAGTTTTAATGGCTTCTTAATAGGTTTCTGTGGGGTATTTTCTCACTGATCTTGCTATGATCCTTTGGTTTTATCCTTCTTTAGGCGGAATGGAATATGTAAGTGCTTCTTGTTTTCCTAAATTTTAATGTAGACATGCATTTCCTTATACAAAATATGATTCTCAAACTTCATTTGGTGATTGACATATTCTTCATGCTTGTGTAGCTGGTTCATCACCTCCTCTCTTTGGCGGCAGTGACATATGCAATGTTGACTGGTGAGGGGCAGCTTTATGTATACATGGTTTTACTCTCTGAGGCAACTACCCCGGGGATCAACTTGAGATGGTACAATAGAACACCCTTGCTTCTTTACGAGTTATCTTTCCCCATGTTCTGTTTTCTTGACCCGTGCTTTATGTCTACATAGGTATCTTGATGTAGCTGGATTGAAAAAATCGAAAGTATACCTCATAAATGGTTTCATGATGGTGCTTGTTTGGCTGGTAAGTATAGTTTTTGTTCTGCTGTTTCTTTTCTGTCCTTGATGAAATGCTAAAGTATAGATGATTAATTTCAGGTTGCCAGAATTTTGTTATTCATTTACCTGTTCTACCACATCTATGTCCACCGCGATCAGGTAATATTCTAAATAATAAACGACTATGTACTAATGTTTCACTGAGAATGCAAAAACCCGCAATATTTGTCGTTCATTGTGATCAAGAATATGGATTAATTGTGTGCTTGGGTTGAAATAGGTTGAGCGGGTGTCTTCATTTGGGATATTCTTGCTGTGTGTTGTGCCAGTGGTACTTGCTGTGATGAACTTGGTTTGGTTCTGGAAGATTGTGAAAGGACTTAAGAAGACTTTAGCAAAGAGGGACTAAAGTTTGGACCAAAGTCTTCCCTTTATGACATATGAAATGTCTTTATTGTGCTACCCTAGGGAAAAACTAGGAGTAACTGGACAATTCTTGGGTGCTCACTTGAAAAAACTACCATTCATCTTGTGTACATAAATATTGGATACATGAAGTATTGACTTGCTGCTCTCAACAGGAAAAGAAATACTGTACTCTTTTGTCAATTGACTTCCTCATAATATGCAGAAAGGAAGGCAATGATTTTCAGGCTTAAGTGATCTGTGGTCCCGTCCGTATTTTTCACTTAAAATGTATTTATACCTATTGAACACCTTTATCCTTTCAATTTCAACCATTTGTGCACATTTTCCACAACCAGCTAAAAAGGTAAAATATGTGAAATATTTGACCCCAAAAGATTATAGAATAAAACAAAAATAATTTATTTTTAAGTAAAAAATAAAATAAGAAACGTATAACTACCCACACGTTTCTTCCCCTGCTATCCTGTTGGCAGCCACCATCTCCTTCCCTCTTTTCTGCTATCTTCTTCATACACCCAATTAAATATTTAAATATGAAAATTCTCAAACAATTAAAAAAAAAATCCAACTGATATCCCTTATATTCACACAAGCATACATCAATTTGAGCAAAGCAAAACCTGAACGGAAAAATCTTATCTTATCCAAGCTAAAAATCCATCCTCCTTTTATTCCAATAGCATCAAAATCTCTTACCCATTGCATTTATTCATGTATCACAATTATAAAAAATAATAACGAAATATTGCTGAAAAAAAAATCAATTCAGACGTTTTGTTCGGAAAAATGAAGTTTTGCCAAAATATTTGAAAGAAGTAAAAAAAAAAACAGTAGAAGAATTGAAAAGGATGAGAGAAGAGAGAGGGGGAGGATGCGTAAAGGAATGTGGAAATGGTTGCAGTGAGAGAAAGATTGAGTTGGAGAGGAAGATGATTCTTCCCCCTTTTCTTTTACAAAAAAATTAGGTGTATAAGTTGAAAATTTTTAAAAAGGAAAAATTACTGTACTACTTTTCTAATTGTTTGATAAGGTGAAATACATTTTTTTGTCATATTAGCATTTTGTGTTTAATAGAAATAATTTTTTAATAGATAAGGTGTTCAATAAGAATTAGTCTTGTATGTAAGTGAAAAATACTAACAAGTTCAAATATTTGTCGATGAATAGCCTTATGTTTAATATTTTTCATATGTTATTTAAGGTTTCCAAATAAAAGAAAGAAAATTATAGATAAGAAATGTGAGGATGAAAAATGGAAGTAGAGATCGTTTTTTCTATTTAGAAATGTAGATGAGGAGGGTAGAAATGGTAAGAATTAAATAATTAATCAACTAGAGAGTTTCTTTGTTCATGGTTGGTACAAAAAAGTTGTTGAATGCCTAGATACAAATGCCAGTGTTATTCGTATCTCATACTAATGTACAAAATACAAGACTAGCTAGGTAGGGGGACTACTCTATATTACCCTAAGGGGTTGATACCAAATGCAGGATAAGAAATATCTCGAGATTATTATCCTTATTCTATCAATCAAATGATCTCTAATTTTATTTAACAATAAAAATATGAAGAAATAGATAAATCTAGATTAATGTGAGAATTATCCTGCGTAGATTGTACAACACAATCAGATTGAGAATTTTGATGATAATCATCCAAAGGCCAAAAATTGATCTCCCTTTCATGTGGAACCTCACAAATTTCACTACTTGGACCACCATCTTCTTCTTCTTCCTTTGTCATTCCACTACTTAAACTTCCTTGTGCTTCCTGAAATTACACGAGTAATTAAAAATGAAGTTCAATATAATGTACCATACTATTCCAAGTTTGCTGGTTGCACAATTGATTCAATTTGAATTCGAAATTTAAGCTATATGAATTCAACTTTTAAGACGATTTAATAATTAGCAGTGAACTTATTGTATTTACAATTGTAACATAACCAATTTGTCTTCACATTAACTACTCCTATCTTAATTAGAGGAAATAATTAGTGAGGAATTAAGGAAAATAATCAAACCTGGTAGTCATAGCAATATATATTATTTCCTTCAATATATGCATTGATTATTGCTTTGTAATTGGGGGATTGATCACTTCCAGGGTCTATCTGTTTGCTGCTCTTTGAAGGACCATGTTCTAATAATGTGTCACACACATGCCTGCAAAAGTGTAATAAAAAAAAAAGTTACTCATGATTTGACAATTGACAAAGTGAAATTCCATCACGTCGTTAAAATGTCTATAAATTGAGTCGCCTTTTTAGAAGAGCACTTGCTTTCCACGTGAGACTTCTTGGCGCATACTCGACTTTAAACAAGTGTTTGCCCATTGAAACCAAATAGTCTTTCACTTTATTTGAAATTTTTATAGTTGAATTTGTTTTGTTATAATTTCTATGCAAACATATGATATATATTTACATTATACCATTATAGTTTTAAAAAATTACAATTTATGGCTATAGTTAGGGTTTTGTTGCTATTTTCACTCTCTTCTCCTCCTCTCTCTCGCCTCTCGCTGCTCTCCTCTCTCCCTCTCTGCAATTTTTTATCAGATATACAATTACATATATATACCAGCTGCATATATACACTTATTATGACAGATATACATAGTTAATTTGACAAATATGCATAAATAATTTGCCTCTCTCACTCACCTCTTTCGTCCCTCTCTCAATCTCGCTCGCCTCTCTCCTCTCTCTCCCAATCTCGCTTGCCAGATATACAAAAACGTATGTATATTAGTTACCACATATACAATTATTTGACAGATATACACATACAATTTGACAAATATACATATACAATTTGTCTCTCTCGATCTCGCTCGCCTCTCCTTCCCTCCATATCATATAGTCGAGTTATGCTATGTAATTATATAAAATATAACTATTTGATCATATTAAGTTTCAAACTTAGACTATTTATGAAAATTCCCACTAGAATTTTGAGTATGAACGAAAGTAAATTTTTATATGAGGTACAAAACAAAACAACAAATTGAATAATTCTGGCATCAAGTTTGAGCAGCTAAAGTTACCAATTTCATTACGAGCCACTGGATCGGAATACTTTATGTCTATCTACCGTATATATATAAAAATGTAAACTTATCAAAAAGTAATTTGGTTTGTCTTTTCTTCTTCTTTTAACCCTTGTCTTTACAAAAGAAGTGATAATTAGGTAGATATATCCCCTCAAAGTCTATGGAAATATTTACACTGAGTTGATTAAATATTATTTGCTTTAGCTGAGTTAGTGAACACTAGCTGGGATGCATAACCAAAAGTCATAGTGTTTGGTAAGCTAATAATACACTAATTAATGAATGCATTAATTATCATCTAGGTCTTTCCTTCTCCAGTCAGGTAAATGGAATTCAAATTCATATATTGGGAAAAAAAGGGAAAGGAAACACCAAATGATTAATATGAGTACTCTCCCTCTGTCAAGTTTTATATGAACTAGTTCAGTGTACCTGTTTTACATGTATGTATTGTATCAATTTAAAAATTATATATAAATAGTACTAGTTAAACTAATTACAATATTCATATAAATAAAATTAAATAAATATTACTATTAGTTTGGTGCAATATTTTAATCTGTTGTGAACTGACAAAGATGAGAAAATCAATTCGATTACTTATAATATAGAGATATATATGTTATAGTTTATGAATACATAAAGTAATAATTTATAATTGAATAGTTAGAAGTTAAATAATTAATTAATTGAGCAGTTTAATCCTTTCAACATAATTTTTCTAAATTTTTAATTTGTTATATTACATACTTTTATTAACAAAATATTTGATGATCAAAATTTTAATTTATTCCAAAATCTTAAATATTTATAATAATAATAATAATAATAATAATAATAATAATAATAATAATAATAATTTTCCTTTTCTTTTCTTAATTAATAGTCTAGACAATTATTTATATAGAATAGTGCTAAAGCAAAAGTGAATTCTAAAATAAAGAAATTTTAATCAAAAAGTGAATCTTGAAACTAAATAAATAAAAGATAAAATAATAAAGTAAAAAAAATAGTGAAAAGATAATTTTATGAAGGACAAAAAGTTCAAATAATATTTCTAAAAGTCTTCATGCTTTTAATATAGTACATATATAGATTAAGGTATTGCAACTAAATAGCGGATTAAACCGTTGGTTTAGTACGATTTTATCATACTCTTTTTAAATTTTTACTTTTGAATGGTAGTATATGTATTGACTTATGATTATGTAAATTTTATTTTAGAATTTATATGTCTGAATTCACTCTAAAAATCAAATGATTAACTCCTTACTTCAAAGTCCAAACTCAGCTTCTTTACGTAAATTAAGACAGAAGGAATATATGTATGTACAAGTATTGATTTTTTGTTTTTACTCATGCATTTGATACTCATTTTGAAACTTATCATCATGTAAGGTGCATTAAAGGGGGATTAACCTAGACTTGTGGTCAATAAATTTCAGAAATATCTAGACTTACTGTGGAGAAGACCAAGAGAATTGTGGTGTCTCTTCATGAAAGTTGTTCCCAGACCTAGCAATATTAAGGTTGCCTCTTTCCTTCAAGTTTCTGTACATCTGGTTTTCAATTACATCAAATAATTAATAAATTATCAGAAAAATGCTACATGGCTTGATAGAATTACAAAAAAAGAAGAAAAAACAATTGATTTTTTTTTTTAATTAAGAAATTATGCATGGCTTAGAATGGAACAGCTCATTAGTAGAGGACTTTAAACTTTATAGGGCTTCATATTATACCTAACCTATTCAATCATATAATTTTAAGCATCATGTGCTAAATTAAAAGTCTATAATTGAAAAACGAAAAGAAAATTTACTCTACTGAACATTCTTAAGCTTAGATCAAGTTCTTTTTATGCCTCAAAAAATTGATAGGTGTGTCAGACTTGTGGATATTTAAAGTTATCAAATTGCAGATGTCGACATAAAACATACTACAAACGTGCTTCAATATTCTTTCCTTTTGTTTATTTGTCATTTTGAGAATTAGAGTCATAATTTAATTTGTATTCTTGAAAGGTTTAATTTCAAGATAAAAGATCATAGAAAATTCCATTTTAATTAACAAATTTCAAATTTGATAATGACAATATATAGTATATAGATACTTCATATTACAATGCATAACTAGAAATAAGAATAATAATGCATGCAATGTATATGTTGCTTGACTCAAAAATACAAAATTTTCAGTAAAATATGTGTAAGGTCTATTTCCACAAATATTTTGATTGAATAAGTGAAAAAGAAAAGATTAATAGTGTTTTCACATGAAAACATTAAAAAGTTTGTCAATATTTGAATGAGAATCTATTTTTGACTATTTGTTTTCCTAGTGAACTGATTCAATAAAAGTGATGAATAGGAAAATCATCCTTTTATAACACAAACTTTTCCATTTATTTGCAACGAGAAAAGCCTCTCTATTTCTATTTATGACGTTATACTTTTGAAGGATTCAACATATAACCCTCATCCTTCAAAAAAAAAAAAAAAAAAATTTAAGAATCCAAACACACACCATAGGGTGCAATAGTATCATAAATTACCTGGAGATGACTTTTAACATGAGAAATCTTCAATCCCTTTACTCCCATCATCTGTTGAATTCTCTTTGGAGTTGCTTCTGTCATATCAATTCAATAACCAAAAAAAACATTACTCTTTTTTAGTAAATCCATCATCATAAATCATGATTAACTAATGATCATCCCATAATTCTACATCTTTCTATCAGAGGCGGATCGGAGCTATATTCATCCAAGGGTTCGTCGGAAAACTTTTTCGGTTAAATATAAATATTTTGATATATATCAATTGTTGAACACTTTTGATACAAAAATCACTCATCCATCTTCTAGAAGTATGAATATCCTTGACAAAAATGATAGCTCCGCCACTGCTTTCTACCACCCCTCCGACTCAAACATATAGCCAAAAACATCAAAATTAGAAAGAATATATATACATAGATCAAGAAGTACAATTGTTTTGTTTTTGGAGAAACTTACTATGTCCTCCTCCAAGATGTTGAACAGCTTCAATGAAAAGTTGATGAAGTTGAGGTGTCCATCTAAGTCTAGGAATGGATGATTTCTTGTACTGTCTAACCCCTACTTTTTGAGCACACTTTTTTTTCATCAGTGATAATTCCATAATCAAAACAAATATAGTATAAAATTGATTGGCCAAACTTATATATGTAGCAATGTATATATAAGGTTGCAACCAATAAAAAGGAAAGAAGAGAATTACGGCTAAGTCGTAAGAGTCTGATATTATGGACTTTTCTTAGTCTCTCTCTGGACTTTCCTAAACATCCTTTCATTCCTTGCTATTTCCTCCCAAACAACCCACCCGGGGGTCACAGATGGGGCAAATCTACTTTATTGAAAAATTACATCGTATATATAGGCTTTAAAAAATATATTTTATGTATATGTATTTGATATTTATGAATCAGATTGACTCTCTTCGTATTTTCACTTTTTTATATTTGAATCATCTTATATTAAAAATTCTTGCTACTCAAACCCCCAAAAAAAGAATGTACTTATTGCATTTCAATTTGTCTGTCTTAGTTGCCATTTCAAAAGTCAAAAAATATTTTGTTTGACCCTCTTCAAATATTTTGAATTGATAATTATCATTACAGCTAGTTTCTAAATATGTAATTAAATCTTATTTCAAAATAATAATTATCTTTCAATTCACAAAAAAAAAATTAAGTAAATTTGATTATCAAAATAATAATTAAAGATTTTATGTTTGAATTTACAAAAAAATAAGTAAATTTGATTATTGTACTTCAAAATAAGCAAAATAAATTGAAACAGGATAAATACGGGAGAAAGAATTTTTTCTTTACGAAAAGACTTTTGCATATGGTCATTTAATAATTAAAGACTTTTGATATCCATTATTGTATGTATATATATAACCTTTTCCACCACATTTACTTTTTGTTTTGTATACGTAACACGGAATTAAGATGCATTGAATCCTAAGGCATTACATTAATTTTCTTGGTTCCAAATTGAGATAAAGGGAAAATGCATCTTAATAATGTCCTTAAACACAGAGAGTACTTAAGAATGTTATACTTAAATCTTTGAAAATTTCAATTCAATATCACAGAAAAAAATGCCTATTCAATATGGACATAGACGAAGTATTAAATTTTAATCTTAATTAAAAGATTGAATGAATTAAATAAATATAAAAAATATTTTTCTTTTATACATAAAAAACAACGTAACTTTAAATATTTATTATTTAATAAAACAAAAATCTATATCCATTCGAATATCATATCATACTTAAATATACACAAGGTTCTTTTCTACAAAAACTATTTTTATATTTTAAAATTTTATTTCAAATTAATCTTAAAAGAGAAAAAAGCACTTAATAGTCCTGAATGAAAGTTGTAGTACCACTATCAATTACGCACCCAAAAGAAGTTCATTTGATGAGAAGCTTATTATTTAATATGAAATATTATGATGATAAAATAATGAAGCAATCATCGATGGGGAACCTAGAATATAAATGTCCCCTCATGTTTGGTGTTCTTAGTGGTGTAAAGAGCTCGAAATTAAATGACAAAATAAAGAAACAATATTGGAACAAAAAAGCATACCCTTAAAGTAAAGAGCAATTTTAAGGTTATCTCGTTACTACAAATTGATGCTTCCTCCATGTCCTATTTTATAATGGCACTGTTTAACTTAACATAATATTTTTTAAAAAACTTTTATGATTTAAAATAATCCTATGTGACTGTAAATTATAATTCTCAATAAGAGTAAAATGAGAATTTTGATATTAAAATATTTTTAAATATAATAAGTATATAAAATGAGAGAAAGGGGAAAAATAGATATTTTTAGAATGTTAACCGTTAATATATGAGATGGAGTGGAAGAAAGGTGTGAACGAATTAAAGGAAGTTTTGTATTGTAGTGGTATTCTTTTTAAATTTAATAAATGTATAGTGTTGTCAATAAAAGACGGTGCCTACTTTTGGACCCCATCGGCATATAATTGGTCCTCATCTTAACTCGTGTTCAACACAATTATAAATTCGAAAGAAATATTGAAAAGGTGAAGTTGGAATTTCACGAAAGCTACTTTTGGAATTATTTTAAAAAGATAAAGTTAACTTGCTATCCAAGCTCTTTAATTAAAAACAGCATGAAACTTGATGAAAAGTACTACTTTTTTTAAGGAGAAGTGTTTGTAAATAAAAAATAAAATGATATTTAAATTGGAGGTGAGAGTTGGGATGTGGGACGGAGGTGACAGGCTACATAGATTGGGGAAACAATATAATTGATATGGAATGTCATACATGTTTACGTTAGTAATTAGTATAACCACAACGCGCATTACACATAACACATTTTTGGTCCCATTCGTGAAAATGAATATGATTAGATCATTGAAATAATTATAAGTAAGTATATATTCTTAAAAGAATAAAAATAGTAACGTAAAAATAATATATATTGGTTTTGTAGCTCGCCACAGTTATCACAACTCTTTTGAATGTTTTTGGGGTCACATGGCTAGTAATATAAGAATATTCCTGCACATGATTTATTGGATCAATTTTTTGCAGTTTATCATCGTTCTCTTTCAAATAATTTATTAGTTTGCTGTAATCGATTCACTCTGACTAAATATTTAAAAAAAAAAAAACTTCATTAATAAGCGATTGTGTTTTTCACATGATTTTTCATTTTTTGTGTTAGTATTACTGCTTTTGATGTCTCTAAATCTTGTTACCAAAAAACTTAATTATATTTCCCAAATATTCTGCTACGTAGATGAATCTGAAATTGATCATGGAACCAAGCACAGAGACGTTTTATTATAAGTTGGCTAAATTTGTAGATGACATCGAAAATAGGGAACACAACATTATTCCCATTAACAGAAAAATTCCTTAAAAGTCGAAGTTTATTTTATCGTTTTTTACATATTTTTAATGTCTGTAGTGCATACCTTATGTTATAAGATTTAGAATAAAGTCGTTGGTTTAGGCGATCATTTAATGTTTGCAAGGAAGTCATGTTTGGACGTCTACTATATGTAGAAGAGACTTCGTCTCACATTAAATACATATATGTGAATTGTTAAAATATCTAGAATAAGTGACATCTCACTAAATTAATTGCTTCATGTTACATATATTCAGGGACTAAAATATAAAAAGCTTTTCCTAATTTCTTAGCTGATCCTTGAGTATAGAGATTTGCAGATTTAATAGCGGATTCAAATTTTTTAAAAATATTGTGCTACAGATATAAATTTAAAGTTTTTAATTAAATTTTTGTTTAAAAAAAATCGATGAACACTCACACCTTTCTAGATCGACTTCTGGTAATTTAAAAAACAAATAAAACCCAAAAAGAAAGATCGATCACGTGATTTTGAGTACTAATATTACCTACCACTACCAGTGTGAATTGTGAAAGTGTCCTTATGCCGAAATAAAATATATAAAATAATATATAGGACATGTGCCCCTATTTCCAAACCCATTTAAAAATAAATGTACGTAGAAATTCCATGCAACTAACCCCACAAAATTAGAAAATATAATTGGAAAACAAAAGAAATCAAAATGCATCTTCCGCAATGAATTGAGTTATGAATATTTTATATCTTAGATGAACAAATTTCTAGGTATATATAATATATTCTTGTAATTAACTTTCTTAAATAAGTATGTATATTTAGAGTATTAATTGAGTTATGATTTGGACAAATATAGAAAGGAAATGTTCGTACAATTTACGATCAGAAAGTGACAACAAATATTATTTGACTATTATTTAATGATGTTGATATATAATTCACGAAAGCTAACTACAAATATACGTAGAAGCCATTATGGAATTAATTTATATTGGGTATCTTTGACTATCAACTTTTTTCCCAAACTCTTTTTTCTGCCACCTATAGGTTCCCATTTTCAAAGGATGCCCGATTCGAAATTCACGACTGTTACGTCGAAAAATGACCGACTTTTAAAAATAAAATTGAAAATTTGTTCGAAAATCGAGAATCAGTTTAAACCCAATTAATTTGAGTAAAATCAATTCTCGAGATTCGAAAAAAATACAGAGTCGCCACCTAATTTTGCGGATAATTAGGAAACCATTAAAATATTTTAAAAGACTAACGGAGAAATCTTTTAAAAATTCCAAAGAAACAAGTTCGGATTCACATTTCCACTTCAAGAAGGTTTTAAGCACTTGAAATGGCTGCTAAATGCAGTTATCCGGCGATTATGTGATTTGACGAACTTTTAGTGGGATAGGGACGGCTATAGAAGTTTTTAAGGTTTCAAATCGATTCGATCTGTTTCCTTATCGATGACTGACCCAAGAATCTTCCAGTTTTTTCGAATGACCCCCTTTGTGTTTTTCGTTCTCTCCCTTTTTTTCTGTTCTCTGTTCCCGCTTTAAAATCGAAGAAGGGGAGCCTCAATAGCTCCCCTCATCAATTCCACCGCCACATTTGGGAATCGGATTTTTGGGAAAGGGAAGAACAATTTGGGAAAGGGGAGGGTTTTGGGAAAAGGGGAAACGCATGGGGAAGGGGAACGCATGCTCGGCGCATGCGGCGGCCGAGGAGCGTGGGGAAAGGGAGTTGTAGGGGTGCTTGGGAAATGGAGAATTTTGGGGAACGGGAGAAGAAGAGAGGTGGAGGGCGGCTAGGGTTAAGGGTTAGG
>JAABOM020000101.1:18097139-18116695 GCA_011800125.2 Solanum clarkiae
TTTGAGTAATAAAAATCTCTTCTCCTCCAAAATCTATTTAATTTTCTCCTCCTCTCAAATATTCTCCTCCCAACAAAAGCCCGAGTTTTATTGGTTTGGTTTGATTTTTATATTTAAAAACCCGACATAAATGGTTTGATTCGAAATTTAAAAAATTTGACCCAACTCGGTCTATAAACACTCCTACAATGTGACATTTTTGATTTAGTATTAATTGATATGGAATACGCACGGGATACTTGTATTAAAAAAATTAATACTTAGTGAAAGTAAAAATTAAAAAAGCTTAGAATTATTTTTTTTTTCAAAAAACCAATTTGAATTAATTAAGAATAGAAGTATAAGAAGAATTAATGAAAAATCAAAAAGGGAGTACTGAAACTTTTCTTTGCAGCAACCAAAAGAGGAAGCAAAAAGTAGTAGTGTTACTCTTGAAGTCGAGCCCTCATTGCTTGGGTAGAAAATATTGTTACAATTCTCATATTTGAGCATGATGACAGTTATCTTATTTCATGACAAGTTAGTTTAAAACAATGTAATATCAGAAAAGGTGAAATTTAAGTAGAAGTAATAAAGATAATAATGAAAATAGAATAAACGTATATACCAGAACAATCCTTCTCAAAAACTGGTATCACATATACAAGACTCTAATTATGCGAATAAAAGAAAGAAATTATAAGTCTCAACTGTCTTTGATTTTCAAATAAAATAAAAATAATATACAATAAGAAGTTCTGAGGGTCCGAGGAGAGACAAGTTGTTGCATCTCAAGACAATCCAGATACTAGGTCCAAATAAAGGTGAAAAGAAGTCAGGAGAATCTGGGCTCACCACCTACACAGGTGTACAAGAAAAGGTGAGTACGAAATATCATGATACTCGAAAAATAAATACTAAACTCAAAGTAAAGCAATAAATAACACAGAAAACTCTAACACCCAACTGAGCGTCCACAACTCCAAAACCTGTAAGTAAAATCAGCCCAATTTAAACAGTTTATAGTTCTAGAAACAAATAATAACATATAAAATCTATGTCAATTATACGTTATGCAATGTAATGTCAAGTAGCGTGATATCGTCTATGCTATACTGAATTTGTACCCAAATATGGGTACATTTCAAGCACCGAAAAGGCCTCAATCAACTCATCAAAATTTTAAGCCTTAAAGAATAAAAAAATATGAAAGAATGCAGTGAAAATGTGGAAGACTTACAAAGATTTTTGGAGAATAAACGTCCCCACAAGCTTTATAAACCCCCCGAATAAAAAATTGATAGTTTTGACCAAGAAATGCTCCCAAAATTTCGAAAGTACCAATAGTCCTGCACTGAAATTTGGCTGTAGAAGATGGATCTTTAAGATCACTGATTGGCCTCATTTGTCCTTCGCGAATGTGAATTCAAGCTCATGATGCAAATGTTCGGTTAAATAACCCTGTGTGGACGCATGAAGTCCGCGAACGCGAAGATCTTGCCTAATTACCCTTCGCACGGGATCACTGGGGTCTCCTCACCCAGTGATCCACGAACACATCCAAGGGCCAACAAATGCGGAGTAGATCTTGAGATGCCCCAACAGTTCGTCTAGTGCTGAACTTGGAAGTTGATGAAAATGGATCTTCCGAAGTTGATGAAACAGTAGAAATTTCTATCCAACGCTTGAATCTCCTAATGTTGACTAAAATAACCCTTTCCAACTTAAGGCTCAAAAAAAAAAAAACTCGCACCGAATTCACCTAACTACCTCGAGAAGCATGCCACCCATCCCAACGCCATGTAAGGACCATAAAGAAGCTACAAAGAAGGATAAAATGGTAAACTCATCTATAAGTATGAAAATGACCTTGGAGGTTATTACATAACGTTTACCTTTTCATATTAAAATAGATAGCTGCAAATAATTGTTAAATGAGAGTTTGTTTGGATTGACTTTTGGTTTAAAAATAGATAGCTGCAAATAATTGTTAACTAAGAGCTTGCTTGGATTTATTTTTGGCTTATGACGTATAAGCTAAAAGTCATATGATTTCTAACTAATGATATTTGGTATAATTTTGTTATTTTACCTTAAAAATAAGTGCTTATTTACCCAGATATTTCAAAACTTCTTAAAAATTATTTTGACTTAATTAAAAGTATCTAAAATAAATTAATCCAAATGAGTTATTAGTGTTCTTAGAATGACAAATATTTTGGGGTTACTTAATAGGTCGGATGGAGTATTTATTAGTGGTTTGTTTTAACAAATTATCCTTATTAATTATTTATGTAACACCCCATGAAATTGCTGAAACGCTCATGAAATGTAATTGTGCACACAATGCGTCTTCCAAAGCTCCGATGAAAAATGCGAGATCAAATTTGCGATCAGTGCGGAAAATCGAGTTGAAAAATGGTCTCGACCTGATTTAAGAACAACCGGAGTGAAAAATAATTTTCCTAATTAATTAAAAACCAGTGTGAATCTGAGCCCTTGGCGCGATGCATAGGGGGTGCGGAGCAACACTTTGTTTTTCTTCATTTTCTACAGAAATTGGCAGTCCCAAAAATTGGCGAAAATGTACTGGTCCGCGCCCTTGGCGCATCGCAGACCAGTACGTCGATTTTAAACTTTTTTTTTTAAATTCAAAAAAGGTATTTTGGTCATTTTCAACCCATTTTAAGTCGTAAAACTTGTTTTAGATGTCGGTTATTAGCGATTTAGGTTCAAAACCCATTATTTTTCTGAGTTTTCTAAGTGAGGATTTTTCTGAGAGAAAAAAAATAGAGAGTGGAGGGTTCTTAATTCGGGTGCAAGTTCTTGAAGGAAGCTTGATAGCTCTTCAACCCAAGTATGTAAAGGCTACCCAAAACATGGGATTGTCCTCCCATATGCTCCAATAGATGCAGTAAACTAGATATTGATAGTTGATAATTCTAGAGTTATGATTTCTTGAAACTTTCTTGAGAATTTTCTTTAATCTATATATATTATCTTAAATTGGTTACCCTCATCCTTGTAGTAACTGTTTGCATGTATTATTGTAAAAGTTTTATTCTTAATTTGCATGATTCCATTGTTAATACTTCAAGAATGAACTTAGGGGTAATGTCTAGAGTCTTGATTGTCTGAATATAATAATTCTTGGAGTCTGAGCCCTAAGATGAGTGTACTGATGACTGAAAACTGATTGAATTAGTGTTCTTAGAGCCTAATCAGACTGAACCTTAGTTTGAAGGAATAACCCTACTCTTTGAGTGGATAGATGATGAGAGGAGATGAGTATTCTTGCCGTAGAGGCTGAGAAATGGACATTCCTGGATGTATTGATAGACTTATCAGCATGTTGAGTCCTGGGAGGAGTATTAGCACCAAAATGGGTAAATGTGAGTCCCACTCGCACCCATTAACTACGTGGCCAGCGTAGGAGAGGATTGGACTGTGAAAATGGATGTTTCTTTTGCCCCGTAGAGGGCTTGACAGACTTTCTTTGGGATTCCCGACAGACTTGTCTTGTACCCCGGCAAGGCACTGGATAGATGTGGTAATAACATCTCTTCGTTATATCATCACCGGCTCATAGGTGGTAATTGTCGGTTATAGAAACTCCCAGATAGGTTTCATGGTGATAGTACTCTAAAGTTGATGTGACTATCTGATGTTTTGATGGATAGTGAGGCGATAGAGTCCTACTTCCTACTCTGAGTTGAGGATGAGTGGTTGATGAGGTGATGATACTGTATATTATTTATTTTAGCCCGATTTACATACAGTATATTCCATGTACTAATGCCTCTTTGGCTCTACATCGTTTTATAATGCAGATTCTGTAGACTGAGGACTTCAACAGGCTAATCGTTGAGGTTCGCAGATCCCCATACAGAGACTTGGTGGGTCCTCCTTTGCTTTCGGAGGACATGGTTATCTTTATAGTTACTTTGAGTTATTTTCTTTGATTGTGGTAGTCATGACCTGTCATGCTACCTTCTTAGAGGTTAGCTATAGAGGCTTCATTGACAGGGATAGCCGATAATTGATGTTGGGATTGCTTTTCCTATTTCCTTTATTATTATTGGGACTGCTTCTTTCTTTCGTATCTATTCATGATAGACTGAGTTGATATTGTAGCCCACTGATAGTTAGTTAATTTCTTGTTATCTTCCACTATTAAACTGATTGAACGGATGTGATGAGACTATGTGGTTCGCTTGGGGACTAGCAATAGTCTCCGAGTTCCAGTTATGCCTAGGGTACCCTCATGGGGCATGACAAACTTGGTATCAGAGCGCATAGTTCGAGTGTCCTAGGGGGTCTATGAAGCCGTGTCTAATAGAGTCTTGGTTATGGGTATATTGTGCAACACACTTCATAAGCAGGAGACTATAGGATATTAGGAAAATTTAACCTTCTTTGATGATCTGAATTTATGCGACAGATTTTAACTCTATGGAAATCTCATCTTAACTCGTGCGTTATACGTTTACAGAAAATGCCACCGACGAGAACAACCGCTCAAAGAGATACCGTAGCCCCAGCTGCTGAGCACGCCCAACCTGAGGCCCCAGTTCAGATGGAGATGAGGAGACGGGGACGCCTTGCTAGGACTATTGAGGTCTCACAGGTGCCCCCAGCTCAGCCCTAGCCAGCTCCCATTACCGAGGCAGAGTTTAGGGGAGCCATCACCATGCTGACTCGGTTAGTGGCCTCTCAGGGTAATGACCAAGTCCTCAAGCTCCTAGTTCTAGCTTACAGGACCTCTCAACTACTACCATACTTAAAGACTTCGTGATGATGAACCCGCTAGTGTATATGGTATCGAAAGTAGAAGAGGACCCACGGAACTTCATTGATGAGATGTATAAGGTTCTGAAGGTTACGCACGCTAATGAGATCGAGGGAGTGGATCTTGTCTCCTACCAACTGAAGGATGTTGCTAATGTGTGGTACAACCAGTGGGAGGAGAGTAGAGGTGAGAATGTGGAGCCTGCAGCATGGGAAGAGTTTGAGGCAACCTTTCTTGATCACTTCTTTCCTCAAGAGTTGAGAGAGGCGAAGGTGGTTGAGTTTATGAATCTGAAGCAGGGAGGGACAACCGTGAAAGAGTACAACCTTAAGTTCATTAAGCTTTCAAGGTATGCTCCAGAGATAGTGCAAGACATGAGGGCCAGGATAAGGAAGTTTGTGACTAGTTTGGGAAGACATGTGCTGAACGAATGTAAGGCAGCTTTGCTGATTCTGGGCATGGACATCTCCATAATTATGGTGTATGCCCGGACGGAGAAGGACAAGAAGAAAGATAGAGAAGAATAGATGAGAAGAAAGCGAAGTCAGGGAGACATGAGCCCAGCCCGCAGAGACAGAATAGGGGTGACAAGTCCTACTTTCAGAGGAGATCCTCCTATCCTGCACCGTCTGTAGCAAGTGTACCCGTGCAGCTAAATAGGTATGATCAGAAATCTCATGGTTATCAGAATTTCAGGGCTCCGGGTGCTCAGTCTCAGGCCAGTGTGACCCAAGGTCAAGGCACGAGGGGAAAGCCACCGTGTAGTAAGTGCGGTAAACTTCATCTGGGTGAGTGTCATATGGGAAGAGATGTTTGCTATTTGTATGGTCAAGCAGGTCACTTCAGTTATGAATGCCCAAAGAGGAGACAAGGTGAAGGGAGCAGCAAACCACAGTTATCTGCAACCCCTCCAGCGGGCAATCAACAGAGGGGTACTACTACTAGTACAGGAGGCGGGACGAACCACCTTTATGCTATGAGTAGTCGACAGGATCAGGAGGTAGCACCAGATGTTGTCACGAGTATGCTTCGAGTCTTTACATTTGATTGTTATATATTGCTTGATCCGGGTGCCACATTGTCTTTTGTGACCCCTTTTGTGGCTAGTAAGTTTGGGATTCTTCCAGAGTGTTTGCTTGAGCCTTTTGTTGTTTCTACTCCTACTGGTGAGTCTATCTTAGCTGAGAGAGTTTACAGGGATTGAGTACTGTCTATTTATAATAGAGACACCTTAGCTGACTTTGTAAAGTTGGAGATGGTTGATTTTGATGTAATAACGGGCATGGATTGGCTTCATGCCTGTTATGCTTCTGTCAACTATAGAACCCAGATTGTTAAGTTCCAATTTCCTAATGAGCTTGTCTTAGAGTGGAAAGAGAGTTCTGTTGCCCCTAAAGGCAAATTTATCTCGTACCTTAGAGCCATAAAATTGATCTCCAAAGGTTGCATTTACCACCTTGTGAGATTTAAGTCTGAGGATGTTGAATCTTCTACTTTTGAGTCAATCCTGATTGTGAATGAGTTTCCTGATGTGTTTCCTGACAATCTGCCCGGAGTCCCTCTCGATAGGGAGATTGACTTTGGGATTGATTTCCTTCCCGAGACCAAACCCATCTCAATTCCACCTTATAGCATGACCCCCATAGAGTTGAAGGAATTAAAAGAACAATTGAAAGACTTGTTAGAGAAAGGGTTCATAAGGCCTAGTGCCTCACCTTGGGATGCCCAGTCCTATTCGTGCGTAAGAAAGATGGGTCTCTCAGAATGTTTATAAACTACCTACAACTGAATAAGGTTACCATAAAGAATAAGTATCCTCTCTACAGGATAGATGATCTCTTTAACCAACTTCAGGGTGCTGCCGGTTTCTCCAAGATAGACCTCAGATCGGGTTCCATCAGTTGAAGGTGAGGGAAAGTGATATCCTAAAGACAGCCTTTAGGACACGGTATAGCCACTTTGAGTTCTTGTTCATGTCCTTCGGGTTGACAAATGCACCTACAGCCTTCATGAATTTGATGAACAGGGACTTCAGACCATATCTTGATATGTTCGTGATCGTGTTTATTGATGATATTCTAGTATATTCGAAGGGTGAAGAGGAGCATGCTAATAACCTTAGAGTGGTTTCGCAAACGCTCAATGACCATGAGTTATATGCGAAATTCTCAAAGTGTGAGTTTTGTCTTAAGTCCGTGGCTTTCTTGGGCCATGTTGTTTCAGGAGATGGTATTCGAGTAGATACTTAGAAAATTGAAGCGATTAAGAACTGGCCAAGACCCACTTCTCCAAAAGAAATAAGAAGCTTCTTGGGTTTGGAAGGGGGGGAGAGGTACTACTACAAATTTGTTAAGGGCTTCTTTTTTTGGTTAGAACCACTGAACTAAGCTGACTCAGAACAAAGCCAAATTTTAGTGGTCTGAGGCATGTGAAAAGAGTTTTAAGGAGTTGAAGACTAGATTGACTACAACATCAGTTTTGACCTTGCCAGATAGGATGGGGGACTTCATGATATATTATGATACGTCCCGAGTTGGATTAGGTTGTGTACTTATACAGAGGGGGAAGGTGATAGCTTATGCTTCCAGATAGCTTAAGATCCATGAAAAGAACTATCCGACTCATGATCTTGAGTTAGCAGCAGTGGTGTTCGCACTCAAGATTTGGTGTCACTACTTGTATAGAGTGCATGTGGACATGTTCACTGACCACAAGAGTTTGCAATACGTGTTCAGTCAGCAAGAGCTCAACCTGCGGCAGAGGAGATGGTTGGAGTTGCTCAAGGATTATGATATGAGCATTCTTTACCACCCTGGTAAAGCTAATATTGTTGCTGATGCTCTTAGTAGGATGTCTATAGGTAGCACTGCCCATATGGAGGAAGGAAGGAGAGAACTAGCTAAGGAAGTGCATAGATTGGCTCGACTAGGAGTGCAAATTGAGGAGAACCATAAAGGCGGAGTCAATGTTTAGAATGATTCTACTTCATCCTTAGTGTCAAAAGTGTAGGAGAAGCAAGACTAAGACCCTGACTTGCTCCAATTGAAAGAAACAGTTCACAAGTAAAAAGGTGATGGTTTTCTCCAAAGGGGGAGATGGGGTGTTGAGGTATCAAGGAAGATTGTGCGTGCTTGATGTTGATGGTGTTCGAGATAGGATTATGGCCGAAGCTCATAGCTCCAGATATTCTGTCCACCCCATTCTACTAAGATGTACCACGACTTGAGGGAAGTCTATTGGTGGAATGGGATGAAGAAGGACATTGCTGAATTTGTATCTAAGTATCCCAATTGTCAACAGGTTAAGGTTGAACATCAGACACCGTGTGGACTGGCCCAAAGCTTTGAAATTCCTGAGCAGAAGTGGAAGATGATCAACATGGATTTCATCACGGGGTTACCAAGATCCCAAAAGAAGCATGATTCAATATGGGTGGTTGTTGAAGGATGACGAAATCATCCCATTTCTTGGCCGTCAAGACGACGTATACGACTGAGGAGTATGCCTAGCTATACATTCGAGAGATTGTGAGGCTGCATGGGGTTTTCTTATCTATCATCTCGGACAGAGGAGATCAATTCACCTCTCAATTTTGGAGATCCTTACAGAAGGGTTTAGGTATAAAGGTAAATTTGAGCATAAATTTTCACCCTCAGACAGATGGGCAGGCAGAGCACACTATTCAGACCTTGGAGGATATGTTGAGAGCGTGCGTTATCGACTTCAAGGGTAATTGGTATGACCATCTACCACTAATTGAGTTTGCATACAACAATAGCTACCATGCTAGCATTCAGATGGCCCCTTATGAGGCTCTATACTGGAGGAGATATAAATCACCGATTGGCTGATTTGAGGTTGGTGAAGCTGAATTGATCGAACCTCACCTAGTGCACCAGTCCATGAAGAAGGTGAAGGTCATCATATAGAGGTTGATGACAGCACAGAGCCGTCAAAAGTCTTACACGGACGCAAGGAGAAGAGACTTGGAGTTTTAGGTGGATGACCTGTTGTACTTGAAGGTGTCACTCATGAAGGGTTTCATGAGGTTTGGTAAGAAGGAGAAGTTGAGTCCACGTTATATTGGACCATACCAGATTTTAGGAAGGATTGGAAAGGTTACTTATGAGCTAGATTTGCCTTCCGAGCTAGATGGAGTTCACCCGGTGTTTTATAAGTTAATGTTGAAAAAGTGTTTTGGAGATACGGCCTTTGCAAATCTTGTTGAGAGTACGTGAGTGAAGGATAGTATATCTTACGAAGAAATTCCAGTCCAAATCCTTGATCGACAAGTCCGTAAGCTAAGGAATAAAGAGATAGCCTCCGTTAAGGTCCTATAGAGAAAGCAATTTGTTGAGGAAACTACATGGGAAGCTGAGTAAGCAATGAAACTCAAATAACCTCACCTATTCGTGCCAAATGATGATGATCTCGAAGCTAAAGGTCCTTATCCTTAACATTATTGAATGTCTCCTTTCATTGAGTTGATACATTTATTCAATTCTATTCCCGAGTCTAAGACAAAGATAGATAGGTGATTGGTAGTTGAGAGCTCGAGAGTTTCTGAGTCAGGAGTGAGATGAGTTTTGAGGTTACTCGTGCTTTTATTCCATCCTTACTCACCATTCGAGGATGAATGATCCCAAGGGGGAGATGATGTAACACCCCGTGAAATTATCAAAACACCCCTGAAATATAATCGTGCGCACAACGTGTCTTTCAAAGCTTCGATGGGAAATTTGAGATCAGATTTGCGATTAGTGTGGAAAATTGAGTCAGAAAATGATCTCAACCCGATTTAAGAGTAACCAAAGAGAAAAATAATTTTCGCTAATTAATTGAAAACTTGTGTATATCCATGCCTTTGGCGCGACATGGAGGGGGTTCGAAGCAACATTTTGTTTTTCTTCATTTTTTGATGAAAATTGAAAGTCCCGAAAATTGGCGAAAGTGTACTAGTTTGGTCCCTAGCGCGTCGTGGACCAGTACATCGGTTTTAAACTTTTTTCTTTTAAAATTTGGGAAGGATATTTTGGTCATTCTAAATTTATTTTTAAGTCTTAAAACATGTTTTAGAGGTCAGTTATTAGCGATGGAGGGTTCAAAACTCATTACTTTTCTAAGTTTTCTACGTGAGGGTTTCTGAGAGAAAAAGAACAGAGAGTGAAGGGTTCTAAATTCGGGTGCAAGTTCTTGAAGGAAGCTTGATAACTTTTCAACCTAAATATGTAAAGGCTACCCAAAACTTAGGATTTTCCTACCATATGCCCCAATAGATGCAGTAAACTAGAGATTGACAGTTGATAATTCTAGAGTTATGATTTCGTGAAACTTTCTTGAGAATTTTCTTTAATGTCTTTATTTTATCTTAAATTGGTGACCCTCATCCTTGTAGCAACTGTTTGCATGTATTATTGTAAAGATTGTATTAATTTGCATGATTCCATTGTTAATACTTCAAGAATAAACTTATGGGTAATGTTTAGAGCCTTGATTGTCTGAATATGATGATTCTTGGAGTGTGAGTCCTGAGGTGAGTATACTGATGACTGAAAGCTAATTGACTTAGTGTTCTTAGAGCCTAATCAAACTGAACCTTAGTTTGAAGGAATAACCTTACTTTTCGAGTAGATAACTGATGAGAGGAGGTGAGTGTTCTTGCCAGTAGAGACTAAGTAATGGACATTCCTAGATGTATTGATAGACTTATGAGCATGTTAAGTCCTGGGAGGAGTATTAGCACTGAAATGGATAAGACTGAGTCTCACTCGAACTCATTAACTATGTGGCCAACGTATGAGAGGATTGGACCTTGAAAGCGGATAGTTACGTTGCTCCGTAGAGGGCTTGACAAGCTTCTTTTAGGATCCCCGACAGACTCGTCCTGTACTCCGACAAGGTACTGGGCGGATGTGGCAATAACATCTCTTCGTTGTATCATCATCGACTCATAAGTGGTGGTTGTTAGTTATACAAACTGCAGATAGGTTTCATGGTGATAGTACTCTGAAGTTGATGTGATTATCTGATGTTTGATAGACAATGAGGTAATAGAGTCCTATTTCCTACTCTGAATTGAGGATGAGTGATTGATGAGCTGATGATACTGTATACTATTTATTTTAGATCATTTTACATACATTACATTCCACGTACTAATGCCCCTTTGGCGCTGCATCATTTTATGATACAGAATCTGTAGACAGAGGACTTCAGCAGGCTAATCGTTGAGTTCACAGATCCCCAGACAGAGACTTGGTGAGTCCTCCTTTGCTTTCAGAGGACATGGTTATCTTTACAGTTACTTTGAGCTTTTTTCTTTGATTGTGGTAGCCATGACCTATCATGGTACCTTCTTAGAGGTTAGGTATAGAGGCTTCATAGACATAGATAACTGATAGTTGATGTTGGGATTGCTTTTCCCATTTTCTTTATTATTATTGAGACTGCTTCTTTCTTTCGTATCCATTCATGATAGACTGAGTTGATAGTTATAGCCCATTGATAATTAGTTAATTTCTTGTTATCTTCCACTATTGAACTGATTGAACGGATATGATAGACTAGGTGGTTCGCTTGGGGACTAGCAATAGTCTCCGAGGGCCAGTTACGCCTATGATACCCTCCCGGGGTGTGACAATTTATGCTTGGGGAATTTAAATTTGATTGTTATTTCTTTATATTTGTTACTTATAGGGTCATTTGACAGTTGATTAGAGTTATGCATATATTATTAATAATGCAAAAATTGATTATGAGGAAATATTCTATGAATTGTTTATGTAGGTATACATTCTTTATTTCACTTTTTTCTACCTAAAATAATACATAAATTCTCTCATAGCTCATATATTTATTAATCATATGAAATTTAATTTGTTAAAAACGTAAAATAAAAACTATCATTATACATGTATAACTCACCATCTTATTACGGCTATCAAATATGTTTATGCAAGATTAATTGATACCTTCATAACTGATCATTTTCAAATCACCTATCAAAAGATGTGTTAATGATAAAAGTAATATTTTAAAATAATAATAAATGTCATCGATTTGCTAAAGTATATAAGTAAAATATATATATTTCTATTTCTATTTTTATTACATATATATAAGTGGTAATAAGCAGGCACGTCTCGGTCAACATCCCTTAAGCAAGCAGCTGTCGATTGACGTGCTTGCTTAAGCAGGCAACTGTCGATTGACATGCCTGCTTCAGCTGCCGATTGACGTGCCTACTTCAGCTGCTTATTTTTATTTTATCGTTTCTATTAATTATTTCCTCAGTTGCTTCAACTGTGATTTTTACAATATTACCCCTAATAAATCATTCTCCCAACTGTTTCAACTGTGATTTTTACTGTATCACCTTAATAAATTATTAGTGATACAAATATTAGAATTAGGATAAAACAAACATAAATACGATAAATTAACTCTCTTTTTAAAATTGAACAAATACAATTAAACAATTCATTTTCTTAGTTCCTTCACCTGTGATTTTACTGTCACTCTAAGCAATTATTTTAATTAATACAAATATAAGAATTAAGATGAAAGTAAAACAAAACTGATAAATTAAAATCTTTTTTTAAAATGAACAAATAAAATTAAGTTACTATTTTAATATCTTTCGGTGATTATATTTGTATAATAAAAGGAGTATTTTTTTAAAAATATATATATAAATAAAAAAGGTTCATGTATATTACTTGAAATGATGTAAAAAGTACTATAAATCACAATAATTATCAATTTAAAATTTAAAAGAAATATAGAAAATAATTTGAATGATTATTGAAATTTTATTAATGCTACAAAATTTGGGACGAAAAGATAACATACATTATTTAAAAAGTATATAAAACGTATCATAAATTACAATATATCAATAATTTTAAATATATAAAAAATAAATAAAATTTTGATTAATTCACTAAAATTTTATATGTGCAACATAAATTGAAACAAGCAAGTAATATACATTATTTAAAAATAACATAAAATGTAGTATAAGTTGCAATAATTAACACCTTAAAAATTTTTAAAATATATTAAAAAATCTACTAATATCATATAAATTGAGATATTTTAGGCTCATGTTAATACGGGCTTTGATAATTAGTTTTTCACAAATATAAAGGGTAAATAATATGAAACGGAGACGGAAGTCGCAACTAAGTAAAAATGAGAAGAAATATCTGGCTTGACTTGTATATAGATGAAGAAACCAATAGGTCCACAATGGGGGCCAACATATCACATTGTTACTTGTTTCTGTTGGATTTAGTCTGTTATGAATTGGTCAATGTATATCTTCCAGACAAATTCCTGACTTTTTATACTTGACCTCCTGCAATCACAAAAGACTTTGAGTTTTCTTTTTCCTTTTTTTCTAACTTGGATTGTTCAAGTCAATGGTATGCCCACACTAGTGGACTACCACACTTGTTTTATTATCATAACTGAAAACCCTAATTTTCAAATATATGAATGTGACATGTCTTTTACTTTTCCAAAAATCTTCTCGTAAGTAATAAATACATCATCATAACCCTTTCATGACTTCATCTTTTCTAATTCCATTTATTGAGAGACACCACAAATTGGACAATCAATAAATATTTTTGTATACTTATTGAGAGGATGACTATACTAGATATGGAATGAAGTAAATCAAATAAGTATTGGAGAAAGATAATAAAATAAAACATGACATATTTTTTGCTTAGCAAGAACGCGATTCTAAATAAAAAAGAGTTGAAGCCTAAATTTAGAATAAAAAGTTAGTAGAGCGTTGTCAATTTCCTTATTTTCATTATTTTTCTTATTATTGACTTCTCTGGTTTTATTTTTTAAAAAAGTATGATTAGAAAACTATGTTACAAAGAAAACCTTAAAGATTAAAAAAAATAACAGAAAAAAAATGAAAGACTAGCCCGTGTCGTGCGACCTTTGTAGGGTTGTGCAGGACTGATCATTTTAAGATCGCTTCAAATGAAAGGTCGGCACGTGCTAAGCCTCAAGTTCCTCGGCTCATGAAGGTTGAGTTGAGTTGACCCACTTTTGACAATTCTTACCTACCCAACAATTAGTAATTAAATGATATAATAATTAATATGTCACGTCTCGGGAGGGCATCCTGAACGTAACTATCACTGAAAGACTATTGCCAGTCTTCGAGCGAACTTCTTGGTCTCATCGCCACATCCTACTCTACAACAGAAGAAATACTCAAGGATAACATTTAAAGAAAAGATATAATTATTATAAATAGTTTCTCAAAATAGTTCAAGACTAAATAAAAAATACTCGATAATACACCACTCTAGGTCTATGAAGCCTCTACTCTAATCATCTAGAAGGTACCATGATAGCCATGACTGCCCAACTTGACAAATAAAGAACTAAATAAAATATGAACTGGCTTCTCCGAAAAGTAAGGAGGGTTCACCAATCTCTGGATCTTGGTACTCTAAAACTCAACAGTGCGTCTGTTGAAGTCCTCTATCTCTCATATCTACATCATGAAACGATGCAGTACCAAATGGCATCAGTACGTGGAATGTACTAGTATGTAAACGGGCTAAAAGTAAACAGATAAAGCTCAAATCAATCAACAGACTCGACTCAAGACTCAACTCTTCATCTCATAATTCAACTCAAGAAATCATACAAGTTTTTAAGGTTGAAATCAAGCTTTAGAAAATAGACTCAGTGTTTAGTACAACTCAGTTTTAAAATCAGGATATGCTAAACTCAAGTGTTGCTTGGAAGTTTCTTTAACCGACATAACTCCCATCACCATGAGTTTTGGTGATGTACAACGAATATGGCATCGTTGCACTACCCGTCATTAACTTACCACAGAAAAGGACGTGTCAACCTCTACCTCTCTAGCAAGGAAGATACCAAGATAAGAATTCATGCATCAATCATGTGAAATACTTTTATAATTCAAGATAACAATGGTGCAACTCATAATTTGACTCAAATAATTTCAAGAAACTCAATCTTGTACGAGAAATTAAAACTCTAGAACCACGAGATTTAAGACATGTGATTCATACTCATAATTTTAACTCAAGAAAGCGAAGGGGCTCATGGATGAACATAATTTGACGCTTTAGGTAGCCTTACATACCTGGTATGGAGTTTGACAATCAATTCCTCAAGAAATTAGCCTCAATCCTTTGAACCCTAGCTCTTTCTCCTCTTCTTTGCTCAAGGTTTCTACTTAGTTTTAGCGTAAGGGGCTTTAGAATAGGTTTTTGAAACACTTATAGGCCAAAAACGACTTGTATTGGTCATGGATTAAGTCTAAAAGAGGTGGAGAAAAGTCAGGAATGCCCCCTCAAAAGATTTAAAATTTTAAACTTTGGGTTGGAATAGGTCGGGGGAACAGGTCTGCAACGCGGACCTGTCGTACACTTGTGTATTTTCAAAAATTCAAACGCCGTTGAAAAATTAAAAAAATTATAATTGTGGGTCCGCGACTAGAGCACGTCGCGGCCCCATCACACACCCTCACTATCTCGGTCTTCGGATCGAAAAATTATTTTTCGATTCGGTTGCTCAAAAATCGAGTCGAGATCACTTCTCCACCTAGTTTTTCGTGTTGATCGCAAATCCAGTCTCGAATTTTTCATCCGAGCTTGGAAAGACGTGTTATGCGCATGATTCCATTATAGGAACATTTTGATAATTTCGCCGGGCGTTACATAATAGTCATCAAATTTTGTGAATATTGATGAGCAAATTACTTAGTCTGTCTAATAATAGTTATTCATTGGATTGAAAATATATGTCTAATAATATACTTGTCCATGTTATGAAATAAAAAAATAATTTTAGACTTAATTTCTAATGATTTAGCTTTATCATTTATCATAAGCATTCACGTATTATACTTTTCAAGACATTATATTTATTATATTCAAAGGATGATTAGGTAAAATTACTCATATTATTTATTGCTTTATCTTTGTGGCAAGTCAACAGTGAACATTATTGGATGGAGAGAGTAATCAAAAGAACACATTTCAAGTAATTAAAGGTGAAGTGTACTTATGAATAAGATATCACAAGGACAAACATTAAAATTAACTTGTAATTGAGCGATCAAAATATCATTAATTCTATTTATAATAAATATTTTATTATAAATTTAATTATTATATATTAGCTTAAAATCGATATAAAAACAAAGTATGTCGTTGCGTTGGGAAAAAAATTGAGACCAATTTCTTTTCTTTTGTATAAAAGACAATAAAATAGAAGATGCAGTACCTTTTTTTCTTTTGAACGGTACACTTGTACTGTAACAATAGTGAATAAGTGAAAGCTAAACTTTTATTGCGTTTAAAATGTGCTAACTATTTATTATTAATTATACTTAATAATTGACTGAGTGTGGTGGAAAATATTTGCAACGTTCCAAAACGATGTCGACACGTATTTTGAAAAAAATGAGGGAATACATAATTACTTGACTAGAATTTGCAATGTAATGTGGAACAGTAACATTGACAATATATACGCCCTCTATTCATGATTTTGTAAGTCTTTTTAAAAAATAAAATTAATACAAATTAATATTTATATTAACTGAATGAATAATTTTAGATTTAGAAAAATAATTTAAAGAATAAATAATTAATATTAAAAATAAAGTAGAATAAAAAATTTAATTCCCTTTTTTGATACATAAAAGTAAAAAATAAAAATAAAAAATATTTTTTGAAATAATAAAAAGATAAAAATGAATCGAAAAAAGTACTCTCTCCGTCTCATTTTAATTGAATATGTGAGTAATGCACATATATTAAGAAAAACATTCAAAGATAAAATTTATACCGTACTTTTCACCATTGCCCTTTGTGAAATCAAATCGTAATTTATCTTTTAGAAATATAAAATTTCAATAAAAGAAAAGATAGATATGAAAAAAATTTCAAACATTCATCACGATTTAATTATTTTAAGCATTAAAAAAATATAAAATATTCAATTATTTTTGGGATGGAGAGAGCGTTAATTAAGAAAAATATCATACTTTGATATCAATAGAATTCAAATCTCAGACCTTCCGACAGCGCAACTAACTCATAAATGCCTCGAACCTTTATCAAGTATTTCCTCTGATTTATTTTTTTATCTTATTTTATTTATTTATTTTAACAAGAGAATTTTTTCATTTTTTTTCTTTATATTATTATTAGTATTAAATAATACATGCATGAAATAATAATAATCAAATTTAGAATTTAAAAATATTATTAATAAATTTAGTTTAGTATGATGAATAATATTCGTAATCTTGATGATAAATATGAAATGGAAGGAGTAGCAACACATGTATTTGTACATTTGGAAATAATCAAATTGTAAACTTTCTATTTCAATCTTGATGTGACACAATGTTACCATCATAGAAATTTTCGGAGCATTATTTTCAATTTCCTTTCTTGTTGCTTTAAAAAACTAAATTACATGTAATACTTTAATTCATTTTTGAACAATCAACGCAAAGTAAAATAGGCCAATGGTCTCTTTGACCAAAGCAACTATTATCTCTAGACCTTTCTCATTAAATAAATATACTTTGTATTATTATATTATTTCATTTTCTTCTTTGGCTTATTGACTAAAAAACTCTATAAGATATGCATGGACTAGCTTAATGTAATTAATTAAAATGAGTGAACAAAGAGAAGAGAAAACAAATGAAGCAATAATGGAAAGTATAGTAAAAAGTGATGATGACGAAGAGAAAGAATTGATGCTTCCAGGTTTTAGATTTCATCCTACCGATGAAGAACTTGTGGGGTTTTATCTTACACGCAAAGTGCAAAACAGAAGGATCAAAATTGATCTTATCAAAGAGGTTGATATTTACAAACATGATCCTTGGGATCTTCCAAGTAAGTATATATTTTATGTTTCATACCTTCATCAAAGGTGCATAGTTAAATTCGTAGATTTTGTGTTTCATTTTTTATAAGTCTATGTCCGAAAGCAGATCTACTTATGATTCATGCATTCATACAAGTTATTTTATGTTACTTTTTGCACAAATCTATATTCAAATATGTTGGCCAATCTGCTTGATAATCTTTGGTTCATGTGAATTCACAGTTTTTGAAAAAAGTCTATATTTTCAAAATCTTTCAATGAGTCACATGATTTAGGTCTATCAAGAGAAAGAAATTTTATTTCCTTGATTACATCTTTTTAGATTACCAAATTTATTTTATGGCTAGCTTACCATTTTTCACTACTAAAGAAACAGAAATTAATGATAGATAAAGTTTATAATGAATAATAAAAATCTATAGCTAATTCTATTTACATACTCATTTGCTTTTTGTTATTAGTTGTTCTTCTTTTTTCCCTTTTATTTTCTTTCTGGTATATTCTGTTTACTGGACTTGATTTTTGAGATAAGGTTTTCCAGAAATAGTCTCTTTATCTCTATGAGATAATGGTAATGTCTGCGTACAATTTACCCTCTCCAGACCTCACTTTTGAGATTTCACTGGTATATTGTTGTTGTTGTGTAGCGTAGTTGATTAGAATTTCCTTATCAATCGACAAAACATTCCTCTACGGCTCTACCTCATCCTACTATCTTCAATTATGAAATCATGGAACGTGCATCAAAGGTGATTTTTTTAAAAAAAAAATATGTTAAAGATTATACTTAAGATTCATAATAATTTTGCAAATCGATGATGTGTTGACTAACTGGATGAAATTATGAGTGTTAAAGATTAATAATTATGTCTAATTGCTAGTTTAAGTGAGTAATATAAAGCTAAAAATTTAAATAGTGGTACGTACGTAAGTAAAGCAAAATCCGCCAAAACCAGTCATTTTCCTTCTATAGATGAATAATTTTTCATTGAAAAACATTTTGTTAATAATCATATATCGTAAAATGACTTTCTTACGATAAATTAAACATTTTTTTGAAAAAAGAAAATGACCTTATTCTCTTGTATATATCAAGCACACCTTTTATTTACTTAGGCACAGTAAACTTTCATGTCTACACAAGTTAATTAGAAGTTCTAAGATTGAAAACATCTCATCTTATCGTCCAGAAAATCCCTAATGAAACAAATCTATTATTTTAATCGTTCTAATTTATGTGATACATAAATTTATAATTTTAAATATATCACTAAAATTTGTTTGGAAATAAAACTTTTTAAAACTTATGACTTAAAAAAATGCTATAACATTTGTATGATAATAGAAACTTCTCATTAAAAATATAATATTTAAATTAATTATTTCTAAATTTAGTCCTTTTGCATGTCTTCTTATGTGAATGTGTGTTTTGACTGGATATGAAATTTTGGAAGAATTATTTTATTCTAGGAGTTGTGGATCCAACAAGTAGGCGATGATTTGTGACTATAAAGTAATGCCATTAAAGATAGAATAAGAAGGTAAAAATTGCATTATTTTTTTATATAAAAAACATTATTCTTTCCAAAAAATGTAAGAAAAATTAACGGGCATGTTTTTTTTGTTAAATTCGTAGTTGTTATTGTTGCCACCAGCAAAATTGCCTCAAATTTATTTTTGTTTCACTAGGAATATGAATTGTTGTCCATAAATTAAATGACTTGTCTGAATTGATCAATATAGGATTTGAAATCCTTTTTTTGATTTCTCAGTATTTTTATTTTTACACGTTAGTTTTCATAAGATAGTCAGATAACTTCGTACTTTTTCCACTCTCCCTCACTCAACCTTGAAATAAGAGAGTTAT
>JAABOM020000101.1:18126829-18137500 GCA_011800125.2 Solanum clarkiae
AACTGCTAATCACCTTGTAACTAACTTTTTAACCACCTTAACTACCTTTTAACACACTAATTGTCTATTCTCAACAATACATATACAAGTTTGATTTGATCCTTAGCTTGCATATTAGATGTGATAGTAAAAAGCCAACTTGTTTGTTGAAGGATTACTTCAAAACAATTATTCTAGTTAAAAAGAGAACAAAGTAAGGAATTATTTTATTTTACTTTTAATTTTCAATTTTTTGATTGGGGTATTATTTTATTTATTAGGCTATAGGTCATGGTATGTCAAGTTCATATTTGGACGAAATACGTAATGTCATCAAGAATTTTTTTAGTCTACCAATGGAAGAAAAACAAAAATATGTTCGAGCTGCTGATGGATTAGAAGGATATGGAAGTGACCCAATTTTTGCACAAGGACAAGTTATAGATTGGTGCGATCGATTATTTTTGACAGCATACCCTCAACATCACAGAAATCTTAAATTTTGGCCTCAAAATCCTCCTAAATTTGGGTAACTCTAATTTCTCTCTTTGTTTAATTTTTTATCCGATAAAAAGTTCAAAAATACATTGAATAGTTAATGAACAAGGGCTAAATTGCCCCATGTTGAATAGTTAGGGGTAATTTTTTTTTTTTCATATTTTGAGATTACGTTAGTAAGAAGAATATTTTTGAAATATCTAGTGTTAGAGTACTTTTTTGAGGAGCTTCGTCTCTCTTAAATATCTAACACGTTTTATCCTTTGATGGGTCTTGAAAAAAGGAAAGGATTTACGATGACTTCGTATTTAATATTAATTTTCCAATTTTTACTATTTTAATTTTTGTCTATTTCTAGAGCTTGGTACATTTTTTAAAGTGCAACTTTTTTGTAGGTTCTATTTTGATTTATTATTCATTTCCTAAAATTTGATAAATTTTTTCTGATAATTATGATATACAAAATTTGTTGAAGTTTGATATTATATTACAGGGATGTTTTTGAAGAATATTGTAAGAAGGTGATACTATTAACAGAAACTTTATTAAAAATATTTTCAAGATCACAAAACTTAGAGGAGGACACTTTCTCCAAAGAAATTGGAGAAAAAACATTGGTACAAGCTAGATTTAACTTGTACCCTAAATGCCCAAAACCAGACAAAATCTTGGGAGTTAAAGCTCATGCAGATGCATCAATAATCACAACTCTTTTGCAAGACAAACAAGTTAAGGGCCTTCAAGTCTTAAAAGATGGTAAATGGTATGGAGTTCCCACAATACCACATGCTTTACTAATCAATGTTGGTGATCAACTCGAGGTACGTTAATTTTACACTATAACATCACAAAAAAAATATTAGTAACTTATTTTTTTTGTTATAATTAATATATCTGATATAACAAACTAAAATATTGAATATTTTAAAAATATTTTAACTATTTTCTAAATGTCATTACTTAGTCACAAAATATGTCATTAATTACAAGATAAAATACTTTATGTACTCAAATATTATAAGACAAATTTTCACTCTTGCATGGCAAATAAATAGTTATATGCAATGGCAATTTCAAGGCCAAAAGCTTGGTAAGTTTAGGGTCAAAAGCTTGGCAAGTTTAAAGCCAAATGCTTGGCAAAAACTAGGTCATGCTTGCCATCTAATTTCAAGTTTTTGCAACTACATATATGCCATTTTCTTGGTATTATGAAGGGCAAGAGTAAGAGAAAAGAAGTGAGTAAGAAAGAGTGAAAAAGAATAGAAAGCTACTACACTTTCTTATGTATTTTGTTGTGATTTTAACTTACTATTATAATCTCCTCTTGACTTGCTTATTTTGTAGTAGTTATATTTTGTTGATTCATGTATCTGTTTAATCCTGGGAAAACATTTCAAGATGCTGAAATAGTTTCTTAGGACAGTGTCCAACACGACTCAGGTATTATTTTTACGTATGTATATACTACTTAAATATCATTGTAGTAATATTTTTTATTGATTATTTTGACTTATTAATTTGCTCCTGTATTTCATCTTCCTAAAATATATATAGAGAGAGGAATTTTTACCTTACATAAAAGATATACAATATTTTAAACTATCAGTCTATTCGAGAAAATCACTTGTTAATATATTACGTGAAGTTTGATGCGTTTGTCATTATGATCAGTCTTCGAATTATTTTCTAACAATACTACTACTTGTCCTATTTTTCTTTCTAATTCATTTAAAAAAGAATGATGTATTTCTTTTGTAGCAATATTTTAATTTTTAACTTTTCATGTGATATGTTTAAACCACAAAATTAAAGAGTATTTTAGTATATTTAATAGAACTTTAATTTAGGATCATAAAATTGGATTTTTTTTTATTTTTTTAAGCTCCGTGTCATGTCTAACGGAGGGAGTACTATAGATTTCGTATTTCAAATTGGAAATCTGGTCAATTTAGGTTTAATAATCAATTTTTGGAATAAGAAGGGGTTTGTTAAATGGTAAGCACTTCTATATCAAATTTTAAAGTTTATTAGTTCAAATCACAAAGAAACATTCAATAATGGAAAAATCAAACTTACCGGATCCTTATACCCAAAATTCCATATGTTGAAGGAATGAAGTATGTTGATAGTTTCATATCATTTGAACTCTTGTTTTAGCTTAAAAAGTTTGTCTTACACAATCATCACTTTAGAATTCTAGTTCAAATTGATTATTATTCCTAACTATATTAATTAATATATAAGAGAAAAAATCAGTGTTAAATAAAAATAAATAAATAAACCTTATCTTATATTTTTTTTAGATGAACACAAGAATAGCTAAATCAACAATTATATAATTCACTCATTGATGTTCTTTTTGTAATAATTTTGCTGTAGATAATGAGTAATGGGATTTTCAAGAGCCCAATTCATAGGGTGGCAGCAAATTCAGAAGAAGAAAGGATAAGTGTAGCAGTGTTTTATTCCCCAGATTATGAGAAAGAAATAGAGCCCCTCCAAGGATTAATAAATTCAGAAAGGCCCCAATTGTTCAAAAAAGTGAAAAACTATCCTGCCATAAGTTTCAATTCCTTCCACAGTGGTCAAATTGCCATTGACACTGTCAGAATTTCACCTTCTCCATGAAAAAATTGCAAGTCAACATTTTTCTGTAAGAGAGAAAATATGTGTTATGTCTAGTTTTATTATATGGTTATCAAACATCATTTTGGGATGTATACAAACAACAACATTACCCCAATGCCTCAAAGGCTCTAGCCCACTGCGGGTAAGGGGAGGTCGGATGTACGCAGCCTGACCCCTATGTTTAAAAACGTAGCGCAACTGTTTCCGGATGACCCATGATGATCATCGAAAGTTGCATTGACTAACTGCTACTACACAATTGAAAGAAGCGCAACCAGTTGAAAGAGTCATTTTGTTTTATTCCATCATACTCCAAAGCCAAAAAATAATGAATCTTTGGCTCCATCCGAGATTGATGAAAAACATTTTGGGATGTATATCACTAGGAAATAAACTTAAATCTTTCACCAACCCTTATTTTTGCTTATGGAGAGAATCAGTTGCCTTCAACGTGTTGTCTCATTCTTGAGATTCATATGGTAAGTCTAATGAACACTACCACAAATAAAGAATTTACCACTACTAATTACAAATATATTTAGAGGCAATAGTAACTACGAATACTTATAAATTGTAATCAACATTATCGCTAACGTTTTTAGCTAACTCTCAATACAATTATATTAACTCAATTTTAATTAAATATTTTGCGATAATAAATATTACCACTAAAAGAAATAATTTATTTTTACTAAATATCATTATTATTATTATAGTGGAATAACATGTGGATGCATCTTCTATCTATTTCAACTCAATTATTTTCTTAGACATGGTTAGATCACTCGTAACTATTAGTGACAAAACTTTAAAAGAAAGTCAAAGGTCAAAAGATACTCTACTAAAAATTATGTCTACGGGAACGATTTTTCTTTTTTTTTTTTTTGCAACGGTAGGAAAACCGTTGCCATGGCATGAGTATTGTAACGGATTAAACCATTGTATAAGATCGGTAACATATTAAGACACTTTATCAAGTATACCGTTGCAATTAGATATAAATTGTTGCCATAGAGTTCTTTATTAAGAGGATTTAATAGCAGATATTTACAGCAACAGTTATTTTACTCTATTGGAACGATATATTTCCCCCCTCAATTTATTTTTCCTGATTTCATTATACCACCAAAAGTATTTTCCTTTTCCTAAAATAATTAAAAATCGTGTGTAATTTGTATTTCTACAAAAATAAGAAATACATTAAATCTCTCTTATATATACACACCTAAATCATCGTACCAGCCCTCTCTCACTTTGAATTATACGCACATTGGTTTGTTCATCAGATAAATTGGTAGCTTCCTTACATACGTATTACAGGTGAAAGATTTTTCAAAACCCTATTTTTTGCTCCGCTATATACTTCTTGCTGGATTTGTGCAGTAGGTTTCCAGTTCTTCACACCAAGAATGCTAAAATTCTTGTTGGGTACGTTAGTTTCTTATTCTCTCATGTCTATTTTGGAGTTTTTTTTATTTCTTTCTCAATGAACCATAAATTCACTTGAATCGACTTTGAACTCCAGACAAGGGGAAAATTTGTTGCTAGATAACTTTAAGGGTATGAGATTCTGATTTCTCCCTTATTCACTACTTTTTTAATTGTTAAAATTGTGATTTTGATTTGTTAATTTTTCAAGTTTTTTTATATGTTGCAAAATTTTTGGATTCTAAGTTAGGAAGTGTGGAGGTTTGTATACTGGACAGCGAAGCTTGACCTCGCTTCGATCGGTCGAGTAACTCTCAAGGTAAGCAAATATAATTCTGTGAGAAAGATTTTATTTTTATAATTTTTAATGGAAAGGGAAAACAAAGTTTTGCTGTAAGGCTTTCTATCTTGTGTTGCCATTATCTCCTTTATATTTGTTACTTTTGTTGTATTTATATACTGTCATTTGCTTATGGGCTTGATATACTATTCTTTTATTGTTAAAATTATGATTTTGATATGTTAATTTTTTAAGTTTTTGTATGCTGTAAAATTTTTGGATTCTATGTTAGGAAGTGCTGATTTGGAGACATAGGTTATAAATGCACATTTGGGGAATCAACCTCTTTGTTAAGGTCTTTCTTTGAACTAGGTTTCTCATTCCATCTCCTTCAATATCTGTTATGATAAAGATGTTGAGAAAATAACATACATAGGGACTAATTAGTTATCTGTATAAATAATCGATTGCTTAAGTATCATACATGTGAACTAATTATTCTTTATCCCAATATGTAGTGCAACATGTTGATAATTGGGATTTCATACTGTGATTGAAGATTATGAACTTTCTTCTCTACCTGTTAGTAAAAGATAGCCAACTATCCTTATTTTTGTCTCAAATTCATTTCATAGTTAATGGTGGTGAATTTAAAATATTTTTACTTTTAATTAGTCTTCACATATGAGTTTGTTCCCATCCATACTTTTATTTTGGGTTGTTTTCTTTCTTAAGCTCTAATTGATTTTTCTGTCTTAAATTCATATAGATCTTAATGGATTGTTTCAACCTATTTAGAACTATGAATAGCTTAAGATGGACAGATGAATATATACGTGGAGTGAATAATTTCCTTGATAAGGCATTTGAGCGTGCTTCTCAAGGAAATGAATATTATGCCCTTGCAAGAAGTGTGTTAATCTCTATTGGCATACTAGAAATGTGGTGGAAGATCATTTTGTTGATGGATTTGTTAATGGTTACACCAGATGGGTATTACATGGAGAAGGCTTACTCTTTAGAACTACACATCGTCCTATTAATATTGGTGAAGGTTCTAACTTGCGTGATGATATTGATGGGCTACTTCATGATACATTTCGAAATGTAGAGAGTGAGTTGGGGCATGAAGAAGGAAAGAGAGGCAATACCTGAAGATGCAATTTTTTATTTTTTTTTTAAAAAAATTATTGGAGGAAGGAAAACAAGAGTTATATCCAGGGTGTGAAAATTTCACTAAATTGAGTTTCAACATTCGATTATACTTGCTCAAATCCTTGCATGGGTTGAGTAATGTAGCATTTTCAGACTTGTTAGACTTACTAAAGGAAGCATTTCCCATTGCTCAACTACCAGTCTTTTAACAAGGCTAGAAAAATGATAAAGATTTGGGTCTTCATTATGAAAATATCCATGCATGCCCTAATGATTGCATGCCATTTTGGAAAGACAACGAAAAAGAAGATAATTGCTCTATTTGTGGCTCTTATAGATGGAAGAGTGTTGGTAAGGCTAATTAAAATTTTAAAATTCCTACAAAGATTTTAAGGTACTTCCCCTTCAAGCCTAGACTTCAAAGAATGTTTATGTTTCCTGAAACGGTTGTTGCAATGAAGTGACATGCTAAGGAGCGGCCCAATGATGGGAATATAAAACATCCTACTGATGGAGAAACTTGGGAAAATTTTGACTCACTGCATCCTGACTCGTAATGTTAGGTTGGGTCTTTCAAGTGATTGTTTCAACCTATTTAGAACTATGAGCCTTTCTCATTGCACATGACCTGTTATGTTAATGAACTATAATTTATCACCATGGATTTGTATGAAATCAGAATATTATCACGTTATCAATGATTATTCCTGGTTCTTCATCTCTGAAAAATGATATAGATGTGTACCTACAACCATTGATTGCAGAATTGAAGGAATTATGAAAAATTGGGATAGAAACTTATGATGCTGATACCAAACACACATTTCAAATGCGTGCAACCTTATTATGGACAGTTAGTGATTTTCCAGCATTGGCAATGCTTTCAGGATGGAGCACTAAGGGAAAATTAGCATGTCCCACTTATAATCATAATACATGCTCTCAATATCTCAAGCATAGTCATAAAATGTGTTACTTGGGCCATCAGAGATTTTTGCCTCCTAATCATCCATTGTGAAAAGATAAAAAGTCATTTGATAGTAAAGAGGAGCGTAGACCTGCACCTACTCCTTTGTCAGGTACAGAAGTGCTTGAAGAGTTGTGTGAATTCAACATTGTATTTGAAGAGCGAAAAAGAAAAAGGGGTCGAGATAACAAGGGCCCTTGGAAAAAAATTCATTTTTTTTAATTGTCATATTGGGAACATAACAAATTAAGGCACAATCTTGATGTGATGCACATAGAGAAGAATATATGTGATAGTTTGATTGCGACCTTATTGGATATGGATGGCAAGTCAAAGGATCATATAAATTCTCGCTATGATTTAAAAGAAATAGGGATTAGAAAGGAGCAACAATAAAAGAAATGGGGATTCGAAAGGAGCAACAACCAATAGAAGACAATAATGGAAGGGTAAGTTTGGCTCAAACTCCTTTTTACATGAAGCCAGAAAAGAAAAAATTATTTGTATCGTCATAAACAATGCCAAATTACCAAGAGGATTTGCTTCAAATATATCAAAACGTGTACAAATGAAGGAGATGAAAATTTCTGGGTACAAGAGTCATGATGCTCATTTTATAATGCATTACTTACTACAGATTGCTGCGAGAAAAGCTTTCCCTATGAATGTTTCACTTGCCTTGATTAGAGTGGGCAATTTCTTTCGAGCCATATGTAGTAAGGTTATAGGACCAAGGGAACTTGAAAAAATACAGTCTGAAATTGTTGAAATATGTTGTCAGCTTGAAAAAAGTTTTCATCCAAGTTTTTTTTATATAATGCCACATTTGCCTATTCATTTAGTGAATGAAATTAAGCTTGGAGGTCCTGTTTATTTTCGTTGGATGTATCCTATTGAGGGACACCTTTGTAAGATAAAGGGGTTTGTTCACAATCGATATTGCCCAGAAGCATCAATAGTGGAGTTCTTGACTTTTTGTTCAAGATACCTACATGATGGTGTAAAGATAAGATTTAGTAGGAATCAAACAGAGGATGGTGAGCATATTAAAAAATTTTCACCTATATTTCCTGAGATAGGTCATCCAATTGGAAGTGAGAAGAAAAAGAAAACGACTTTTATCATGGATCTACAGTTAACTCAAGAAGCACATCGGTATGCTTTATTCAATACTGGAGATGAACTAGTGGAAAAGTTTATCAAGTAAGATAAATTAACATACCAATTTTTTTCTACCAGAACTTTATTTTTTAGTTTTGATAATTTATAAAAGCCAAATGATAAAATCTTATATATTCGTGATTGCAGAGAACATAAGAATTTAATGGGTAATCATACTAGATCAAATGCATGGGATAGATCAATGCATGGGAAAGAGCAAGGAATCATAGTCGGAAATTCAACAATTGGTTTAAAGAGAAAGTTGAAAATGTTGAAGTGCCAGATTATTTATGATGGCTAGCTAAAGGGCCAAATAAGGTGGCCAAAAGATATCTGCATATTTTATAAATGAATATCAATTTCATACAGAATCCCGAGATGAACCATGCAAAACTCAAAATAGTCGTGTGATTTTATCAGTGACAACTGATAGTTTTGCTAGTGTTAGGGACCAAAATCCCATTGATGGAGAGGTTATATATTATGGAGTTATTCAAGATATTATTGAAATTGATTATTATGGTTGTTTTAGTGTTATATTTTTTAGATGTGATTGGTTTCAGAATGATGTAGATGAATATGGATTAACTTAGGTATACTTCAACAGATTATGTAGTACAATTGACCCTTATGTGTTAGCATCGTAAGTTCATCAGGTTTTTTTATGTGGGAAATCCCGTTGAGAAAGAGGTTTATTATGCAAGGAATAAGATCCCAACAGATTTGTATGACTTAGAGGATGAGCATTGTCCTAATATCAAAGACACATTTTGGAGAGAGCCTAATGATGGCATAGGTTCATCAAGCAGATTATCTGATGTTAACATTAATATCTCAAGAGAAGATATGTCTGTTGAAGTTGTTGATATGCCAGCTTATGTACAAGATCCAGATGATATAACTACAAAAGCATCATAAGAAGAGGATGACTTTGATGACACGGATTGGGATTGGATGGAACCTAATGATTAAAATGTAAAATTTGATCAAACTTCAATTCTAGTTAATTTTATTAGTTCTCTTTATATTATCCTTCTTGTCTATAATTTTTGTGCTTCTCATGTACAATATGAGCATATTTTAGTGCCTGGTTTATTGGAGAGCCTTTTTCAACTTATTTTTGTACTTCTCATATAAAGATGTCAACTTGTATGTCAATATGTGAGGGCACATGGACGCATGATTTTCTATTTTATCATACTTAGCGTGCTTTTCTCTAACTTCTACGATATGGCAACATCTGGAATTCTTAGGTAAGGAATGTCTAGTTAGTAACTCTCCAAATTTTGAACTTTATTTTATATCTAGTGCTAGTTGTGGTATGAGACTTCTCAATTTATGCCTTAAGTACTGACTTTCAAGGTCAAATTATATCTTTTTATTATCATTTGTAATACACACTTCTTTGTCTTGCTTTTTTCTCTTATAATTTTATTCTAAGTTGCTTCAACTTTGCAGAATTTTAAAATCTAATTTGAAGAAAACTATTGCAGCATTGATTGAGTCACAACTTCAAGATTGTTAGAATTTGGGTATGTACATGTGCCTGACAGTATTGCAGGTTGAACTAGCTAGCATAATTTCTACTAGCTCATTCCCAACAATAAAACTGTAAAATTTGAAAACATAGTTGCTACCCCGTTATTGATGCGTAATGTGTGTGTGTGTGTGTTGATAGAATCCTAGGATGAGAGTGATTATGCTGGTTATCGATCCTATTATGTTTCACTTACAAATGTTAGTGTGTTTGACAACAAGTTATAATGGATATGAGTTTGGACTCCTCCATTGTCAATCATTTATATACAACATGCTAGTGTTGGCATGAAATTATATTTAACAATGCTTATTATATAATTATGATACAAAATATGCTGTTGTCCTGTTTATGCATTTTAGAGTTGGCATGAAAGCCCACAACAACACCATACCTAGTGAAATCCTACGAAGTGAGGTTTGGAGCGGATAGAGTATACACAAACTAAAGGTCCTAGATATATGAACATTGGTCCTTGAAAGTCGTCGTGTTCATCAGGTAAACTGGTAACTCAAAAGGACGAATCCCTAAATGGTACAGTCAAGACAGAAAGCTTCTCATCTCTTTAGTTTTGATCTATTTTCTGCTATTTTGGTTATTATCTTCCATTCTGTTAGTGGACATTGCCATTTTTGAGAACATGAGTTGTGTTCTTCCAAAGCTAAGCTAAACTATGTTGCTTGAATTCTTAAAAATGTTATTGTGCTCATGATGGTTCCTCAAAAACTGCACTATCTTTGGAGGATCAGACGCTTTCTAGTGACATATTCAGTATTGTCATTTCAGAAATATTAATTTCAAAAAGCGGCAAATTAGTGTAACCAGATCGCATCTTATAGCTTTGGTAAACTATCATAGGCGTCTGATGCACTGTATTCTGTGGCGCACATAGCGAATTTAGTACCAGATTGTTGTCATGGGAATATTGCTTTCCATCTGAACCGAATTCATTGGTGGAAATTGGAACAAGATCACTAGCCGGAGTAGAATCTAATATGCCAGTAACTCTTCTACATCAAGCATCTCATCCCAATATAG
>JAABOM020000101.1:18137600-18150083 GCA_011800125.2 Solanum clarkiae
TTATTATTAATGGTGTAAAAAATATTATATCTGAATTTCAAATATTTAAACATTATTTAAATTATTTTATATGTTAATCTATTAAAATTGTGTCAGTGCATTATATATGTATTTACATAAAATAAATCTTCTAGTTCAAAGAATAGTAAAAACATTATTTGCGTAATATTCAATTTAAAATTAAATTAATTAATTGACATTTTTAAAAGAAAGAAAAAGAGAAAGAGTAATAAAGAGAAATGGAAGAGAAAGGTTCTCATTCTCTTTCTCCTTCTTTTTATTATTTTTGGTAACAAAGTATGATTATATTTGATAAGAGTTAAAACTATGCTAAAACTTGTAATTTAGGTAAAATAATATATTATTTATGTAAATGACCCATCTGTAAAATCTCAAAGCTTGTATGAGCTATCTAGATGGATGGACTGATCCATATTGACAACTCCAAATTTAAGGCTAATGCATATAATTAAGGAAAAATTACATATATATACAAAAAAGTAAAAAGCTTATAAAAATAGTAGCTAATGTTTTATTTACATAGAAAATAGTCCAAAATCAGTGAAACTATACATGACTATACAATGTATATTACTTATACACTAAATATATATTATGATACATAAAATACACTGACTATACATGTTTATACAACGAGGGCTGAATACCCAAAATTGTAACAAATAGCCAAAGGTCAGGTGAATGGCTACTTTTCGTAATTAAAAAATGAGTTATTTTTTGTGTAGATAATTTTTCTTACCTATTAAAAAAAGTAATACATTTTAAGTGTTAACTTATCTATATAATAAACACTTGAGAGTACACATGATTATTATTTTTTTAAAATGTGAACCAATATAACATAACATAATATAATATAAATAGAAAATTTTCAGAAAATTACAATATTGTTATGAAAATTGTAATTGTGGATGTTCTACCATGTAAAATTAATAAGGCAAATGATAGATATTTTAGGTGAATGTCACATCATGTAGAATTATTGAGGTAAATAGCAGATCCATCATATTATTGGTGTAAATAGTAAATTCACTATATATATTTAATAAGATAAATAGTAGACACAAAGTTACTATAAATAGGGGTGTTCACAAGGCTTGTGATGTCAGAAGAAAAAGAGAAATGAAGTGAAAAATATTTGATTTTTCTCCTAGTTTCTCCTTTGCTCAAAGTAGTTTCATTTCTTACTCTCTTAATTAATTTACTTTAGTTGCTCTAAATCTCATCGTAAATTTTATAACACGTTATCAGCATGAGTCTCTAACTAACTGATATTTCCTAAAATCGGGGTTATCTTTCTCTTAAGGGTTAATCAAATTTTTTTTAAACTAAGGTATACATTTATATACATTCCTTTGTATATAACTTCCTTAATATGATTTTCGTAAAACTTTTTAATTACTATACATGACTTGTTTTAGGTGTTATTATACTATTATTCTAAATATGATACTTGATATGCTTAAGGTTTAAATATTACCACAAGATAGAATTAAAGTAGTTTGCATATATAGTTATGTATTTTACTTTGGATATTTCTTGATTTGTGGATTATCTACAACAAAATTTGGGATAAAAAAATGGTCAATTCTTAAAAGAAATACATCATGGTGTAGTAAAGTAGGGTAATACAAATTAATCCAAGAATTATGACATTAGATTATTGATACTTTCTTTAAAATGAAAAATGAAGTTTCATTGATAAGGCAACAAAGAATAAAGATGTCAAATTAATAGGATAATTACAATTTAATGTCTTCTTATAAATTAGTAAGTAAATATATAGATTTTGTATATTTGCCACTAACCTATAATTCTGAATTACATTTATGTATTTAGAAAACTTGCGAATATATTTCTTTTATACATTTATAACTATTTGTGTGACATAAATAAGAATAGTGTTGTGTTAGATATAACTATAATTCAAATAAAAGTTCCACTAATATCTATTGAATCTAGTAGTAAAATATTATACATAAAATTTATCATTTTAATACTTCATGAGTTTATATGACTTTGAAACATTCCATGTTCATGCATATAATGTAATTTGTACTCATATAATATTTTATCATTTGAAATATTAATTTAAATCAATATTATATTATTAACTGAATTATTTTATGATAGCTTTGATTGTGTCAAAACTTGAATTTACAACACTTGATATCTCTGAAAAGAACTATTTATCATGGTTACTTGATGCTGAGATTCATCTTGCAGCTAAGGGTCTCGGTGATACTATAATCGAAGGAAATAAAGCATCAAGTCAGGATAAAGCAAAGGCAATGATTTTCCTTCGTTATCATCTGGATGAAAGTTTGAAGGTTGAATACTTCATGGTGAAAGATCCACTTGAATTGTGGATTTGTCTGAAAGGAAGGAATGGCCACCTTAAGGACATGGTAGTGCCAAGCGCTCGTTATGAGTAGATGCACTTGCGGTTTCAAGATTTTAAAACTGTAATCGAATATAATTGTGATGTATTTAGAATCACTTTCCAACTAATTATGTGGGGAAGTTATAACGGATGAGGACATGTTGGAAAAAATATTTACCACTTTCCATGCCTCAAATGGTGATATTACAGCAGCAATGCCGTGAGAAAGGTTTTAAGAAATATTTTGAATTGATCTCATGTCTTCTGGTGGCTAAGCAACATAATGCCTTATTAATGAAAAATCATGAGGCTCGTCCCATTGGAACTGCTCCATTACCTAAAGCAAATATGGTGGAAGCACATGACATGTGTGAAAGAGGACAAATATAAAAATCAAGCTCAAAATAATGTGCCGGGATATGGTAATAGTAGAAGATGATATGATAATAGTCGTGGTGATAGTCATCATAAGAAGGGAGAACAATACGGGTTCTCAAAGGAATTCCTTAAAAGGCAATTTCCATTGTTGTGGAATGAAAGGTCACTGCAAAAATTAATGTCGAACACCTGAACATTTTGTTAGGCTTTATCAAAATTCTTTCCAATGAAAGACAAATAAAGGTGGTGCTTCTTCCAGTGCTAGGATAGAGTCGCACTTGACTTATAAATATAATGAGGCAGGACCTTCGCAAACATATAATGATAATATTGAAGCAAATTTGATTTTGAAGGATGATAATTTTAATAATCTCAGTGACCTTACTCATCTGAATGTTGAAGATCTTTTTGGGGATCATAACTGATGTTTAATTTTATGATATGTAGTATATTTTTTGTATGTGACTTTATTAATTATGTCTTTTGCTTCTAAAATCATAACAAAATAAACCTTAAGTTTTCTTGCAATATTATTAATTGTCTTATTTCTCATAATGAACTTTTATTTTGTGAAGATAAATAAAAATTTCAATCTTCAATTGAATCCAAGATGAGTAATGGAAAAATATCTTTTGGATGGTGCCACAACTCACACTATATTAAGAAAAAAGAAATATTTCTCTCATTTGATTATGAAGGGTGCCAATGTTAACACAATATCTGATAGTACAAAAATAATTGAAGGTTTTGGAAGAGCAGCCTTATTGCTACCCGGAGAACAATATTGACTGTTAATAATGTTTTATATTGTAGTAAGTCTTAAAGAAACTTGTTACATTTCAAGGTTATTCGCCAAAATAGCTATCATATTGAGACTGCGAATGAAGGAAGGGTTGAATGCCTTTATATTACTACAATAAATGATAGTAAGAAAGTTGTGCATGAAAAAATACTTGCACTTTCTTCTGGGTTGTACTATACAATTATTGGTACAATTGAATCACATGCCATAGTAAACAACAGGTTTACTAATTGTAATGATTTCATTATTTGGCATGATCGATTGGGGCATCCCGATTATAATATGATGTGCAGAATTATTGAGAATTCACAAGGTCATACTTTGAAGAATAAAAAAATTCTTCAATCTAAGGAATTCTCTTGTGCTGCTTGTTCCCAAGGAAAATTGAATGTTAAACCATGAACAACTAAGGTTGGGTTTAAATTCCCTGTGTTTTTGGAATGCATACAGGGTGGGTGATATATGTGGGTCAATGTACCCTTCATATGGACCATTCAAATATCTTATGGTGTTAATAGATACATCTACAAGATGATCACATGTGTTCTTATTATCAATTCGCAATATGACCTTTGAGGTTGTTGGATCAAATAATAAAGTTGAGAGAACAATTTTCAGATTATGCAATAGAAACAATTCGTCTTGATAATGCTGGTAAATTTACATCTCAAGCATTTAATGATTATTGTTTATCCATTGAGATAACAATTAAGCATCATGTTGCTCATGTTCATACTCAAAATGGTCTAGCAAAATTATTAATTAAACATCTTCAATTGATTGCTAGACCACTACTGATTAGGACAAAGTTGCCTGTTTCAATGTAGGGGCGTGTTATTTTGCATGCGACAGTATTTGTGCGCATAAGACCAACCAGTTAACATGATGTCTCCCCAATACAATTGGTTTTTGGTCAGGAGCCTAGCATTTTCCATCTTAGGGTCTTTGGTTATGCAGTATATGTTCCAATTGCTCCACCACAACGCACAAAGATGGGTCCCCAAAGAAGGTTGGAGATATATGTTGGGTATGAATTACGTTATATTATAAAATATTTGGAGCCTAGAACTAGAGATTTATTTACGGCAAGATGTGCCGATGTCATTTTGATGAATCTGTATATCCAACATTAGGGGGAGAACATAAACAATTAAAAAAATAAGATAGATTGAAATTCACTGTCATTATCTAATTTGGATCCTCGAACAAATCAATGTGAGCAAGAAGTTTAAAAGTTAATTTATTTGCAAAGTGTTACAAATCAACTGTCGGATCCATTTACTAGCCTTTCAAGGGTTATGAAATCGCATATTCTAGTTGTTAATGCCCCAGTTCGAGTTGATGTCCCAGTAGGACAGACTGATAAGGCAAATGAGTCTAGACCATATGTAAAACGTGGAAGGCTAATTGGTTCCAAGGATAAAAATCCTCGAAAAAGAAAAGGAATAAATGATCATACAGAGGCAATGACTCAAGAAGAGCCTCGAGACATAACAAATGAGGACACCACCGAGAAGGTCCAAATACCTAAAAAATAATGAAAATGAAGAAATATCAATAAACTATGTTTCGACAAGGAAAAGATGGAATTAAAATGATATTGTGGTCGACAATATTTTTGCTTATAATGTTGCTATTGAAATAATGCAACAAGATGAGGATCTTGAACCAAAATCTGTCGATGAATATAGACAGAGAAATGATTAGCTAAAACGGAAGGAAGCAATTCAAACAGAGTTGACTTCGCTTGAAAAATATGAAGTTTTTGGATAATAATTCAAACACCTGAAGGTGTCAAGCCAGTGGGGTACAAATGAGTTTTTGTGAGAAAGCGAAATGAAAAAGGTGAAGTCGCAAGATATAAAGCGCGACTTGTGGCCCAAGGATTTTTGCAAAGACCTGGCATTGATTATGAGGAGACATATTATCCTGTGGTAGATGCAATTACCTTCAAGTACCTAATGAATTTGGCAGTTCATGAAAAGCTTGAAATGTACATGATGGATGTGGTCACTGCCTATTTATATGGATCATTGGATCATGATATTTTTATGAAAGTTCCTGAAGGATTCAAAGTACCTGAAGCATACAATAATTGTCGAGAAAATTATTCAATAAAGCTTCAAAAATTCTTATACGGATTGAAACAATCAGGTCGAATGTGATACAATCATCTTAGCGAGTATTTGCTAAGCAAAAGGTTTTAGAATGATCCAATTTGTCTTTTTGTCTTTATGAAAACGTTTAGATCTGAATTTGTCATAATAGTTGTATATGTTGATGATTTGAATATCATTGGAACTCCTGAAGAGCTTTCAAAGGCCATAAAATATTTGAAAAAGAAGTTGAACTGAAAATCTCGGAAGGATAAAATTTTATCTTGGTCTAAAAATTGAACATATTGTCAATGAAATATTTGTCCATCAATCAATATATATTGTGAATACTTTAAAGAGATTTTACATGGATAAAACACATCCATTGAGTACCCTAATGGTTGTAAGATCTCTTGATATTAATAAAGGTCCATTCGACCTCATGAAAATGATGAAGAGCTTATTGGAGCTGAAATACCATACCTTAGTGTAATCGGTGCATTAATGTATCTTGCTAATAATTCTAGATCATATATTGCTTTCGCTGTAAATGTGTTAGCAAGATTTAGTTCTTCTCCAACTAGAAGACACTGAAATGGAATTAAGCACATATTGAGATACCTTCGAGGGACCAATAATATAGGACAGTTTTACTCAAATGAATCCAATTCACAATTGATTGACTATGCTGATGCAGGATATTTGTCTGATCCCCATAAAGGTCGATCGCAAATAGGCTATTTATTTACAAGTGGATGTACAACTATATCATGGCGTTCAACGAAACAAACTTTGGTTGCCACTTCTTCAAATCATGCAGAAATAATAGTCATTCATGAAGTAAGTCGAGAATGTGTTTGGTTAAGATCAATAACTCAATACATTCAAGATATATGTGGTCTTTCTTTGGGAAGAAATGTTCCAAAAATTTTGTATGAAAATAATGTTGCATGTATAACTCAACTGAAAGGAGGATACATTAAAGGAAGCAGAAAAAAAAAAACATATTTCTCCAAAATTCTTTTTCACTCATGATCTTCAAATGAAGGGAGAAATCGATATTCAACAAGTTTGTTCAAGTGATAGCTTAGCAGATATATTTACCAAGGCATTGCCAACCTCCACCTTTGAGAAATTGAGGCACAAAATTGGAATGTGTCGTCTTCGAGATATTAAGTGATGTTTTTCATCAGGGGGAGTAAATACGCACTGTACTCTTTTTTTCTTTACCAAGATTTTTATCCCACATAATTTTTCTTGGTAAGGTTTTTAATGAGGTAACACTCAAAGCGTATTATCAAATGTATGCTATTATGAGGCATATTGTCTATGAACATCCGAAAGGGAGTGTTATGAAATTTGTAATTTATTTTTATGGATGTTCCACCATGTAAACTTAATAGGGCAAATGATAGATTTTTTAGGTGGATTTCATATCATGTAGAATTATTGGGTTAGATAGTAGATCCACCATATTATTAATGTAAATAGTAAATCCACTATATATATTTAATAAGATAAATAATAGACACAAAAGTTACTATAAATAGGAGTGTTCGCAAGACTTGTGAGGTAGGAAGAAAAAGAAAAAAAGTGAAATAAAAAATATTTGGTCTTTCTCCTAATTTCTCCTTTGCTCAAAGTAATTTCATTTCTTACTTTCTTAATTAATTTACTTTAGTTACTCTAAATCTCATCATAAATTTTATAACAAATATCTAATTTACATTGCAAAGATATAGCCAAAAACTTACAAGTCTTTAGCCCCTAACTCGATTCTGTATACTATAAAATCCATTATATTCAATAACATACAAAACTTTCCTATTTTATTCTTACAAAAATATTTAAAAATTTGATAAACAATATTATATACCTAATAAATAATATTATAAAAAATTATTAGAAATATTTATTCACTCATATATAATAATATATAATGATTAAAAAATCATCAATGCTTTAGTGAAATTTATTATTTTACTCTTTTATTATATCAATGTGCATTAAATTAAGTCAGAAAAGATCATTAATACACTAATTAATGGTGGAGTAAAATGAAAAAGGCTAATTAATTCTATTTTAATCTAATATGTGCCCATATAATATGGGATAGAAGTACTCCCTTCATCCATCTTTACTTATCTCCTATACTATATTGGGATATCCAACAATATTTATCCACTTTATCAAGAGATAATTTTATAATTAGTTCCTAATTTGCCCTTATCATTAATTAGAGTCATTTCCTTATTCTCTCTCACTATTTCCATCTTCACTGCGACAGCCCCTTCACTCTCTGCAGAGTTTCTAGGGTTTCGTTTCAGCTAGCAAAAATGGTTCTTCCGAATGATTACGACTTGTTGAACTCACCACCAAAGATTGAAAAGAAGCACAAGCTCAAACGTCTTGTTCAGTCTCCTAACTCTTTCTTCATGGATGTGAAATGCCTGCTTTAACATAACAATTGTGTTCAGCCATTCTCTGACCGTGGTTGTTTGTGGACACTGTCAAACTGTGTTGTGCCTGTCTACTGTTGGTCGTGCTAGACTTACCGAGGGATATTCTTTCAGGAGAAAGGGAGACTAGAGAAGATAGTAAATCTTTTTAGATTGAACTCAACATTCAAATGAGATTTTTCATGCAATAATCTTATTTTGAGTTACTCTAACTTGATTATGTTATGGTTCTAAACTATACTATATTATATTAAAAGTGAAGACCAAAATGTTGATTGAATTTTTTGTCCTTCACTAAAATATCCCGTTTTAGACAAAATCATTATTTCACCCTTTTCTTCAATTATTATATTAATATTTTAATAATATTAAATATTAATCATAATAAAAACAATAAAAATTAATAGAAAATATTTTATTAAATTTATATACAAATAATCCTTTTTAACTAAAATAGACTCGATTCATCAACCCCCCAAAAAAGTTTAAAATATAGGCAAAAAAAAAAAGTCAAAAAGAAAATGAGGGTCCTTACAAGGGTTTTTAAAATACGCCAAAAAAGTTGTCAAACAATGTAACAAAAAAAGGTTTCCAAACAACCTAATACAGAGATGATTTTCATGTTGTCGTATTTTGTATTTATCTATCTAGGTCATTGATTCTAGTAACGTGATGTTAATTTATTTTATAGCGTTCATGACATAATTCATGAACTCTATCTTTTAACAAAAAATAGAAAAAGAGTTGACGATACAATTGATGATTTGTCTTATTGGTAAGTAATACATTTATCTTTTTAATCAAATATGGATTATTGATATTTATTATTGAAATATCTATTTTACTACAAGTAATTATTTTTATTGTATTTAATTTACTAATATTGACGTGACAAACATGCAATGCACGTACGTTAAACTAGTTTTTATTTTAAGAAAAGTCATTTTTCTATTACATTTTAAAGACATTATATTTATTATATTCAAGAAATAATTTAATAAAATTATTTTATTATTTACTATTTTTTAATGCATGTACTAAATCAATAAAGAACTAGTAAAATAGATGAAGGGAATAGTATTATGAAAAAATTAACTTTGCCTTTTTTCTTAAATCTAGGCACCAAGTCATTGAAACATATCAAAAACTACATTAAATCATCAAATCTTATATTTAGGTTCCCAATATGTAACCTATCTTTTGCAAAAATATCCATTTGAATCAGAGCTTGTTTGCTAAAATTCGATTTTCAAACTTTGAAATTTGAAACTCCAAAAAATGGTTAAACACCAATTTTCTAATGGATTTTTGAAAAAAAATATGATAATTTATTTTTTTATATTTTATCTTTAACTTTAATATTTTATCTTTAACTTTAATTACTTATTTTTTTTAAGATCTAATAGTAAATATTATCTAAATAGTGCATTAAAATGACAATATATCAAAATATTCTCTCAGTCCATCTTTACTTGTTTTGTATACTATTTTGTGATATCAAACAATGCTTGTCTACTTTATGAAATCAAGAGATAATTTTATACTAAGTTCCTAATTTGTCCTTATTATTAGTTATTTACTTACTCAGTGGATAAGAAAATACTCTGGATCAGAATCATAGTCATTTTTCTATTTTATTTTTTAAGATATTATGCTTATTACATTCAAAGATAATTTAATAAAATTATTTATATTATTTACTACTTTTTAGTCTCTGTGCAAAAATAATATGAGATAAATAAAGATGAAAGACGGGAGTATACGGTAAAATGACAATATTATCATTCATTAGTCCAAAAAAATGAGAGATAGGAGGCCAAATGACAGACGTAGACGTGTACTACATACTACCAATTTCCAAAAAGCCATTCACTTTAAAGTTCAAAACAAACTCCGCTAAACCAGAACAAACAAGTGATGGGCGATGAAGATAAACTTAAGCTACTGGATTTCAACAACATCGTCCGTACGAATCCCCGTTCAAATTTATTCACAGTGAAGCGCTTTCATCATGTTGAATTTTGGTGCGGCGATGCTACCAACACTGCTCGGAGATTTTCTTGGGGTCTTGGTATGCCTATTGCTGCTAAATCCGATCTTTCTACTGGAAACTCCGTCCATGCTTCTTATCTCCTTCGTTCTTCTTCTGCCCAACTTCAATTCTTCTTCACTGCTCCTTATTCCCCTGCTGTCTCTGCCCCTTCTTCTTCAGCAATTCCAACTTTCTCCCTCTCTTCTCATCGATCCTTCACGGCCACCCACGGTCTTGGTGTGAAGGCTATAGCATTGGAAAGTTGAAAATGCGGGTTTGGCTTTCTTGATCAGTGTTTCTCATGGGGCTAACCTGTTTCGGAACCAGTGATATTCGATGATGAAGTTGTGCTTGCCGAAGTTCATCTCTACGGCGACGTCGTTTTGCGGTTCGTAAGTTTTGTCAAAGATTCCAATATCTTCGTTTTTCTTCCAGGTTTTGAATTGGTTGAGGGGACGCAAGTTGATTATGGCGTTCGCCGGCTGGACCACGCTGTCGGGAATGTCCCGGAGCTGGGTCCGGTCGTTGACTATATCAAAAGCTTTACTAGGTTTCATGAGTTTGCGGAGTTTACAGCTGAGGATGTTAGGACAGCTGAGAGTGGGCTGAACTCTATTGTGTTTGGCAAACAACGATGAAACTGTTTTATTTCGGCTGAATGAACTAGTGTATAGGACCAAAAGGAAGAGTCAAATTCAGACGTATTTGGAGCACAATGAAGGGACAGGGGTGCAACATTTAGCTTTGGCAACTGAAGATATATTTACAACTTTGAGGTAAATGAGGATTGGGGGATTTAAATTCATGCCTTCGCCTCCCCCGATGTATTATAAGAATTTGAAGAGCAGGGCAGCGGATATACTGAGTGATGAGCAAATAAATGAATGTGAAGAATTGGGAATTTTGGTGGATAGGGATGATCAGGGGACTCTGCTTCAGATATTCACTGTTGAGACACAAAGTCTCACATTGGTGGTTAATGAGATGGATGGTCTCCTTATAAGGCTTAGGCAATCCTCCTCCCTTTGAGCTAGCTTTTGGGGTGTGAGTTAGGTCTAAGACCTACTTCAACATGGTATCAGAGCAAGGTTGTTCGGGACCATTCCTAGTGGAGGAAAACATTGGTAAACGTTGGACGTTTACATCGACGTGTTAAAACCAAGGCTCTAAGGGAGATTCTGTCGGAGCGCAGTTAGGAACTGTGAAAGCTCATTGGTCTGGGACCAAGCTTACTTGACGTTGGACGTCATGATGACAGATCTTGCAAGCACAAGTAGTGGAATCAAGAAGCTTAATAACCACAACTATGGTTATTGGCAAACTTGTATAGAATCCTACCTACAAGGTTTGGATTTATGGGACATAGTCGCTGGTAGTGATACAACTCCTCCATCGAAGGAAAATGCTGAAGCTTTTAGAAAATGGAACATCAAGGCCGGGAAGCCTTTATTTATACTGAAGACTACAACCGAGGAGGACCTATTGGAGCACATCCGTGATGAGAAAACACCAAAGGCAGCCTGGTAGACTTTGGAAAAATTATTTTCAAAGAAGAATGAAGCACGCCTCCAGCTCTTGGAAAATGAGCTTGCAGGTATCTTACAAGAAAGTCTATCTATTTCTCAGTATTTCACCAAGGTGAAATATATTTGCCGTGAGATATCTCAACTTTCCCCTGAAAAGAAGGTGAGTAAGGCAAGGATGAAAAGAATTATCATCCACGGTCTAAGGTCCGAGTATAACGGATTTATAGCCACTGTGAGAGGATGGCCTACTCAACCATCATTGGTAGAGCTAGAGAATTTATTGGCTAACCAAGAGGTATTAGCCAAGCAGATGAATGAAGTAACTATAAAAAGCGAAGAGGAAGCGCTCTTCACTAGCAAGAAGAAGAAGGATTCATCTCGGGGACAAGGAAGGCCCATGCCAAGGTGGACAGGAGGTCGCAAGCATCACCCAAAGGAGAAAAGTAGCTTTTTAGGGAGAGCTCATGGACGAGATGACCAGCAACGATAACCAAGAAAGCATAATGATGGATGCTTCAATTGTGGTAGGAAAAGTCACTTTGCTCGAGAATGTCGATTATCAAGAAGGCATTTGAAGGAAATGTGGCCACCACCGTAAAGGATAAAAGCAAGGAGGAAGTATACATCAATGAAGAAGAGTGGGATGTTGAAGCTAGGTTTTCTCAAGAAATTGAAGAAAAGGAGTTGGAAGAGGACATGGAGGCACCTATTTTTGTAGCAACAACTGATCCGATAGTCAATTACAAGGAGGATTGGATCATCGACTCTGGGTGCTCCAACCACATG
>JAABOM020000101.1:18171670-18184264 GCA_011800125.2 Solanum clarkiae
AAATGACAAGGCACATAATATCGAAAGAGTTGAATATCAAAGAATGTAATATAACGAGATGCTATGAAAGTCATGATACATGAAATGCAAATGATGCACTCGTTTATATATATATTGGGAGTGTGACCTCAACCGATATAAGTAAGACCAAGAGGGATATTATTTGGAATCTCGATGAAATCTCCTCATCCGTAAAGAGGTGATCTACTTGCCAAGGGTAGACCATACTTCACTTTACGGGATAACTCCCTCTTCGTATGAATTAACCTTCCTTACGGGACAACTACCTCTTCGGATAGGATTTTCACAAAGTCACGATTCAAATCATTTCTTCTCCTTACAGGACAACTCCCTCTTCGGATCGAAAACCTATGCTAGGAACATAGCTCAAGGAAAGGGAGGGGGCCCTTGGGGATACGCCCCCAATCTATTGGTGCTAAGTCGTCATCCCACAAGAATAGATATACGTATACATATATATATATATATATATATATATATATACATACTTTCAAAACGACATAAATCATTTCCGAAACCATTTCAATGCATTTTGAGGCTTAAAGGCCAAAACATAATTTCATAGTCTATATACTCATGCATAGGAATAGCCCATTCATTTTGAGGCTTAAAGGCCAAAACATAATTTCATAGTCTATATACTCATGCATAGGAATAGCTCATTCATATACAAATGGCTCAAGCATCCAAAATACTCAAAGAGCCAAAATCAAAGACATATATGTGATCATAATATTGTCATAACCAATATCTTATATAAAAATCATATCATAGAAGAGAATTGGGCTTAATGCATAACATAATTTCTCAAAATAATCCATATGCATGAATGATATGCTATGGACAATGAGACAATGGCATGGGTATTTAGAATTCATTCTAAAATCAATAATATAATATAAAATTCAATCAAAAACATAATTAAATCCACATTTAAATTCATAGTGTAATCACCCATGCATTTAGAAGTCTTATAGGGGACATTCATATTTGAAATTCCATAAACCCCAAAGAAAATCCTCATGTAATAGTTTAAATCACATTAAAATCATCAAATAAACATTACCCATGCATAGTTTGAATTTTAGGATTCATAATCTTCAAAACCCCGATTTAAAGTAAACTAGAAATCCATGAGATTGCTAAAACATAATTTTGGGTCTCCTTAATTGAAAGGAAGTCAAAGGATCAACCCACATACCTTAGACTTTAAGTTCCTTGAAATTGAGTTGAGAAAGAATAGAAGCTTGGAAGTGGGTCTTGAATTCTAAACTTGTTCTTGAGTTCCCTTGAAATTGGGATTGGGATCTTGGTGGAGGCTCTTGAGAGAATTGAGAGGGTATTAGAGATGAGAGTAATGAGTTTGATCCTTAGGAATATTGTTTAGGTCTTTTAGAAAGGTTAAGATAGCATTGGAAGTCTAAAAAAAATCATTAGAATAATTAAAATTTATGAAAACGTCATTAGTGATTGGATAGAAAATTTGGCAAAGTGGTGCCTCATGTAAGGTCCCACGGGTCGTGTGGCACTCCGCGGGTCATATGGAGTTCCCGTGACGAGGTACTTGGTCTAAAAATTGAAGTTAGAAATCGATTCACGGAGGCCTCCACGGTTCATGTGGAGCCTCACGGCCCGTGTGGAGACTCGTGGCACCATACTTGGTGCTGGAAAATGTTGCCCAGGCTCCATGCCAAGGGCCACGACCCGTGCCACCTGCCATGACCCATGTGGGTGGTCGTGGTCCAAGCCTTAGCCTTAAACTTATCTCCACGCCTATCAAGCCTCCCTTACTCACCTTCATGCCCTTCCTCACGACCAGTGGCAAGCCTCACGACCCGTGCCACTGGTCGTGCCACCGTCCTCAGTGCCAAAAATGGCCTTTTTCCAACCCCAACTGCCCTAACCGGCCCGTCAAAGGCCACATTGGCCATCAACACAATCCGTGTGACAACACTGCACGCGAGGACCTCACGAAAATAATCAAAACTCCTTCGTTTGACCTCGAAATGAGGTGAAACCAAGTGTGTTGCAAAGCTAACTCAAATGGATTTCATTTGACATGTCGTGGACCACCCAATTCCAAATGTGCTAACAGTTATACTAGTTTAAAATTGACCCTTCTACCAATACTTGTGTCAAAGTTAACTAACGAAAAATCCTTTGAACTTGACGTAGGGGGCCCATGACGGCCTTAAACAACATAAATAAGCTTGAAAATCCGAGTCCTTACATAAACGATGGAGTATACATATGTATCATGTATGTGAAAGTTGAAAAAAAAATTGCCAATGAATTTCAAAAGAAACTGTGCGAAATTGGAATGGGGAAGATAAGTTAACTTACCTTGATTTTGAAATTTGAAATTGAGAAAATGTCGGTTGAATTGAAGAGAAGTTGGCGGTTATTGAATCATGTTTAGCTTGATTTTAGCCCGACAAAAAAGGGTTTGTGGCGGAGGGGATGGAGTATATCAGACATGTGGGAGGGAAGTTTCAAAAAAGGATATTTTAAAATTTTATAAAAATAGTAGAAAATTTTTGAAAATAATGAAAACATAATGTGTAGTTCCGTAAATTTTCCTTAAATGTTATCAATTTTAATTTTGAAAGAAAAGCCGTTGAGGATCCTCAAAAATTAAGACCAATAATAGTTTATTCCAAATCTAAAATAGTTTATTGTTCTACAAATAATACCCAAATCTATAATTCTATTATTGCTAAAAAGAAATGGGATTTGATAAATTTGAGAACCTATGACACTTATCTTATTTTCTACTATTTTAGAGCCAACCGCTAGTAACCATTCAAGCAATTAACTTTGTTTTTATGAAACATTCATAATTTCATATGTATATATATAATAATGCAACAATAAGATACTCAATGTAATTAATCTCATAATCAACTGGGTCACGAAAAAAATGATATATATGCAAGTGTTACCCTCATTTTATGAAAATAGATAAGTTGTTTCCTACTTCAACTAGTATAATGTATTTCTTAAATTTACTAGTATAATATAATATTGCATATAAAGGATTAAACTATTAAAGTTAGGCAAGAAGGTGATTGATTTACCTAAGAGCTTGACTTATCACAATAACCAATGTTTAGCGGTCTTCCATCACACTGTCAGTCGAAGACCTTCGACAAGTCCTATTGTCCAAAAAGAATGAAGAAATTGATTGCATAATTCAGCTTTTGAGATGATGAAGCACCAATGCCAGTCCACCTCCTACCCCCAACCAATCCACCACAACTCTTCCTCAAAATAAAGAAAACCAACGGAATATCTCATACATGGCCTTCTAGGCTATATAAATTGGTACTTCGGTTAAATGAACAAATAAGTTGAAAATAACAGGGATAATGGTATGTCTCATAAATTGGTCATGTGCGTCGACCAACTGCGTGCGAATCCTAAATAAAGTTTTCATGACCAATATGCATGGCTGAAATATCTTAAATCATTGGAGAGATTGCAGAATTTAGCAATAATGGAGTTATCCCTTAAGGACAAGTAGTATCTACCTAGTCTATATGGCATCCACACTTACATTAACTGATTCTGCACTCCATATTCCAGCATGTGATTGTCAACGAGGGGTACACCAAGAGGGCACCAATCTAATAAGCTGCCACACCACAAGGAACTGTTAGGCCTGATCTTGCATCATCGAAGTTCATGTAATTTCATCACCAAATCACCTGTCCCCAGGGTTGCATCACATTTAACTCAGATGTTTTTGGGTCCAACACTGAATTTGGCTATGAAAAATCCTATCGTATCAAGGTCGGATGATGGATCAAATCTCTGAACAAGGTTTTCTTCACCAGGCTTTAGCCATTCCCTGGAGAATGTAGCAAGAAAGATCAATACCACCACTAGTGATTTAATGCAACACTACGATAGTGTGTTTCCTTACAGGAACAGCATCTAACCGTGATGTTTGTACGAAACAGTTCTTAGAATGACAATGAAAATATACAACCTTTTCATTAAATGTACATCCTTTGCAAAATTCTCTTTCTAAATTTAATCTCCTTCCACCACTTGTTAACATTTAGAAAAATAGAGATGACTCAAAGGCTATTTCTTGATCAGTTTGTTGTTAGCTTTTTTAGGGCATTCACACTTCATGTTTTTTTTTACTGTGGTGTCAAGGGCCACTTTGCGCGCACCTTGACTAATTCCACGGAATACCAGTCACCTGTTGTAACAAGTAACTATGTTTACCAAAGGTAGGATAGATGGCAAGAACGCAGACAAATAGAAACTGTACGAAAGCAAGAAACAATCAAACACTCTCCCTTAATACTTTCCAAAAATTTGAATTGTAACTCATCCTATACCATCAAGCAAAGGAACAAGTGCCTCAGTCACGGAACCAAGACACATTTTTCTCCATTGACGAGACAAGTTCAAAGAGACTGACCTTCAATCTTATAAACGGATGAAAATAACCGCAGAGCCCAAAAAAAAGCTTAACATAGCTAAAGCATCTGCCACGGGTATATACTATTTATACAACTTGCAACACACAATTGACAAATATGTCTTGCAAAGTAAATACTATGAAACGCAAGATGCTTACTCAATGAATCCATCAGGCAACTGACAACTACCAGTAAGGCCAGGTCCTCCAATTTTTGGATGCTGAAAGACATACAAGAGTTGGAAAAATATTTAAGATCAATGATAAACTAGAAAAAATTATTCTTTTACATAAAAATGCAAGCTTTTAAGCTAACCTGAGATGTCAACGAGAGAAACTCATATTTGTCCAATGCATATCGAACCAATGCTTCATTCTCACCTGGGTTTATCGTACATCTGAAGTTGGAACCAGTACCATCAATTGTTCATGCTATTAAACATGACAAAGTATTGAAGTTGGAACAAGTAACATCAGTTGTCCATGCTATTAAACATATGACTAGACATTGGAAGAATCAGTCGACCAATCAGCTGAAGTGTGGACCATCTCATCTAAATGTTTAAGTTGTGGGAAAAAGTACACTTCGATTACTTAAATTATATTGTCTTAACGCACTCCATAAATTTTAACATAATTTAAATGTGTGAAATTAAATGCTTGTCTTGAATAGAGTGTTGTCAAGGTGAAAACATTAAAAAGTGTTCCAGGTCCATTGGGCTTTAAGTGCAAATGGAAATGTGGGCTTTAGTAAAGAAATGTGCAACAAAGAAAAAATAAAAATATATATGTAGTGCCCAAAAAAAAAAAAAGTAACAATTTATCCTTAACAATTAATATATTTTTCTGCTGATCATATTTATTGTTTTGTATCACTCTATTCAAGATAGAACTTATCCAATGAGGTGCACGCCTGGATGCCTTACACTGAACACCAGCCTAAGTGAAGCGAAGCACCTAGCCAGAGCTTCAGAGCTTAAGCGTGCCTACAATGAGCCTTTGACAACACTACTTGAATACAATAAGGAGGAATAAGGAGGTACTACTCTCAGAAACTAAGAACTCCATTCACTAATACATGCACTACCACACTCGAGATTTCTCTGGCTAAAAAGAGTCTTCTCTTTTGGAGATAGCAAGTGCACACGAACACACTGAATCTTCTCCGGAGGGGGAAAGAAGTAGCAACATGATCTACATGTTCCATTCACATAGAATTTAGCTTCTGGTGAATAATCCATGGGACGACTATCGACTGACGTTATTTCGATCTCCTCCATGAAGGACTCAGAAACAGGAGCAAAAATTTTGTACTATATTTATTCATCACATTCAGAATACATGTGCATTTGATTTCTTATATCATAACTTTTTCTGACCTAATCATTAATTTGTAGGATGAAGTATTTTACACTTCTACGTCCCATTGAAATCAAGTCTGTGTTCATGTATTTAACACTAGGACATAAGTCCACCTGAATGTCTCATTCAAATTTGGTATGTGCTCTGCATTTGAACATTAGGACATGAGTCCACATCTTGGAAGGGCATTTTGTGCTACAACTCCCACATAGATTTTGTATAAACAACCATATGTAAAATAAGGAAAACTAAGAATCTTGTTATGCACATGCATTTGGATCTCACAACATGTCAATACTTTACACAGCCAGTCTCCAACATGAAAATAATTAGGATCTGGGGCTAAGTCATTCATGGGAACAATGGAACAATGTTGAGAAGACTGCAAAACAGGGAGTTAGACATTAGAACGGTCCAAAAGGAGAGATATTAAGATTAAGATAAAGAGATGTACAGCAGGTCTATAGGTCAGTCAGTAAGAAAAAGGGCATATTGAATGATAATTCTGACTCAAACAAAAGCAGTGATGAGATATGCTATAACAATCTTAATAATGAAATTAGTCTCAAGTCTTATTATAGAAAGTCCACATGCATCTCTGTACTTACGTGGAATAGACAATGACTCCGCCTGGGCGAACAAGTTGAACAGCTTGGTCAAACATTCGTCTCTGATATTTAGCATGAATCCTCAAGGAATCAATTGTGTCCTGGATATAACAAAGAGAAACATTTTATGAATTAGTTGTCCTGTACATAATAATTGAATTCTCTTCTCAAATTTACAATGTAAGGGGATACACTTTAGAGTAGTTGCGTTGAAATATGAAGCATAAAATAGGAATAAACTTGTTTTGATCAAAATTGGTACAGATGATCAGAACCTCACCCCCCAACCCATCAGAAACCTCTGGACAAGAAAGAAATTTTCACTTTCATTGTCAAATAGAAAATAGGACGTCAAAGAATATTTGCCTGGTATTGGATGAATGAGGTTTTTACCTCGAGAAGGTACCACTGATCCACTTTAATGACAAAATTGCTTGACATGATATCACCATCCCAAGAAGATAAAAGGGTTGACCAGCTATTACTTGAGAGCTGCTCATCTTTTACTACTAATTATTCAAATAGACGTGGAATATGAAAGGAGACAGGGAATTAAAAGGTACTAATCCACCTTTGATAAAATTTATGGAATGCATCATTTGATTTAGGTACTTTAATCAAGTCATCTTTTTACTGGGTAAGCCTTATTTTTATTAGATAAAATTCGACCTTTTTCCTTATCAAAAAAATATAAAACTTATAATAAAACAAGGCATATGCAAACAAAAATTTGATATGTCAGGCATATACAAGAGGCAAAATTATGCTCTGTTGTGATGGAAGTTGTGCAAATAAGGATGTTATGATGGATTTGTGGCATATTAGGAAAGATAGGATTAGAGATGAAGATATCCGCGACAAAGTGGGAGCGATTTCAGTGGAGGACAAGATGTGGAAAGTTAGGCTGAGATAGTTTAGGCATGTGAAGAGGAGATGCGTGGATGCTCCAATACAAAGTTGTGAGAAGTGACTCTGGATGGTTTCAGGAGAGGTAGATGAAAACCTAAGAACTATGGGAGTGAGGTGATCAGAGGGGACATGGCACAATTGCAGCTTATCGAGGACATAACCTTAGATAGAAGGGTGTGGAGGACTTGAACTAGGATAGTAGGTTAGTAGATAGCAGTGTGTTGTCTAGTTGTCCGTCCATATTAGTAGTCATACTACTACAGTGCAGTTTTTTGTCCTTCGATTTCTGTTACTATTTGTTGACTCCTTCTACTTCGATTATCATGTTGTTTTGTTATAGTTTTTGTTCAGCTACTAGTTGTTGCTTTGTTATTGTTTGTTGATTCTTTTCCTTCTTTTACTTCCTTATATAAACTACTTTGGACTATTCTTCCTTAAGCCAAGAAAATAGCCTCCCTACCTCTGAGGTAGGAGTATTTTCTACATACACTCTTCCCTTCCCAAACCACACTTTATGGGACTACACTGGTATATTGTTCTTGTATGTCTTCTCGGAGAAAGTATTTACACCAGGTAGCCCATATTTTTAGTTTGTTAGACAGTTTGGCCCATGTTTGTGTATAAATACCTTTTATCCACTATTACACACTTCTATAAGGTTGATATATTATGTACAACCTGGGTATAATGTTGAATAATATCATATATTGGGCTAAATGGTGTAACATTTTATGTTGGGTTGTATCCTTTTGAAGACTTTCCCATAAAAATATCATTAACAAATATTCTTCCTCATCTCCACAACCATCTTGTGGTTTCTAAGTATCATCCACTTCCTTTCATAATCCTCTTCTACAATAACGCCCATTCTCAATTACCAAACACAAACAATTGTGCTTTTCTATTAAAAGAGAATAGCATAAGCCATTTTGCTCTATGTATCATAAATTGTCCAAAAAAGGCCTCAGAGGAAAGATAACACATCCACTTTTATCTTTTTTACCTTCTACTTTTATATGACTATCTCCATGCACCTTGTAAGCATTCCTACGTAAGCAGAACGTGCTATTTCATCCATATCCAATCAAATAAATGGGGGACAAAATTTTAGCACAGTAAAGAGAGCAAGAATACTAGTTTCATAAAAGAAAAAGAGGAATATGAATACTTGGAAATGAGACAACTCAGCAACTTTCTTACCTCTCCAACAAAAAGACGAGGCCTTAAACCTAATGCAGAGCAAGGAGCATCAAGCAGCACACGATCAAAGCTATTGGGAGAAAACCCTTTAGACTTTTCAACCCTCCCACCTGCAGTGTGATTCCTTCCTGGCCCGTTTTTTAGTTGCCTAATACGTTTCCGTAGTTCTGCTTTACTAGGGTACTGGCCATCCTTCAGCTGCAAATCATTGACTGAAAAATTTGTTTAGTTTCTCTAGTTAACTGGAAGTTTCACTAAAGTAAACTTTTAAAACTAAATTTACAGAATATAAAATTGTAAAAATGTCCTTGAACTAAGCGAATCACGAGCTAGCATTCTTCAAAAGGCTATCAAACCAATCGATCAAGCAACTTATATTACAAAATTTAACCAAATAAATATCTGCTTTTTATTATACACATGTAGATTTAGAGGTGGCAAAACCGACCACCAAAATGTAGATGTAGAGGTGGCAAAACCGACCACCAAAATCTTAGAACCCATCCACAAGATGATGGGTTGAGCATGAAATACTTTACTGATGAGCTGATTTGGGCTATATACTCCAGTAAAACCATCATAGTACACTATCCTAAAATAATCCATGTATATGCCCGAAACTGACCCATCAGATGCCCAAGGATATGTTCCATTATTGTAATACTTCATGGCCTGACATGCCCGACTAGGATGCATATCAAGTAATCAGATTCATTATCATCTAAAATCTTAGGATTTGTGGATACAGATGGGAGTATGGCTACGAGCGTTACGGCACCAGCAATATATGTATATAACGAACATATATAAGTATATTTCGACGATTAATTGATATTATTAAACTAAAACCAGTACAATCAAATTTTATGTAAACACTGAGCTATTTGGCCATGATCTCAAATCATGATCTGAAATCAGGTTGCTTAAACGTTGAAGTTTTGCTTGGACAAGCAAATTGAATCTCAAAATGTGTTTAAATGCATTTCAATATTTTAGTTGTTTTCCCCTTCCCCTTTCTAATAATTACGTCTTTAATTTCAAAAGTTATTGAACAAACAAGCCAAGAGTTAAGACTTGCTCAGTGTAAATTATTTAAGATGAGATGAACCTTCCATGAATAAATCAATAGTTATAGTTTATCCCATTTAATGACATGCGATTATTCTCTAATTATGAAATTTTCCTAATATTTTCATTCCCAAATAACAATAAGAAGCCTCTTATTTCATTTCACACATTGCTATATAAGGAACATATCCTAAACTTTTCTCTCATAAGTACGATTTTGTTATCTCTTTTTGTATTTCCATATGTGCTTTCTTGTTTCATTTTCTAAATAAATAACTCTTTAATGTTCTTTCCCATCTTTTTTCATTTTCATTTTCACTAACACATATTTCTCCTAATTGCCTTCTTCTGCATCATTGCGTGCTCTACCGGGACATGCAATATAGTCTCCAATGAAATGTGCAAGGCATTATTAAATGTAACCTGCAATATAGCTCGACATTCAGTGATTTAACACACATACGCATGCACAAGTTGGAAACTTAAATTTGTTTCCTGTACTATAGCCTTTACATTCCACATACTTGTTTGATGGGCTTTATTGTCATATCACATTATTAACAAGTACCTAATAACATCGAAATAGACCTCTTATTTTTGCACCTAATAGCATCATAATAGATCTCATTAAATTTTTCACCCCCTAACTAAATATTAGTATTTATGTTTCAAAAATATTTATAACGCTCTAATATTGTACAATTTGACATAGGATAGTCTGTACTCATCGACATGGGTTTACACGTGCCTGAAAACTAATAATTCTACAAAGATCCGTTGGTCCAACAAAATCAACAATAATAGTAACTCACTATTCTTCAATACAATCCTTCCACAAGATATGGACAATCTTTTCACGTCAAGCATGATTTTTTTTTCAAAAATCAAAATTATGGGCCTCTTTTGTTTTTTGCAAAATATAAGCTTAAAGGTCAAATTTTAAATTTAGGAAAAAAATTGAAATCACAATTTGGAACTGAATCCTACCTTTGAGTAGGATTTGGGATTTAAAATCAAAATTTCAAATTGAACTTGAAGCTTGGTTCAAATGTCACAAACAAACACTGATTTCAAATGAAAACTTCAAATTTGAGCTCCAAATTGCATGGTCAAACGCCTTCTTAGTAATATTATGTTATTCGTAAGTTATCCCGCATAACAGCATAAGGTTTTAGTGTGTGCGAACATATATATGACATTAACATCTTCATCAAAAAATACACATGACACTAACCTAAATTCAAACCAAATGCCGAATTAACCTATAGTTTTTTGCCATATATGTAGTCAATGCACCTAAGTTAGGTTGACCAAATTCAACACTAACCCACACCCACACGCATTAAGTAATAGTAATGGATTTAAATCACCCTATAGGCTATTTTCAACAATCTTAAATAACTCATTGTCAATATTTTCAAACAATCTTAAATAATTCATTGTCATACATATTATTCTTATATTTATTGATGATACCCCAACACCCATTACCCAGTCGGATCTGTTATTGATAAGACATGGAGAGAATAACTTGTCTATTATTCAAAGAGAACAATGATACATGGAGAGGACAAGCTAACTAAGATAACTAAATAAGCTAACTATGGTAACTAAATATTCAAATCCGTAACAATCAGCTATATTATCTATCAAATCTCTATACTATCTATGTACATTATTATACAAATTTTGTAACACTCCCCCTCAGGCTGGAGCATAGATATTGATCATGCCCAGCTTGTTACAAAGATAGTCAACTTGAGTTCCATGCAATGCTTTTGTAAATCAATAAACTAGTTGTTCTCCGGCCTGCATGTAGCCAGTGCAAATCAAGTTCTCCTGAATCTTCTCACGAATAAAATGGCAATCAACCCCAATATGTTTGGTTCTTTCATGATACACCGGATTTGAGGCAATATGAAGAGCAGCTTGATTATTACACCAGAGTTTTGCTGGGTATGATGCTTCATCCCAATTTCAGATAAAAGATGATGGATCCACATAATGTCACATGTAGACTGTGACATAGCTCTATACTCAGATTCTGCACTGGATCGTGATACAACACCCTGCTTCTTACTCCTCCATGATATTAGGTCCCCTCCAACAAAAACACAATAACCTGTAGTAGATCTTCTATCAATTTTGGATCCAGTCCAATCAGCATCTGCAAAACACTCCACACGAGTATGGCCGTGATTTCTATCTAATATGCCCAGTCCAGGAGCTCATTTCAAGTAACATAGGATCTGTTCCAAAGCTTCCCAATGTTTGACAGTAGATGCAGACATGAATTGGCTAACAACACTTATCGCAAAAGCAATATCTGGACGAGTCACAATAAGGTAGTTTAACTTCCCAACCAACTTTCTATATCTCTCCGAATCATCAAAAGGATCACCATCATCTTTAATAAGATGTACATTGGGAACCATTGGAGTACTACAGGGTTTGGTTGCTAACTTTCCGGTATCTATCAGTATGTCAAGAATATACTTTCTCTGACATATGAAAATACCCTTCCTGCTTCTAGCTTCTACTCCCAAGAAATATTTCAGTTGTCCTAAGTCCTCTGTATGAAACTTAGTATGTAAGAAAGACTTGAGAGAAGAGATTCCGGCAAAATCACTCCCTGTAATGACAATGTCATCGACAAATACAATACGGAGATAGTTCCAGACGCAAATTGTCTATAGAAGACTGAATGATCACATTTTCTCTTCTTCAATCCAAAATATTGAACTACCTCACTGAATTTTCCAAACCAAGCTCGAGGGCTTGTTTCAAGCCATACAAGGACTTCTTCAAGCGACAAACCTTTTCATACTCCCCCTGAGCAACGAAACCAAGTGGTTGCTCCATATAAACCTCTTCGTGGAGATCAACATGAAGGAATGCATTTTTAATATCCAACTTGTAACACCCCACACCTTACAATATTGGCACAATTCAAATGAAACATGACATGATTTGGACCAATTGACGCTAAAT
>JAABOM020000101.1:18194356-18214480 GCA_011800125.2 Solanum clarkiae
ACAACCAAATAAATACATAAATTTGCTGCAGAATGCCGATAAAATACAGAGTGATCAGCTTCACTACGAGTCATGCCAAACTCCTGAATTACTGTGCTGAACTTTCCAAACCAAGCTCGAGGAGACTGTTTCAGACCATAGAGTGACTTGTGCAATCGGCACACAAGTCTACCAGACTCCCCCTGAGCAGCAAAGCAGGTGGTTGCTCCATATAAACTTCTTCCGCAAGATCACCATTTAGAAAAGCATTCTTAACATCCAACCAATGAAAAGGCCAATGACGAATAGCAGTCATAGATAGAAGAATACGAACAGATGTCATTTTAGCCACGGGAGCAAATGTATCAATAAAATCTAGCCCAAACATCTGAGTATATCCTTTGGCAACAAGGCGAGCCTTAAGTCGATCAATTTGACCATCAGGACCAACTTTTACTGCATAAACCCAACGGCAACCAATGGTAGATTTACCTATAGGAAGGGGGACAAGTTCCCAAGTACCACTCGTATGTAAAGCAGATATCTCATCAATCATAGCCAGCCTCCACCCCGAATGAGAAAGTGCTTCATCTGTAGTCTTAGGAATAGAAATAGAGGACAAAAAGGATACAAAAGCATAGTAGGATCATGTGAGGCAATCATAACTCAAGAAAGTATAATGTGGGTTAGCATTTCCAGTGGGTCGTATACCTTTTTTAAGTGCACTCAGTTGGCTATGAGCAGGCAAGTCCGCAGTAGAAGCAGCGTCTAGCGCATGACATGAACCATCTGGTACTGGTGCTGGACGTGGACGACGATAGTAAGTCAAGAGAGGTGGAGGTTTGTTGGGTTGTGGCAGAGGTGGCACTACAATTGGAGATTCATCAAAGGTCGGTACAGGTAGGACCTGAGGTAGAGGTAAGACCTCAGAGATATCAGGGTGATCAGATGATGTATAGTAAGGTTGAGATTTAAAGAATGTGACATCAACGGACATAAGATATCGATTAAGGTCATGGGAATAACAGCAATACCCTTTTTGGACTCGAGAGTAACCAAGAAAGACACATTTGAGAGAACGAGGAGCTAATTTGTCTTTTCCTGAAGCTAAGTTATGAACAAAGCATGTACTCCCAAAGACACGAGGAGGTATAGAATGGAGATGTGACAAAGGAAACAATATGGAATGTGGAATTTGATTTTGAACAGAAGATGAGGGCATTCTATTAATTAAATAACAAGATGCAAGGACGCATCACCCCAAAAACGCAACGGAACATGGGATTCAATGAGAAGAGTGTGAGCAGTTTCAATAAGATGCCTATTCTTTTGTTCTGCTACACCATTCTGCTGAGGGGTGTACAGACAAAATGTCTGGTGAATAATTCCTTGGTGAGTCAAAAACTCCTGAAATTGAGAGGACATGTATTCTAATACATTATCACTACAAAGAGTACGAATGGAAACACCAAACTGGTTTTGTATTTCAGAAAAAAAAAACTTTTAAATATAGAAAATAACTCTGACCTATCTTTCATTAAGAAAACCCAAGTACATCTTGAATAATCATCAATGAAAGTAACAAAATAACAAAATCTTCAGGGTGAACTAACTCAACTAGGACCCCAAATATCAGAATGAACTAAAGAGAAATTAGACTCGGAACGACTCTCAGTATGACGTGAGAATGTAGCACGAGTGTGTTTCCCAAGTTGACACGACTCACAATCTAATGGGGATAAACTAGACAAACTAGGCACCATCTTTTGCAATTTAGATAGACTAGGATGTCCCAAACGTTTGTGAATTGGGTTTGGAGGATCTGTGACAGACAGCTATAAAGGAATTTGAAGAGGTAAGATAGTAAAGACCTTGTGATTCATGTCCTGTGCCAATTATCTGTCTCGTACTGTGGTCCTGCATAACGAAAAAATCATCAAAAAAATAAATGTCACAATGTAACTCTCGTGTCAAATGACTAACAGATGCCAAATTAAAAGGAGAACCAGGAACATACAGAACAGAATCCAAGGTGACAGAAGATGAGGGTTGGGCTTTTCCAATTCCTTTTGGTTTTGTTTGGATCCCATTGGCTAAAGTAATATAAGGAAGAGATGGTGAGTAAACAATATCAAAGAAAAGCGATTTGTTACCAGAAATATGAACAGAAACGCCAGAGTCCATAACCCATGATCCAAGAGTAGTAGACTTTGAAACACAAGCAAAAGAATTACCCGCAACAGGAACAGTAGGTTGAGGAACCAATGCTGCTTGTTGAGACAGTTGCTTACTATTATATTCCTTTATAACAACAGGGTCATAACTGGGTGGTGGACCATGCAAAGTATAATAAGTGTCCCGAGTGTGCCCAGACTTGTAACAATAACTACACTTAGAGTGAGATCTTTAAGAATGACTTTTGAAGCCAAACATACCACACCCAAAAGGCATCTTTTGAAAAGAAAGTTTCAAAAATCTGGGCGGAAACACGAAAAGAATTGCCGAAAAGTGCTGGAAATCGTCGGAGCCCTAATTCTAGCGATCGGAACTGGAAAAAAATGACTCGGGTTGGGTCGGAATTACTAGGCGACCCTACCAGATGAAAAAAAAATCGAAACGATGGCCGGAAAACTGTCTGGAACAGTAAAAAGACAATAGGCAACACTGACAAAATCATTCATGGAGATGACAAGTGTATGAAGTGTTTCTATTTTCATAAATAAAGATACTTTTAACGAACAGAGAAGAACAGATGAGTACACTGGTCAACAACCAACTTTTAACTCAATGGACTTCCCCATTCCTTCTGCATCCCTATCAGCTCTAGACTATTAAAACATTCCACTTTCTTTATACACAGAAGTGCAAATATCATCTACCCACGCACTACCAGCAGGAAGATAGTGATTTCCAATATTGTCGGACTCTAACCAACAGAGTTGAAAATTTCCAATTATGGTATCCCTCCAAAGAGCCTTATTTTGCTAATGTGACCAAAGCTGTTAAGTCTCTGTCTAGAAATGGAAACTTATATTGTTTAGTGACTGTGACCAGAAATAATCATGTACACTGCCTTTTGACCGCTAATGGGACCAATTCTCCCCTTGTCCATTCACAGGAAAATGAATAGTCAACTATCATGATAAACATATTTATAGAGAGCTTGGAAGAGTCTCCAACGGTAAAATATCGTTCATGTAGAATCAATCCTGGGTCTAACCAGAAATTTGGTTCTAATTTGCTGTCCAATATAGCAAGAAAATTTCTCCACATTCTCACTGCAATTTAGAAAGGCAAAAAATTAAGGCTTCTGACACAAAATTATTAGAACATCACACAGCGCTAAACTCTCTTTTCTACTCTTCTTGATAAATGGATGACATCAATTCAGACATCAAAAAGGAGTTTAATCAACTGTTACTATACTCTAAAATATGCATCAAACGAACAAAGAAACACCATATAAGCATACTATACTTCTGATTCTTTCTGATTCTCACAGAAACCTTACATCACTTTTGCCGTTGTGAATCGAGTATGTTAAAGTTCCTTAATTCCAGTTCAGAACCATAACTTAGACTTAAAATATCAACTAATAGTGTAAATGTGCCACACTAATTCTCAACAGGCATGAGAAACAGAATCGAATTGATTCAGTTACCAAAAGAGAAAAAGGCAGAGACACATTTTAATCAAGTAAGAAATAATTTCATTCATAATGAGCAAAAATCCCATATACAGAATGGCAGAGATACCCCTATCAGACCAGAATTAAGTAGCAATTCTAAAAATGCTTGACTGTAAATATTCTTTAAAACTAGATGTAACATTTATTAAGTTGAGCAGATTCTCATCATCAAGTAGGGCAATCCAGAGTATGCCATAAAAATGTATGCACATAATATCCTGTAAATGATTTCAATAATACTGGAAATGCGAGAAACTTATACCATAAAAGGAGGATAGCCTAAATACTCTTTCCTTCATATCCACCGCAACTCCTTCAGTAACACGAAACATCCCAGCTCTTGACATCATTGCTGTTGCTTGGCCAATGTAGAATCCATCTCTTTCGAAATAATAAGGATCTAATCAAAACTGAGATTGGTCATCTATTGGCTGGAAGGATGTCATACAAGTTAAAAATAATAAGAAGATGACATAGAATTTTATAGTCTGCAAAATCTGATTGTGTAAGAGAGAAGATAACATTTCAACAAATCAAGCAAATGTAGTGTATATTTCAGAAAGATCATAGCATATCTTTTTACAAGAAACAAAGAAAAAAGACTACTGCAAATGGAAAGTAGTTTTGCAGTATGATTCATTTCTTTGAATCATGTAAGAAGGATGATAACAACAACAACATACCCAGTGGAATCCCACAAGTGGGGTCTAGGGAAGGTAAAATGTACGCAGACCTTACCACTACCTCAAAGAGGTAGATAGGTTGTTTCCTAGGAACCCTCGTCTCAAAAACCCTTAAGCAAAATAAACTAGATATGAAAAAAAGGGAAAAAGGAAAAGAAAAAGAAAAAAAGGAAGAAAAAAGAAAAAAAGGAAGAACATGTGAGAAGGATGATATTTCTGAAAAAAAATTAAATCCTTCACAGCAAATCAGTGTGAAATGAAGCCAATGGTTCAAAGGAAATACCAAATATCTTACTGCAAAAATACCTTTCTGTTTCGCAAGAAATTCACCAAACTAAGGAGTCAAAATGATAATCACATTAAGGAAATTCTCATCCATTGAGAAATAAATATCTGAATTGTGTACATTAAGCACATACAGTCACCCCAGCAAATGAAACCTTTTCTATTGAAACCAACTGGCTTACCCCTGGCTCTAGCTACTAGGTGAGGCAGGTGCTACCCATCATTAACATACTGATGCCCTACCATATTTGGGCAAAATTGAAAATGAGGTACGGCCAAAAGCAAGACCAAAATGTATCACACACATGTCAAGTTTATGTCAAAGAAATAGTAAGTTCCTCGGGATAGTAAGTTCCTCAGCAAACATTGCCACAGAGAAACACATTAATGCCTTTGGGGTTAGATCAGTTAAAGAATTCAGAAAGAACACTTAATTAGATATGAAAAGGTGCGAAACAAGAAGTTAGTTTACCTTCTTGTGATCCTTGTAGAACAGTCCCACGTGTCATTGCAATACCCCATCCACCATCTGGACCAGACTGTTCCACAGCAACTGAAACTGCAACTGCATCACCTCTTTCAACATGAGCACTGCATGCTAAAACACCAGGCACATAAACCTGAGAAATATGATAAGTAAATGGTAAGAATAATGTGTGGGATACTAATTTGTATTTAACTAAAGTACATGCACTCTTTACAAAAAGATTCTAGCAGATCAAATAAGATCTTCTGCTGTTCCTGTGCCATTATTTTAGTAATATTACCAACTTGCAGGAACATGTGTCTCCTGTTGGTATATTTGTGCCCCTATAGACTAAAAACTAATGCAGAATATCAAGTGAAGTGAAGGTCAAGATGTCACTAATCTTGACAAAGGTATGAGCCTATTACATAGCTCCAGATAAAACGTGCATAGATGGAAAAGAAGGGTAAATAGTACTTGAAGTACCAGTCAAAATTTACACCCTGAATAGCACAGGATAAATTAAGAAAAGAAATAAGAAAAGAATAAATTGCTGAATATGATATTCACATGATTGCATGACCTTAATTCTTAGAAGTCTTCCAGTTTACGCAACAGTACAGTTCCTCCTTCTATAATAAATTTTTTTCTTTTTTCCTTTTTCTTTTTAAGTTCTTTTCCGGTGTTTTATCTGAAAATACTTCCAAATCGAAGTAGAGATGGAATCCAAAAACTTAAACAGCTCCGTTGAAAGCACCATCACTGGTTCAATGGCAAGGTCAACTAATGATTGATGGATCACTCCCTCCATTACCATCTTTTAGTCCCTCATTCCACTAATCCGTTATTACAGAATCATTCAAGCCATAGACTTTAAACTCTCAATTTCTTTGTCTTATTAGCACGGGCTTTAGGCTGTAATGTTGCTGAAATCAAAGGTATGTATGTTGCCAGGAAAACAGTCGTGTTTTAAAGTAAGAGATCAGATAATAGGTAAGAATGTACAACTCTTAAGACACTCTCATATATCAAGAACTGCATCATGCATTTGCATGTACGTACTTAAGAAGCAACATAGACAACTTGAGCACACAACAAATCACTTGGCAAAAGTTAGAAATGCCATTATGCTTTGGTATTTTTTTCATCCTTCCATCTACAGGTTAAAATATACCTACTATCCACATTGACTCAGGTGAAAGACAATGAACTTCTCCAATTCAACTCAAAATGAATTCCTATAGCTGACCGGGTTTATACAAGTTCTGAATAACTCACTCACTTGGGCACCACGAAGAACTGCCTCTGCACACTTTCGGCTCACAATTACTTCTTTAAGAGGTCTGCCTTCATTGTCCCCATAATGAATAGCATGCGGTCCTGAACCCTTAACAAAAACTACATAATCCAAGCCAGGAAATTGACATTTTGAGATACTTTTGATGGCCTTTAGAGATTCTGCACTTTCAGTGCATTCTAGGGTTGTCTTCTTACAACAACTATCCGGCACCCATGCAGTAGCAGATTCTTGAACTGCGACATCGTGCATTCCTCTTTCTTTAAAAATTTCCAAAAGCTTCTCAATAACAGCATCACTTGTTGATTTGAATGTATTCACCCGGATACAAGAGTAACAGGATGGGCGCCTGAGAAAAGCATTAACATTTGACCGTTACAAGGAAACATCTACAACAACAATATAGTCATTGAAATCCCACATAATAGAAACATCTACATCAAAAGGAAATATCAGTGATACTTTTCGTGCCTATAGTTAAGGCATTCAAATACCAGAATCAAAGCAAAGAAACATGTTTATAAACCCAGTTGGAAACAAGAAGTAAACATGAAAATAACAAAAGGTGGAGTAATTATTTTTGTTAACAGTAATAGAAAATATTCTGTTCAACTTCAGTAACAAGATGATATTGAGAAAGGTAAAATAGTCTGGACTAGTACAGATCACATAGTGAAAGATTGTAACAAGTCCATAATGTCAGACAATGCAGTAGCAAACTCTCTTTGTGCTAATACAATGATTTTCAGAAATTTGAATTTAATAACAGCTATACTCTCCAACTTTCCTTCGAAGCATCTGCTATGTAACAAAACAGAAAACACTCGGAAACCATGTGAACTATCAATATAATTACTAATATTCCTTTACCATTCATCTCTTATTTTGCTCAACCTCATTTTTTCCTAAATTGCTAGCATTAGAGTAATAGTACTGATTACCAGGACCTACAAACAAAGAGATTGAGCTCAACTCTATTTCATCAAATCTAAGAACTTTTTATCAATTCAACATAGAACTCAACTATTCAAGTCAAACTAACAAGTTATCTAACAGTTACATAACAATAGAAAAAGTGTAAACTGGAAATGACGGCTTGTAAAATTGATAGTAATACGTATAAGCTAGATGAGGCAAATAGCATACGTGAGAGCAGTAGAAATACGAGAGAAATGATCAGCTCCGTAAGCTTTGATGAAGTATTCTTCAACCATAGGGTTCCATTTCAAAGTTGGGCTGTAACAGTAACGCGTGGATTGATCCATCTGTAAGTGAATGAACAGTTACACAACGTCAACATAAGCTGTTGAAACTGTGTGATTAGGGCAGAGAGAGAGAGAGAGAGAGAGAGAGAGAGAGAGAGAGAGAGTTTTGCTACCTGAGAAATGGGAATGTTGCTGTGGAGAGTGAAGAAGCTTCTACGAATGGCTTTGATGAAGTCCCTCCCTTTCTGCATTCATTCAATTTACAGGCGGAGAGAGGAGAAGCATTTTCCAAAGCATTGCGATGTTTATATACGAACCCGGAATTTGTATTCTCGGGTCATTTATTACCCAAAAATAACCCGGTCATGTTGCTCACTAAAATTTATACTCTCTGACACATCCTTTAATTTAGTATGGTGTTTAAGAAAAAATTGAGAACTTTTAAAATATATGGTCTAAAATCATTCTTAAGTATTTGTGTGGTTGAGAATCATTTTATTAAGGGTAAAAAGAAAATTTTAAAGGTAAATTGTTTCCAATTAAAGTAAGATGACATTCTTTTTGGGACGGACGAAAAAAAAATGACACATAAAGTGAGATAAAATGAGTATTATTTTATTCATTCCAACTATATTATGTAGTTTGATTTAATACCACGGAGTTTAAAATGTTGGAAGAGTTTGCAATATTCAAAACTACTTTCTAAAATAAGTAAATTGTTAAATAGAAAATACATATTTGTGGACTTTTTGACATGAAAAAGTCGTTAATAATGTTATTAAGTATTTGCCCATAAAATATGTCATTCATTTTTTGGATGGACTAAAAAAAATATCATATAAATTAAGATAAAAGGAGTAATTTAAACCATGAAATTTTTCTTTACACTATACATGAACTTTTTTCAAGAAAAAGAAAATGAATTGTCGAGGGTGGGCATTTGGTATTCGGTTTGTGATTTATAAATTTCAAGTTTGTTAATTCGTTAATTTATAGTTAAAGTTGGTATGACATCCGGTGAAATTACCAAAATACCCTAGAAAGGATCCATGCGCATAACGCATCTTCCCATGCTACGTTCATAAATCCGAGATTGAATTTGCAATCAGCGTGAAACATTGAGTGGGAAAGTGGTCTCGACTTAATTTTTGAGCAACCGAGTCGAATTAAAATTTTCACTAATTAATTTTCGGGCAGTGAGGATTTGCGCCCAAGGCGCGACGCGCCAGGGACGCGGATCCACGCTTATGTTTTTTTCGTTATTTTTCGACGGGAACTAGAATTTGTGAAAAATAGAAAAAAAATATGTATGTCCGCGCCTGAGGCGCGATGCGGACATGTTATATTTTTTCTGATTTTCACTCTTTTAATTAAGGAGGGGTAGTTTCGACCGTTTCTACCCTCCTTAGACCTGAATTAGTCAGTTTTCATCTGGTTTATTCATAAAAACACAGTATCTTCTTTATAAACATTAGAATACGTTCAAGAAAACTCAAGCATAAAACCAAAAAATAATTAGGACTTTCAAGAATCTCTTCAAGTCTTCCAAGAACTCCTCCCCCAGGTATGTAAGACCCTCCAAAGATTATTTTATTAATGTTTTAGTACCTAAAATCCCCAGTTTCTACCAAGATTATGTTTTCAAGGTGAAATCAAGATTTCCTCGAGTACTAGCTAATTTCATACAAATGTTTGTTCATGCATTCCTCTTGATATAGAATCATGATTTTACTGATTGGGAAAAGACATAAATTCACCCCTGAACTTGTTCTGAAAAGTCAATAATGCTTAAACTATCATAGTGACCTATTACACGCATATTCTTCTTCAAAAGTGTAATTAATACCACCCTGTAGTTGACGTGGAAATAAAATTTAATATTAAAATAAAATAGGCGTGTCTCTAAGTGAAAATAAAGTTAAAATAATTTTTTTAACCCTCACCCCCTCTATTCTCCTTCTTCATGCTTCTCCCCTCTAAATTTTTGCAGATCCTTTCTTCTTCATTTTTTTCTTATCACAATTCTACAATTTATTATTCAATTTCGTCATTACCTAGAGATTTTTCTACTAATTCTACACTAATTTGACTCATACTTAACATCACTATATCAAAGTGATTCACTATTAATAGAATTCTTTCATTAGATTGCACAACCTATTAGGTTCTAGGAATTTGTAACTTTGTTCTCCACAACTTTGCATTTTCACTTTCGAATTTCCGATAATATACCAACAAATTCTCCAACCCAAAAACCCTCAAATATATTTACAACCTGTAGGTGGGTATATGCATACATTAACTTCTATTATTTAGTTAAAGATTGACTTTCTTTTCATCTGGATATTCATGTAGATGTGCATATTCACATACCCACATGTTCAATTTGGTTAAAAATTGAACTATTTTCATCTAAGTATCATATGGATTTGCATATTCACGCACTCACTAGCCCTCTTTGGTTTGATTTTTTTCTTTTGAATTTTTTGTATTTTTGATTAATGTATAGTCATATTGAATCTTTTTATCTATGTATACATGTAGATGTTTATATTCATACCCCCACTATTTCTATTTGACTAAAAATTGAATCTTTTGTATTCTTGATTGTTTGATTCATAGTTTCAACTGAATCTTTTTATATGTGTATTCATATGAATGTGCGTATTTGTATTCCTTCAGAAGCTTCTCAACCATTGTCATTGTTTCGTTATTCTTATCCACTGCAACAATTTGTTTGGTATTCTTTATAATTTTTAAGAGAAAATTGTCAAAAATTGAGTTATTTAGATGAGAATGAAGAGTGAGAAAAAAAGAGAGGAGAAAATGGTGTGAGAAAGAAGAGAGAAAACAGAGGCAAAAATGATTGAAGAAGAAAGAGAGAAAAACAAATCCACATGTAATGTTTTTACAGATCTGTCAGGCGTGTGTATATCACGCCAGATCATGTGACTGGTTTTGTCTGTTCGAAGGTTGTATTAATTATACTTTCAAGAAGAATAGGTGTGTATATGTCACTATGATAGTTTAAGCGTGTAACTGACTTTTCAAAACAAGTTCAGGGGTGTATTTATGCCTTTTCCCTTTACTAATTTTAGCATGCAGTTATGTTATTGAACCAAGATTAATAGCTATGGATGAACTTCTGTAAATTTCTTATGTATTTCATGAAACAGTCATAAAGCTTATAGTTTGAACAAAGTTTAAGAAGTATTTTTACGATTTGCTCTTGCACTGTAGCTGAGTAACCCAGTATGTTTTAAAATACTTGAAAAGATACTAGTTTCAGTCAAGCCAAAGAGTTAAGATGAGAAAGTTAGAAAGTTAAGCTTTGCTAAGTCCCAAAGAGAAGAAAATAATACTTTGAGCAAGAATATTCTTTTAGGTATGAGCATATAATTAAGTTTTCAGCATGTTATTTTCAGCATAGAGAGTACTTATTATTGTGTTACTTCATTCTGAGATATGTTTTATGTATTTGAGAAGTATTGCATTACCTTGAGTTCCGTTTTGGCCATTTTACATATCATACATTCTATGTACTGACATCCTTAGGACCTGCATCATTTTATGATGCAGATGTAGGTAATAGAGTCCCTCAACAGCCGCTTTGTTAAGGACCAGACTCCCCACTCAGCTATCGGTGAGGCCTCTTCTCAGCCAGAGGCTCAGAGTTATTGCTTATGTTTTCCTTTCCAACATTTCATTTTCAGTTGTGGCTACTGTGGGCCTATCCCAGTAGTAGTTGTAGACTATTCTAGTAAAGGTTCCATAGACTATATGTCAGATACTTCAGTTCTGGTTTAACTGACTTATTGTTGAGCTAGTTCTCATTCAATTTGTTCAGACAGATTGATGGTCTTAGCATGTTATTTAAAGTCTTTCCATGATTATTTGTCTTCTGCTGAGCAAGTAGCAAGGCCAAATGGTTCGCTTGGGACCAGAAATGATTTTGGCTGCTAGCCACGTCTAAGATATGAACTCGGGGCATGACAAACTTGATATCGAGCATAGAGTTCAAGAGTCCTAGGGAGCTATGGAACCGTATCTAGTATAGTCTGTATTATGGGTATGAAGCATGTCACATCTATAATAGGGAGGCTACAGGGCATTAGGAAGAGTCACCATCATTTGTTATTTCCCCCTCGTGCTTCAGAGTTTACCTCTATCAGTCTCCTTCTAACTTGTGCATTCGCGGCTTGTTTTTCAGATCATGCCTCCGCGTAGAGATGGTTCGTGCATTGTTGTTTCAAATGTGGTCAGGTAGGACACTTCTTGAAGAATTGTCCTATGGAGAAGCAGAACATGAGAGATAATAGGTCCCAGTCAGTTTCTTCAGCAGCGCAGGGTAAGCCACCTCACAGGGGAACTACTTCAGGAGCAAACGGGGGAACAAACCATTTGTATGCCATGGCCACCAGACGGGAGCAGGAGAACTCACCAGATGTGGTTACTGGTATGCTCAAAATCTTTATATATGATGTTTATGCATTGTTAGACCCAGTTTCCACCTTGTCATTTGTGACTCCTTATGTAGCTATGAAGTTTGGGGTCAGTCTAGAATGTCTTTTTAAGCCTTTTAGTGTTTCTACTCCTACTGGAGAGTCCATCTTAGCCCAAAAAAATTGTAAGGGCTGTCCAATATCAATTTATCATAAGAAAATCGCAATTTATTTGGTTGAGATAGACATGGTAGATTTCGATATCATCCTAGGCATGAATTGTCTTCATGTCGATTATGCTTCCATAGATTGCAGAACCAGAGTAGTCAAATTTCAGTTTCTAAATGAACCAGCCATAGAATGGAAGGGTAACTCAGTTCTTCCTAAGGGTCAGTTTGTCTCATATCTCAAAGCCAGAAAGTTAATTTCCAAAGAGTGCATATACCACCTAGTCAGAGTTTAGGATTCTCATGCCAAGGCACCATCTCTCCAGTCTATCCTAGTTGTGAATGAGTTCCCAGAAGTTTTCCCCGAGGATCTTCCCGGATCCCTCCTGATAGGGAGATAGACTTTAGGATAGATACCCTCCCAAATATTTAGCCCATATCCATTCCTCCATATTGTATGGCTCCTTCAGAGCTAAAAGAGTTAAAGTTGCAGTTGAAAGATCTCTTAGACAAGGGTGTCATTATACCAAGCATCTCACCTTGGGGTGTTTCAGTTCTCTTCGTGCGTAAGAAGGATGGTTCACTCTGAATGTGCATAGATTACTGTCAGTTGCATAAAGAACAAGTATCCTCTTCCTAAAATTGATGACTTATTTGACCAACTTCAGGTTGCTAATTGTTTCTCCAAAATAGACCTCAGATCTGGGTATCATCAACTTAAAGTTAGAGAGAGAGAGAAAAACATTCTTAAAACATGTTTCAGAACCCGCGATAGTCATTATGAGTTTTTGGTCATGTCATTTAGACTGAAGAATGTACCAGCAACATTCATTGATCTCATGAACAGTGTGTTAAGGTCGTACCTAGATATGTTCGTCATTATGTTCATAGATGACATCTTGATCTATTCTCGTAATAAGGAGGAACATGTTGACCACCTCAGAATTATCCTTCAGACCCTTAAGGATCAGCAGCTTTATGCAAAATTCTCTAAGTGTGAGTTTTGGTTGGCATCTGTGGCATTTTTGGGGCACATTGTGTCTGGTGAAAGGTCGATTCCCAATAGACTAAGGCAATGAAGAATTGGCCAAGGCCCACAACTCCAACATAGATAAAGAGTTTTCGGCGCTTGGCAGGGTACTACAGATGGTTCGTAGAGGGATTTTCTTCTATCTTAGATCCTTTGACTAAACTCACTCAGAAGAATGTCAAGTTCGAATGGTCAGAAGCTTGTGAGAAGAGTTTCGAAGAGTTGAAAACCAGGCTGACCACAACCTAAGAAACTCTTTATCTTTGTTGGATGCTTCTAGAGTTAGGTTGGGATAGTATTGATGCAGAGAGGCAAGGTGATAGCATATGCCTCCAGACAGCTTAAGACTAATGAGAAGAACTATCCAACTCATGATCTTGAGGTAGCTGCTATAGTGTTTGCTCTAAAAATCTAGAGACATTTTCTTTATGGTAGGCACATAGATGTGTTTATGGAACACAAGAGCCTGCAGTATATATTCAGCCAGAAGAAGTTGAACCTAAGGTAGAGGAGATGGTTGGAACTGTTGAAAGATTATGACATGAGCATTCTCTATGACCCAGGTAAATCTAATGTAGTTGTTGATGCTCTTAGCAGGTCAACCATGGGAAGCAATGCTCACATTGAGGACCGAAAGAAAGAATTAACTAAATAGGTGCACAAATTAGCTCATTTTGGGGTGCAGATTGAAGATTCTGATGAAGGTGGTGCCATTATCAGAAATAGGGCAGAGTCATCCTTAGTAGTGGAGGTGCCCCCTCCAACGATGAAGAAAGAAGTTATAAGTTTTCTAGGAAGATTAAATTATATCAGCTGATTCATAGCTCAATCTACGATGATTTGCAAGCCCATTTTTAAGTTATTGAGAAAGGATACATTTACATAATAGCCCAAAGAATGTCAAACTGCTTTCGATACCATCAAGGGCTATTTGTCTAACCCACTAGTGTTAGTCTCTCCGCGAGAAAGAAGCCAATTATTGTTGTACCTATCTATCTCAGATAATGCATTTGGATGTGTTCTAGTTTAGCATGATGGAACAGGAAAGAAGAGCGAGCAATCTACTATCTAAGCAATAAGTTTACTCCATACGAGGCCCGATATACTTATTTGGAGAAAACTTGCTGCGGTTTGACTTAGGTTGCTCAAATATTAAGATATTACCTATCATAATACACTACTTGCCTCATTTCAAAGATGGACCCATTGAGGTATATCTTTCAGAAGGCGATGCCAACCGGAAGGTTAGCCAAATGGAAAATGCTTTTGACTGAGTTTGATATCATGTATGTAACTCAGAAAGCGATCAAGGCACAGGCCTTAGCTGATCATCTTGTGAAACATCCGGTGGATGATTATTATGAACCTCTCAAAACTTACTTTCCAGTTGAAGAGGTATCATATAAGGTGAAGACATGTGTGAGGCATATCCCGGGTGGCGAATGTTCTTTGATGGAGTGGTAAATTGCCGAGGTAGTGGAGTTGGAGTAGTCTTGGTACCAGAATCTGACTAACATTATCCTATAACTACAAAACTTCAATTTTGCTATACTAATAACATGGTTGTATACGAATCTTGCATTCTTGGCATGGAGATGGCCATCGACATGAATGTCCAAGAGTTGTTAGTCATTGGGATTCAAATTTGTTAATTTATCAGGTTCAAGGAGAATGAGCTATAAAGAACCCAAAGATCATACCATATGTACAACTAGTACAGAGGTTACCCAAGAGGTTTTGGAAGATCGAGTTTAAGCATACCCCAAGGGTGCAAAATGAGTTTTCCGATGGCCTTGACACTATTTCTTCAATGATCCAACATCCGAATTGATATATATCAATCTCGTGGAAATAAATTTGAAAGAGAAACCTTCCCGTTGTTCACATGTTGAAGTGGAAACAGATGGAAAACCTTGGTATTTTGATATAAAAAGGTATTTAGAGACCGAAACCTATCCTTAAAGTGCTACTTCTAATCAGAAAAGGGCCATATGTCGACTGGCTAACAACTTCTTTCCAAGCGGGGAAATTCTTTATAGAAGGACTCTAGATCTGAGCCTCCTAAGATATGTGGATGCCACAGAAGCTACAAAACTTCTTAAACAAATACATACAGGGATCTATGACACTCATATGAGTGGACTTACTTTAGCAAAGAAGATCCTTTGAGCAGGTTATTTTTGGAGAACTATGGAACATGATTGTTGCAAGTTTGTGCAAAAATGTCATCAATTCCAGGTACATGGTGATTTAATTCGACTACCCCCTCAGGAACTCAAAGTTATGAGTTCTCCTTGGTCATTTGTAGCTTAGGGCATGGATGTTATTGGTCCAATAGAGCCATTTGCCTCCAATGGTCATAGATTTGTCTTGGTTGCCATTGATTACTTTACCAAGTGGGTGGAAGCAGTCCCCTACAAGTTCAGGATGAAGAAAGTGGTAGCTGATTTTATGCGCAACAACTTGATATGTCGATTTGGGATATCAGATTCCATCATCACCGATAATAGGGAAAATCTCAACAATAATTTGATAAAAGAGATATGTGAGCAATTCAAGATTACTCATCGAAACTCGACAACGTATCATCCACAAATGAATGGAATCGTAAAAGCTACCAACAAGAATATTAAGAAGATCCTAAGGAAAATGATGGACAGGTACCAAGGATGGCATGAAATGCTACCCTATGCCCTATTGGGTTATCACATGACTGTCAGAACATCAATTGGAGTAACTCAGTATTTGTTGGTGCAAGGAACAGAAGCAGTAATACCTGCTAAAGTTGAAATACCATCGTTGAGAGTTATTCAAAAAGCTGAGTTAAGTGATGTAGATTGGGTTTGTAACTGGATTGAACATTCAGCTTTAATTGATGAAAAGAGGATGACAACCATCTGCTATGGTTAGTTATATCAACAGAGGATGATTCATGCTTTGAATAAGAGAGTAAGGTCTCGGAGGTTCAAAGTTGGGCAATTAGTTTTCAAGCATATCTTTCCCAATCAAGATGAATATAAAGGAAAGTTTGCACCAAACTGGCAAGGGATATACATTGTTTGCAAGGTTCAATCAGGAGGAGCGATAATTTTGTCAGAGATGGATGGTCAAGAGTGGCCAAAACCGATCAATTCAGATGTTGTCAAGCAATATTATGTTTGAAAATTCAGATTTTTCTTTATTTATTTCCTTGTAGTTGTATTATTTTGCTGGTATTCGTTTTGCATTTATTTTAAAAAATTATTTCTCCATGTAATAAACTATATTTGACCTAAATTCTCAAGAATGAGATACATAGATGGCCGATGTCGGCCTCGGTCATCACCTTATCTCTTTTATTATCATTTTGCTTTTGAATTATGTTTGACCTGAATTCTCAAGAATGAGATATGTAGGCGGCCTATGTCGGCCTCGGTCATTTTCTTATTTAAATTTATAGTTTTTTCCTCCAAAGGGGAACTACGTTTTTCACCTGATTCCTACCTTAATGGGATACGTAGGTGCCACAACGACTCGGTCATACTCTTATAAAGAAAACTGGGATAGAATGTTTTGAGAGGAACTCAAAAATTCTCAACAAGAAGGTTTATCTCCAACAAGACAAAATTTAAAGCATGTCGGAAATTTCAATCGCTGCGAAATTTTTGAGGAAATCTTAAAAATCCTCAAAGTTCTTCTAACTAGATGGTAATTTATTACAATATTTAACTGAGATAGAATTTTTGAAAGGAACTCAAAAATTCTCAACAAAGAGGTATATCCTCAACAAGTTAGAGTTTAAGATATATTAGAAATCTTAACTGGGACAAAATTTTTGAGAAAATCTCAGAAATTTCTCAAGGGTCTTTAATCAAGCTTGTAATCTACCAAGACATTTAACTGGGACAGAAGTTCTAAGGATGACCTCAAAATTTCATTGAGTATTACCAACAGTCTGAAGATAACTTGGAAGATTCCTAGCGTGATTAGAGGCTCAAAGATAACTTCAAGTGACTCCCGAACATTGACAAAAGTTCGAAATGAACTGCAAATATCTCTTGTACTGTAAAAGTTTAGAGTCAACTACAATACGTTGGGAAAGTCGTATTAGATTTTTTCAACTTAAAAGAGCTCTCAAACCTCCCAAACAAGCTGCCAAACATATTGAAGCTTCGAACTAAACATGTTTATTTGAGCTTTATATGACATGACATTTGACAGTGATTTTTATCAAAATTGTATTTCAAGACTTATTCTATTTAAAATAGTTTTGCATTTTTGGTTTGATATCAATCAATAGGAGGGAGATTAGAGCAATCAGTTGGAGATAGCAAGTCAAGGGACAATCAATCGAAGACAACAAGATGAAGAGCAGGCAACCGAAGAATCAACATAGATCAGTTCGCTTCAAAACTAAGAAATTTTTTTTGAATGCAGGGAAAATTTTTATAGGTCTTATTTACAATAGAACGACTGAGATATGAACAATTTTGTCTCACACAAATTCTTAGCAAGTCATCATATTTTATTTTCAAGTTACTAAGAGGGTCATTTTACATTATCGCCAAGAGGGTCATTTCATCATCATCGCCAAGAAGGCCATTTTATTTTTAAGTTGCCAAGAAGGCCATTTCATCATCATCGTTAGGAGGACCATTTCATCACCATCGCCAAAACGGCCATTTCATCATTTCGCCAAGAGGGCCACTTTCATCATTCATTGCCAAAAAGGTCATTTTATTTTTAGGTTGTCAAGGGGTCTATTTCATCATTCATTGCCAAGAGGGCCATTTTATTTTCAAGTTGCCAAGAGGGTCATTTCATCATTCATTGCCAAGAGGTCCATTTTATTTTCAAGTTGCCAAAAAAGCCATTTTATTTTCAAGTTGCCGAGAGGGCTATTGCATATTCATTACCAAAAGAGCCATTTTATTTTCAATTTGCTGAGAGAGCCATTGCATATCCATCGCCAAGAGGGCCAATTTCATCATTCATTGCCAAGAAGGACATTTTATTTTCAAGTTGCCAAGGAGGTCATTTCATCATTCATTGCCAAGAGGGCCATTTTATTTTCAAGTTGCCAAGAGGATCATTTCATCATTCATTGCCAAGAGGGCCATTTTATTTTCAAGTTGCCAAAAGAGCCATTTTATTTTCAAGTTGCCGAGAGGGTCATCGCATATTCGTCGCCAAAAGAACCATTTTATTTTCAAGTTGTCTAGAGGGCCATTGCATATTCATCACCAAGAGGGCCATTTTATTTTCAAGTTGCCAAGAGAGCCATTACATATTCATTGCCAAGAGGGTCATGTCATCATTCACTGCCAAGAGGGCCATTTTATTTTCAAGTTGCCAAGAAGGTCATTTCATCATCATCGCCAAGAGGGTCATTTTACTTTCAAGTTGCCAAGAGGACCGTTTAATCATTCATTACCAAGAGGGTCATTTAATCATTCATTGCCAAGAAGGCCATTTCATCATTCATTGCCAAGAGGGCCATTTTACTTTCGAGTTGCCAAGAGGGTCATTTCATCATCAACGCCAAGAGGACCATTTTGTTTTCAAGCTACCGAGAGGGCCATTTCATCATCCATCTTTGAGAGGGTCATTGCATGTTCAAACTGCTGAAAGGGCCATTGCATTTTCAAGCTGTCAAGAAAGGCATCATTCTTTATTGTCGAGATAGTCATCATCATGTTGCATCATATCGATTTTTTATCTATCACGTCAAAAAGAAGAATATGTGTTGAACATATAACATCCCTATATTAAAGTTATGTCTTTTCCTAATAATTTTTGAAAATTATTCTCACCAGAGGCAATACTTCCGATCTGAGTAACAATATACCAAGAATTTTGAAAACTATGTCCATGTATTCAGTTCTCAATTATGAATGTGAAGAGCTCCACATTTATGGTTGAGAGGTTGCAAGCCGCTTTTTCATAATTCAATTTGCTTGTCACTCCTCCTGAACTAAAGGTTATCTCAAAATAAGAGATTTTCTCTTCAACCGATGGAGTCGAACTATAAGCTACCTAATTTCTAAGTCCAAGGATATATAGGCGAACTCAATTTTGAATACTCACCTGTGTTCCAACAATTGCTCATAAATTCTCACTCCCTAGCAGTCCAACTCCTCCATAATTCGATGTTGGGATAGCTTTTGAATTCTTTCAAAATCATGCGTAAAATCAAGTGTTTTGAACTACAAGTGGCTCTAATTCTCATGTAACCTGAGATATATAGGAAATCCAAAACTAGGGCCCGACCATAATTTTCCAAAGTCCGTACCAAGAGCATCTTAGAAGATGAAGCTGTGGTCAGCTAAAAATTGAATTTGTCAAATTTTTTGTCCATGATCTCTTTTATCGATCATACCCAAAGAAAGGAAAAGTTGTTGACATCTAATTTTTACCCTCCAAATTACAAATTAATCATCGACCTTTTAATTTTAACAATTTAAAATAATTAGCTTTCAAAAATACGAAAAATAGTTTCGCAAATAAATTTCAGTTTTATTTTAGAAGTTATTATTTCGAAATTTGATTTAATTATTTCAGGTCGACAATATTGAAAGCTCTTTAGTTAATTTGTATTAATTCATCGTATAGTAAAATTAGTTGATCGAATTCAATTTGACTATATTTAATAGGCTTAAATCGTAATCAAATTGGCCAATTTCTAAACCAAATATCCTTACCCATGTGTTAAACCCCGTATTTCTTTAAATTAAGGATAATTATACAATTGAAAAATTTTGTTGTGGATGTCACGTAATTTGAACTTAAGTATATTCCCGGTGCATGATTAGAGCAACAAGTGAACTTGGCGTGCATAATTAAGTTTGAGTCGGAAGTCCTCAATTGGATCAAAATAGAAAAGTTTGGGACCTAATTGATCAA
>JAABOM020000101.1:18225489-18240258 GCA_011800125.2 Solanum clarkiae
ATATGAAATTCATTGTAAGTACGTGTCCTAAAAGAGAACTTACTAATTTTATAACATAATATTCTTACAAATTCTATAATAACAAGTTAGTTATAATCCAAGTCAATAAAGGAAACTCGTTCTTAATTATATTCCATATATTTAGGAGTATTCGAATTAGTTTAGAATTTATATTGTTGACATTATTAAATAGAATAAAGATATATAATAAAGATAATAAAATAATAATTGGAGAAACATAGTGAAAAGACAATTTCGTTTGAAGAAGATACTTTTAATGAAAGATAAAAAGTTTAAAAAATATTATTAAGTACCTTCACATTTTTAATATAATATAAATAGATAGATGGATAATTGCACTAAGAAAGACGGCTATAACTAGTTAAAAGAAAAAAAATAAATCAAACTCTCTTATTTACAGTTTGGTTGAATGAGCTTAACAACAACTTTTAGCCCATTTTAAATCTTGACAAGTATTTGACAAAATTTAGAGTGTATAGGGGTGTGCAAGAATCAAATCGATTGATAAATTTAATCGATAAAAATATTATTGATTTATTGTTATTGGATTATTAGGTTATCGGGTTTTTAATGGTTTTAGAAAAAATTATTGCATTATCGGTTCGATATCGATTTTTACTATTGAGTTATTGGGTAAATCGATAACCCAATAAGATTATAATAATTCAATATTTTACCCCTTCGTAAATATTAAACATTAGTAATTTAATAGTAATATGACACTATAGTAGTACTTTACCTATTTTAATCTTTATCATACTTAAGTGATTAGTTAACTACTCTAGTATTTAGTCTTTAATTAATCTTTACTCTTTTGTATTCCATCTGTTTTTATTAATGCAAATTCTCATTATCATCCTTATCGGGTAAACCAAAAATCGAATGTTAAGGACTTAAAATCAATAAATCGAAAATCGATAAAAAATATTTTATTGATTTGTTATTGATTTAGCATATTTAAAAATTAAAAACCAATAAATCAAACTGATAATGTATAAAATCGAACCAATTCGACGAATGCACAACATTAAAACTAAGTTATTTTAAGTAAAAATATGCTAAAAGCAATAAAATTTAACCACCTCAACTTATCATTTCTAGCTTGCAAAATTATTTTAGTTTAATTAATATTCTAACTTTTTTTTTAATCTTTATATTATTTGTATCTCTTATAAATTAAGTTTCGGTACTTAAAAATTATTGAAGTTTTCAGCACTTAAAACTTAAAAGGTATACTACTAAGGTACTATACTTAAATTCGACCAATTCAATCGAGCAGTCGTTGTTCTTTACTCCCTGCGTTCGATTTTGTATAACTTTGTTGACTTGACATTTCTTCTTAAAAAAATTATTTGTCCAAGAATTCTTTTTCTTAATTATATTTTTTGCAAATTTAAATTTGATTACTATTTATTTGGTAGCTGGTTAGGTTTATGTGGATTAGTAATATAGAAATTAATTATAAGAAAATTTACGTATTATTGATGCAGGTATAGTTATTCATGTATTAGTTACTTCATCTTCTATCCTATATAAAATAATACATAAATTCACTTATAGCTTATACATGTTCTAGTCATACAGATTTCTAAATAGCAAATCAAACAGTTTACTAATTCTATACATGAATAATTTACCTCATAACCGACAAATAAACGTGGTAGTATTACTAATGCAAGATTTAATACCTACATAACTCACCTCTAATCAACTACATATGATTATATAACTATTTAATACTTCATCCTTCTTTTTTAGTTGTTCACTATTGCAAAAATATAACTTCACTTTTACTTGTCATTTTTAACATAACAAGAAAAATAATTTAGTATCTTTTTTTTTCCTTTATCCTTCACATTAGCTCATACTCCAATAAGGATGAAATCAATCTAGCTGCCTAGAGACGAGCAGTACAATCCGAGATACCTATACTCGAGTTAAGTGTCTTGAGTTGCATTTTTCGTCTCTAGGCAACCAAATTGGCTCATCCTTATCAGGACGAGTCCCAAATCGATTATCGAAGTTGGTTTTTGAGTAAAGAACTATTTTCTTAAAAAATATTTTTAACTCTCTAGCAAAAACTAATAGATATTTTTTAAAAATATTTTTCATTCAACAATCAAATACTAAAAAATATTTTTTCACTCACTAACCAAATATGAGAAATTAGTTAGAAATTAAATTGTTTTCGAGGAAAATATTTTACATGAAAAATGTTTTCATTTCATACCAAAAACAATCACATTAATTAATATAAATATTATGATAAAATTCTCTTATTAATTACTTTATCTGTCCCAAATTAAATTAAATTCTGAGGATTTTTTCAAGATTCAAAATAACAGTAATATTTTTTCAAAGTTTAAGATGAATGTTCGAACTTTTTTCCACATTTACTCCTTTCATTTATTGAAGGTCTACATTTTCTAGAAGATAAATTATAGTATTATATTATATATTTATGATTTCACAAAAGACAATAGTGAAAAGTATTATTTAAACTTTGACTTTAAGTGTTTTTTTAAATATGTCACAAATACAAATAAAGTAAAATGGAGGGAGTATTATTTATTTAAAGCATATGAAATTTGATAAATAAAGGGATAAAGTATTAAGGGTAAGTATGTATATAAAGGTGTGTACGTATTTGTATGTCATACTATTAAAATATACTTGAGGCTTTGGTGAAAGCGCGTCAGTGGACACCGGTAGATGAAAAGGCAGACGACATTCAAAGTCGTTATTCAAACTTCAACTCCTTCCATTGTTTTTCAATTCTTTCCACAAACAAACCTCATACGCAAATCACCCTCTTTATTGGTACCAATATTTTCACTAATTTTTTTCCTTAGCTTCCTTTTCTTTTCTCCATTCCCCAACTCATTTTTCTGGGTTCTTGAACAAAGTTTTCCTATACCCAACTGTTGTTTCTGGGTTCTAGGGGATTTCTTATTTAAAAAGGAAGGATTTTTTTGGGAGTATTAGTGATGGTGACAAAGTTCCTTTTGTTGTTTCTATTCTTGGTTTCCTCTGGTTGTGTGGTGGCCACTGAAGGATTTTACAGTTTCAGAAATCTGAATTTTAGTGCTTCTGGGATTGAATTCCCTGAGCATCCAAGCTTCAATGCTGTTACTTCTTCTGCAACCTCAGATTGCAACTATGGGGTTTCTGAGAAATCAACTACCCATTCTATAGCTCAAGAAGTAGATGGGTCTGATGGGAAAGATGAATCAGATGTTTCTACATTTGGAAAAGAATCGGTGAAGTTTCATCTTAGGCACAGATCGGCTGGTCAAAAAATTGAGGCTAAAGACTCAATTTTTAGGGATTTGAGTAGGATTCAGACATTGCGTACAAGAATAGTAGAGAAGAAAAACCAGAATACCATTTCAAGACTTGCAAAAAGTAGTGAAAAACATGAGATTGCTCATGCTCCGGCAGCCGCCTCGCCGCCACGGGAGTCTTTGTCCTATGAACTCTCTGGCAAGCTCATGGCAACTTTGGAGTCAGGGGTGAGTCTTGGTTCAGGAGAGTACTTCATGGATGTCTTTGTGGGTACACCTCCTAAGCACTTCTCTTTGATTCTTGATACTGGTAGTGATCTTAATTGGATTCAATGTGTTCCTTGCTATGATTGTTTCGAACAAAATGGCCCCCATTATGATCCTAAAGACTCTACTTCTTTTAGAAATATAAGTTGTCATGATCCAAGATGTCAATTTGTTACATCCCCTGATCCTCCACAACCTTGCAAGTCTGAGAATCAGACTTGCCCTTATTACTATTGGTATGGTGATAGCTCCAACACGACTGGTGATTTCGCTCTAGAAACGTTTACTGTTAACCTCACAACGCCAAGTGGAAGTGAATTTAAGAAGGTGGAAGATGTGATGTTTGGTTGTGGTCATTGGAATAGAGGGCTGTTTCATGGTGCTGCTGGTCTGTTAGGACTTGGGAGAGGGCCACTTTCCTTTGCTTCTCAGCTTCAATCTTTATATGGTCATTCTTTTTCTTACTGCCTTGTCGATAGGAATAGCAATTCTAGTGTCAGCAGCAAATTGATTTTTGGTGAAGATAAGGACCTTTTGAAGCATCCACAATTGAATTTTACTTCATTGGTCGGTGGCAAAGAAAATCCTGTGGATACTTTCTACTATGTGCAGATAAAATCTGTCGTAGTTGGAGGAGAGGTACTGAATATACCGAAGGAGACATGGAATTTGTCTCCAGAAGGTGTTGGTGGTACAATCATTGATTCAGGAACCACATTGAGTTACTTTGCTGAACCAGCCTATGAGATTATAAAAAATGCATTTGTCAATAAAGTCAAGGGCTATCCCGTTGTACAAGATTTTCCTATTCTGAATCCATGTTACAATGTGTCTGGAGTGAAGAACGTGGAATTTCCATCGTTTGGAATTGTTTTTGGCGATGGAGCTGTATGGGATTTCCCTGTAGAGAACTATTTCATCAAACTCGATCCAAAGGATATCATTTGTCTGGCAATTCTTGGGACTCCTCGGTCAGCTTTGTCCATAATTGGAAACTATCAACAGCAGAATTTTCATATCTTGTATGACACCAAGAGGTCCAGACTGGGATATGCACCAACAAAATGTGCGGATGCTTGATTTTTTGTTTGTCCAGGATTCTTGGGGTGTAAGGTGGGGATATTGTACACATAGTGGGATGGAAAAAAAAAGTTGTGTTCATTCTTTCCTGAACTTAAAAATAGTTCACATACATTATAGCTCTTTAATTTTTTTTAACTGTAGATGATTTTATGTTGCCTACATAAACTGGCAACTATGTAACAAAACTATTATTGGAGATTTACTCACATTTTGAAAGTCTGAATCATTGCATTTAAAGTTTGATTCATGCGTTGAATCTAGTTGCCTCAAGTGCTTTTCTGATACCTGCAATATGATTGTGTATCTCGATACCTCTGTAGCTGCTGGACTTCTCAAAAGAACATCTCCATTGTTGATTGAGAGCATCAGTTTACAAGAATTAAATGCAAAAGGCAAAACAAGCAGAAATGTGGAGTTCAAATGGTCAAAATTGATATTTCCTTCTGTCAACCTACATTGAAGTGCTTAATCCTGAAGTCTTATATTCAATCTTCTTAGCCAAATAGAGTGAACAATCATGTGAAAAAGATCAAATCTTTTTGGAGGGCCATTCATCACAAAATGCCTTTGAACTTGTTTCACTCTCCTATGCATTCTCAAGTACTGACTCTGAGAAATGCTCATCAATATCTTCTTGATGTTTGGTATGTCTTCCGCAGCCACTTTCACAGAAAAAGTATTCCAGTTCAAGACATCATTAAATGGTGGTACATAACCATCTGAAATCAACACAGGAACACACTCTGCGTAAATTGCTTCAACAACTCTTGGGCTTGCAACCTCATAGCCACTCGGGCAGAGACAAAACTTGCTGTTCTTCAACATAGTTTCATAAGATTTACCTGGTGGAAGTTTTTCATAAACCAGAACATCTTGGTCTTTCCCTTCCCATTGTTGCATCAGTTTGTGCCTTATGGCACCATGTAAACCACCAGCAAAGAAAGCAAGAATTGATCGTCTTGATGGCGATGGACCTCCGATGAGTCCCGTTGTATCATCCGTCTTGATATTAACTTCGGGTAACGATACATCTTTCCGAGGATTAAACCCTTCTGAAGTATTCCCATTGCATAGAACTCTTATTGAATTGTTGAAGAGCTGTGGCACATATGAAGTTGTGTATGGCCCCTGAAAATTGATTATACTTCTCATATAAGAAAGACATTTTGATCTCAATGGTAGATATCATAACTTCTCATATAAGTAGGATTTAACTTGTACGTACTGACAATGCAAAGAATTTTACTCACATATTGTAAACAGTTACCCATAGTTATCTTTTAGATGACTTGATAGGTTAAAAACTGTTTTACACATTAGTGAGTACATAAAAGTTAAACTCTATTGTGAAGGAAAACTCGACAACTTACCCAATCGTGGCAGGAGAGCATGAAGTGATCAGCACCAAAGCTTGTATTCCAGAAGGAATGTCTTGAAGAGATGACATGAATATAGTCAGCAACTGTTCTAACCAATGGCATTCCTGCCATGGCCACCCGAGACATATAGATATCTAACCATTACAACCACGCTAAACGGAAGGAAATACACTAAGGCCTCCTCTGGATCTTTTGTTCTGTACATATTTCCCTTTTCCATTTCATAAATGAACCTTCCCTCTGTTGAATATATACTCCTACATGGACCATTATGGAATATCGGAAGTTCACCTTCCTCATACACATATATCTTGAAGTTCTTCTCCATTTCAAGATAGCTCCTAGCAGTACAACATATAAGCAAAAACGTTATGTAAATGTAGATGAACGTGACTACACTAGAAATATTACCTGTGAAAGGCATTTGTGTTGCGATAAATAGGACCTTGAGGAACATAATCAGGATCTTGATGATTTGATATCATGCTTCCATTTCTAGCAGCTTCTCTTATGGATGACCTAGCTTTTGCTAAAATGGCCTCCAGCCTCTCCAACCTGCTATACCTTTTAACTACTCCAGTCGTTTCATCCCTATGCTCTTCTCCTTCATTCATTTCATCCTTCCAATTATCTTCAACTCCTTCTTAATACGGTAGCAAATCACAGGACAAATTAACAATATTAGATACTTGTGGAAAACAGAACAAAATAATAACAAGGACAACTGAAATTTACTCTGAGAAGTTGATTAGAAAATGAGTCTTTTGCTGCTAGCTCAGGATCAAGGAAGGGCCCGACCACAAGGGTCTATTGTATGCAACCTTACCTTACATTTCTGCAAGAGGTTGTTTCCAAGACTTGAACCCATGACCTCGTGGTCACTTGGCAACAACTTTACCAGTTGTTGAAATTAACTAGGCGAACTTACTTGCAAATGCTGATCTTTTTCTTCATAACTTGTCAAAGACCGTAACGAGTAAGAGCTCAATAATCCAACTGATCTCCATGTCCAAGAAGAAGTATTAAGTGATAGTAATACATAAGAACTCTGAGGACTTAATGTCCAAGCAAGGACTGAAACAAGAACCAAAGGGATGAAAATCAAGAAAGCAAAGGACGACAAAGATGAAGGCAATTGTAGCTTCTTGGGAGACCACATTATTCTATCAATGGACATGCATGACCTTAGAAGAAAAAAACAGTAGTAATTACTTTGGTATGCTCCATCCATTCCATTTTAACTTAAATGTATACAACTTATGAAAAACATTTAAAGATAAAGTTTGACTATACTTTCCACTGTTGTCCTTTGTAAAGTCATAGATGTGTAGTACTTTCTCCGTCCCATATCATATAAGCATCTTTCTATAAATATTTGTCTCATATTATATGACTCTTACTAAATTAAGATAGAATTAATTATTTTTTTTCATTTTACCTCCACCATTCATATAACATTTGAAAATTTCAAGAGGCCGATTAATTATTATATATATTTTTTAACTTAATTTAATGTACATTGATATAAATAAAGAGTAAAATGGTAAAATTTATTAGTGTATTAATAATTTCTTAATCACCATATAAAATGAAAAATGCTCATATAATATAGGATGGAGGTAGTATAATTATCTCTTGAAAATATAAGACTTCAATAAATGAAAGAGCAAATATGAAAAAAATTTTAAGCATTAATCTTAAATTTTGAACAATTCAACTATTTTAAACACTAAAAAAAAATCTAAAAAAGTTTAACTAATTTGAGATGGACAAAGTACTATTCTTTTCTGGCACCACATTAATCTCTCTCCACATTTACTAAAAGATAAAGATGAAAATATAACAACTTATTATACCTTAAGTTTCTAAAATAATAACTATTTTTGAACAATTACTTTTAGTAATTATTCCCTCCGTCTCATTTTACGTGACATCCTTTCTTTTTTATCTATTTCAAAAAGAATATTACCTTACTCAAATTGAAAACAAATTATCTTTAAAATCCCCTTTTTACTCTTAATGAAATGATTCTCGGTCATACAAAAATCTAAGAATGATTTTAGACCACAAGTTTCAAAAGTCTTACTTTTTTTTAGGAGTGGGCGTTTGATTCTTCGGTTTGGTGTTGTTGAAGTTCTGTTTGGTTTTTTGGTATTCGGTTCGATTTTTTGGTGTTCGATTTTTTAAAAATAAGCACCATATTCCGCACCAAACTAGATCGGTTCAGTTCGATTTTTCAACTTCGATTCGATTTGTTTCGGTATTTCTAAAACAGTTTTTCAGTGCTAAGTAAAAATAAAATAAAAACGATTTAATCTGTACTAAAAGTATATATAATAAATTACTTCAATATTTTAATATTGTATACTTTATAGATAATTGTAAATTCATAGCATAATTATCTACAAATAAAATTTAAAAAATCAACTTACTTAATACCGAGGTTAAATTAGAACATTATTAAGTGCAAAGGACTTACTAACTGATGGGAGATGCAAATGATTCTTTAAAACTATGCAACCGCTAAACACAACAATCAAGAATACGACAAAAAACACAACATCCAAATGACTTTTTTTCATAATGACTAAAGCTCTTTCCAATGATTAAAATTGGGTTGGGCTTGAGTTAACATTTAAATACAAAAATTTAGAAGTATTAAATTATTAATATAATAAAATTTTGGTTTCTCGATGCACTACGGTTTCGAGACCCTTACGCCATAAAGCGAACTGTAGAATCGAAGTTTCCGAAAAACAGAACCAAAATAGAACCGAAGAATCGGAAAATCGACACCAAAAAACCAAATTAATTCGATTTGGTATATTTTTTGATTTTTTGGCGATCCCTACCTTATTTTTAAATACCGTGCCAAATAAAAAAATACCTAGAAGAGAGAGAATAGGACAATTAAATGAATTAGAGGGAACAACCTGTTTTATGGGGATGTCCGATTTGCTAAGCTTCCTTAAACGTCAAGATTCCTAGTTGTCTGGAAATTCGAATGATATGAATCCATAATAAGTGACTTTTTAAAAGTTTTAACACATCCATTGAGAAAATCATTTAATAATATTAGTACTGACTGATCCTAATCTACTCGAAATAAGATGTATTGTACTCCTTCCGTTTACTTTTATTTGTCAATTTGGTACATTTCTAAAAAAGCAATAAATATAATTAATGATAATTTTACTATAACACTCTTTATTTTATATTTAATAAATTTAATATTTTGAAAAAAATGATCGCTGTTGATAATAAGATAAATTCAGATTTCAATAACAAATTGTCTTTTATTTTTTTTTAAAAAAAATACGATAAATAAAAATAAACAGAACTTGCCTTCAAATAATTTAGGCACAATATATAAATTGACCCCTTAACTTGGAGTGAAATTTTAAGTTGGAACTCAAACTTTCAAAGTGCATAAATAAGCACTCCAATGCTTACTTGATAAAAAACGGGGAAGTTAGAGTGGTTATTTGTGCACTTTAAAAGTTTGAGTTCCAACTTAAAATTTCGCTCATATTGTACCAATAATTTATTAGAGAAGGGTCCGTCACCGGAACGCATGTTAATCTCCCATTGTACTTTTCAGCACTCCCAACATATGAATTATCTATCACTTTCTTTAATTTCTTTGTCTTCTCTTTTGTGAATGATGAATTTGTGGAATGACGTAATAGAGTTGTGGCAAGGTACTTTTATAACTTAATTAATAGAAGTTAAAAGGAAAAATTAGCAATCGTTAGTCGTTCAAGATGGGATATGGGAGAGATGGATTTGAGGATTTTCCAGGGTTGGTGAAGCTGAAGAATGGACGAAGCAAACCATTGCGTTTTCCGAAGCACTTCGTTCTAGCTTGATGACTTATTTCTCAAGCAATTTAACAGCTGCAGGACAATATTGAAACATCACTCTCAATAGGCTTGGAATGTATCTAGTCGCTTCAGAGACATCACAGTAAACATTAACTGGGATGAACCTATTCATTTTTGGATAGTTTTTTTGTAACGTTGAATCAAGATTTCTCCATTTTTCCATACCAGACGGAAGAGAATTCACCAAAATGCTATCAACCCCATATCACTTTCTCTGCTCATCCAATAAGCACTTGTCCAAAGTAAATCTATATGTACTGACTGATACATCAATATGTTTTGATCATTCGTTCAAAGTAAGGCACATGGAAGAGAAAATATTAGTATGGATGATCGCTAGAACTCATTTAACGTCAACTGATTGTAGATATCACAAGATATGATACTTCAACAGTGCGAGAACATCGCTATCAACAGAGAGTTACATTTTAATCATAAAAACAAGGAGTTACATAAATTAAAGGCAGTAAAGACAGCTGTAGGAAATGAAGTTTTGATGCAAGCAAGGGACGAATAATAGGACATAGTATGAAAATGGCTAGCTTGACTATAAGCCTTTTGGGACCAAAATTATATCAGAAGCACCGAAGCAAAACATCATATTTTGGAGGAAATAAGATAGAACAAATACTCTAAACTATCTAAATCTTTGGATAAACATTTGTGACTTGAAAGTCATCCCCCATGATAGTCTTGAGTGAGTAAAGTCTATTGGGAGTGCAGGACAATATTGAAACGTCATTCCCAATAGACTTTACCCCCTCAAGACTATCATGGGGATGACTTTCAAGACTATCTTGAAAAGCTTACGGGAAGTAAACCTTAGGGGTCAACTGAAGCCTGTTACAGCGGCAATTATCATAATAAATTAGAACTTGCTTCGACTTCTAGAAGCGAAGGATTGTACTGACTATCTAAAAGCAAAATGCAGGGGATATTAAATGATCTTGTTTACAAACAGCTTTACATTGAAAAATGGGCTTGGTTGACAATCTTGAAAGAATTGTGATCATAATCACCCATAGAAGATCCATAATCTGCGAGACATGAGAGCTTTTGACGTCCATGGCTGTCACTTCCTTTGAACAAAACATATTTGCTAGTTTTGAGTGTCTTGGCCCTCTGGACTTTCATATATATAGTGGGCTCCAAGATTTCGAAAATTTGTATTTCAAGCCAAAATGACTATGAACTTGACTAGATAAAGCTGAATGACTTGTAGAGAAATATTTATGAAAAAAAAAAAATTTAAACTACTTAACATTTTAATCCTTTTGGATGACTTCTAGAAGTCAAACAAAAATAAGCGACTTCTCTGATCATTTACCTTAGCAATTTTGAATTGGATCCCATCAATGTTTTACCTTCTCTGGTGAAGTTCATATATGAAATGTATCTACACCACAGAAAGATCTGAAATACCTTCTCGTATCTTATAAAGTAACGAGATTGATACTTTACTTGCTTAAGTATTACAATAATTACTATTGACATAATTAAATGGAAACTGATCCAATGTAAAGAATGATACTTACCGTGATTGCAATCTTGACATACTTACCAAAGATGGGATTGCCAGTTAAACAACGAAATCAGTTCTGCAGGAATGATCGCAATGAGAGCTGAGCTGATTTCACATGGACGTCTTAAATAGATAAAAGAAGATGAATAACAAACGTAGACCAATATGAACTATGAAGAGAGGTTGCACCATAGTCTAATGAGCACTTCGAAAAAATAGTAAATCAAAGATATATATAGCTAAACAAGACTTGTGGTTCATAGTTCACTAGTAGAACACTCTAAACTATTTTAGTCTTTGGATAAACACAAGTGACTTGAAAGTTGTCCCCCATGATAGTCTTGAGCGAGTAAAAACTTGGAATGTATCTAGTCGCATCAATGACATCACCATAAACATTAACTGGGATGAACCTCTTCGATTCTGGATTATACAAAGCTAGTTTGCTGATATTTTGTATCACGATTTCTCCATCTTTCCAAATTAATATTGGTCGAAAAGAATGTCTAGTTATACGACCATGCTTAAGAGCCCATACTGTTTCACCCACCAGATATTAATATAATCGGAGCACATGTTCACATGATCAGTCAAACATAGATAATCCCCTAACTTTACTAGCGTCAAGCGCCAGGATTCAGATTCAGATTTCAGACCAGGTGGAACTGGAAGGGACTTGATCATTTCTGTCTCAATATCAAAGGAGTAAATGCAGTCATTTGTTTTTTTGCTGTCCATCCAATGAATAGCACCATTGACACAAGCCTTGCCAAAATTATACTGTACCGTATACGGAATTTCACCCACCTTTCTCTATTTCTCACCAACTCCAAGAGTATTAGCCTCCAATTCTGATACTTCAGTAAACCTTCTATCTACTAATGTCACTGCTTTATACTGTCAAGACTCTTCACTAAAACAAAATCTGTAAGCAACATGACAAGCATTTGTCTCCCATTCGGGCACTTCAAGTTCGAAATACTCACCCAAAATAGGATTACTAATATAAACAGAATGTTGGTCAGTAGCCATCCAACCTTTCGCCAAGCAAAAATGAATCCATTACACGAACTGACTAAAGACACATTCCCTGGAGGGAAGTGAAACTTAGTGGTCAACGAGATGGGTCTGCTACAATGGCTATAGTAATAATAACTTGCTTTGAGTTCTAGAAGTGAAGGATTTTGTGCTTAGAATCCAAACGCAAAATGCAGGGGAATCTCAAGGATCTTTTTTGATACATTTTAACAAATAAAGGGTCAAAATATAAAATTTTATACCAGAGTTTACAAATAACTTTACGTCCAAAAATGGAATGAGTTGGCAATCTTGAAAGAATATCACCCAGGAAGTTATGGTGATGTTATTGTATTCAGGTCACTAAAATCTTTAGCGATATTTATATAGTGTGTTGGTTATACCGCTAATTCTAATATATTATTTTGCAGTAGGAAGTTATTTTGCCATGTGAATTAGACAGATTGAAAAAATGTAGGGTTCTTCCTTTTTAGACAGATTGAAAAAAATGTTCACTGTTTTTTTCCTTAAAATGCCTCGATCTTACTATCAAAAGAGTCCAGATGTACTTTTATTGCCTCCTGAAGGTCCAAATTCAAGACGAGGAATCTGAATATGTACGTGCCAAGCACTATGTATATACCTGCAAAATACGTACACTAAACTAGTTATGTGATGACTGATAAGCGACGACATGTACATTGCAAATAGCCACAATACACAAATTTGACCCTAAATTTAGAGCGAAATTTTAAGTTGGAACTCAAACTTTCAAAGTGCACAAATAGGCACTCCAACTTGCCCATTCCTGAACATTTAAACACAAGGTCTAAGCTGCCTAAACGCGTGAGTTACAATCGAGATGACGTGTTTTTTTTCGTCAAATGCTGTGATGCCACGTTTGTCCACGCAAGCAAAACCTTTACACGTCGCAGCCGAATTTATACATATTATAATTTAAAAAATGAAAAAAAATAAATAACATGATAAAAGGGGCAAAATACGTTAATCCTTCAATTTGCCCCTTTTCAGTTAAAAAAAACCCTAATTTACACGACTATCCCGACTAGAGGTGACGAAATCAGTGAAGATTCATTGTAGGAAATTATCAAATTTTTGCATTTTTTGTTGCTGCCGTCCTTCGATTTTAGTCAGGTATGTTAGATTTTTTTCATTTTTAAAGTTTAATTTTTGGTAGACGTTTTTGAAGTTTGTTGTTGTAATCTCACTTTTCTTCTACAGATATGGGTCATCTTATAGCTATTTTCCACCATGGTGGTTGCTTCTATAAAGGTAGGTATGTTTCGAAGTCTGAAAAATGTATCTTCTCCATAGACAAGGATCACTTCTCTTTGACGAAATTGAAATTGTATGCAAAAGATATTGGGTATGATGAAGTTGAGGAATTTTTTTACTGAAGATCCTATTACCCATCGATTTGCCAAGTTACAAAGTGACAACCAACTGTATAATAGTATTAAAGATTTATGGAGTGGGTCGACTTTCAATATATTCCTGAAGCATGTGCATGTGGGAGAGGTGGAGCCTACAACTCAGTTGGGACCATTGTATGGTCCAAAAGTTAATGTAGAGACAGAGGTAGTGTCTAGGGTTTCTTATTTAGATGATGATATCGATGAGTTAGGTAGAATTGAACAATCTTTAGAGGAAGAAACTTGTGATTCTGTTGACTATGAAGAGGATGACTTAGATGCTGTACCAGATCAAGATGATAGTGAAATCGATGAAGAATTGAGAACTTTCAGGGAGAAACAAAGAGAACAAAAAAGAAGTGAGGTTGGAGAGGGAAAGACAAAGTCTAAGGACAAATCCAAACAGGCAGAAGTTGAGCTTGGAGAGACTGGGATAGATAAAGGTTTTGAAGGTGTTTTCACCAATAAGGCAGCCAAATATCAAGATAAATTAAAGAGCTTATTGCTTCATCAGATGAACCTAGTGAAAATAGTGATGAAAAACTTGATAGCACAACAAGGTGTGGATCTACCTTCAAGAAGAAAAATCAAAAAATTGAGGTATAAACCTTTTTTTTCGTATCTTTCTTTGAATTGGGTATGATTTTTGAGAGTGCAATTTAGTTTAGAAGGGTTGTTACTGATTATGCTGTGCAAAATAAAGTTCAATTAAAGATTAAACCCAATTAACGTCATAGAGTTAGGGTGAGATGTCAAGGAAACTGTAAATGAGAAGTGTTTGCTAGTTTGGATAAAGATACGGGGGATTTTTGTGTGAAAAAGTACTATCCTGCTCATAGGTGTTTTACAAAGAACATGAACAAATTGTGCACAACAAAG
>JAABOM020000101.1:18242423-18264778 GCA_011800125.2 Solanum clarkiae
TATGTGAGGTTCTTTTCTTTTTTGTATATATATATATATATAAATACTTTTTCTATTTCATTTTATGTGAGGTTCTTTTCTTTTTGGTCTATTTCGAAAAAAATATCATCTTATTCTAATTGAAAACAATTTAACTTTAAATTTTTTTTTACCCCTTGATAATTTTCAGTCATACAAATATTCAAGAATAATTTTAGATCATAAATTTTAAATATTTTTTTTAGACAGTGTGTCAAATTAAAAAATATTATATAAAATAAGACGAAAGGTAAAAAGTGAGAATGACAAACAATTTATTCTTGTGGCTGTTGCTACTATTGGATAATAGTGTGACTAGATTGTTATGTAATCGTTTTCAGCCACTGGAATATGTATATATAGTGACAAAATTGTGTTATGTAGTCATTCTCACCTGAAAAGTTGGGAACAATTTTTATCACCCCTCACTTTTTATGGATTATTTTTTGTTGCTATTATTGTTTTCTTCAAGTTATATACATAATTAAAAGTAAAAATTATTATTGAACGCGAATGCGTAACTTATAACATGATTTCAATTTTATCTATATATTATGTTAAATTTGTAATATTATCTTATATCTGAGCATATATAATTTGAAAAATAATTAGAATATAACTTGTTTCTCATCTAAAAGGATAAAAAGCAAGACATTACAAATTTAGATTTTTACATTGTATAGTTTAGTTAAACAAATAACCAAAATGTTTTTATCTTTCATACATCATTAGTATATGTGTTTTGTATATTTAACTAGCAATTATAATTATTTTAATCAAACGATCAAATATTTAATTAAAAGCCCTTTTGAACAGGGACGACAATGGGGGAATACAGGGCGGGTTTAGATCTATGAGAGGCAGGGTAGGTTTAAAGTTATGTGGGGCAAAATGGGTTGAAGTAACTATTTTTAAAATTAATGCGGGGTGGGGCGAGTTTAAAGAATCAAATAAGAATTCAAAGAAAATTAAATTTTTGTAATTAGTAAAAATCAAAGATATAATTTTTTATATTAAACATTGGCTTTAATTTTATTTTTTTCTAAAATTTAAACTAGACGTGTCCGGTAAATTGTTAGTTGTTGAAATGTTAATTAGAAACGTTTAATTAACGATTAAGAAACAATTGTTGAAAATGTCAACTAAAATAGTTAATTAGTTGTTGAGATACTAATTAGCAAAAAAATTTAGAAAAATATGAATTTTTATTTTTCATATTAAATTCAATTAAAAATAAAAAAAACTTAAAAATTTTAATGGGGCAGGTTTATGCAGTGTGAGTTAAAAATAAAAAAATCATCATGCGAGATGGGATAGGATAGTTTAAAAAATTTACGAATTAAATTTAACTCACGCTGCACCTACCGTGGCCCGCCCCACTGCCATCCCTTCTTTTTTAAATTAGTAGAATATTGTATTCTACCTTAGTAAACTAGGTAGTGGCAAGTATGTATGAGTTGGGAATTCTTAAAATTGAAACCTAAGTGGTGATTATGGGGACAAAGAAAAATAAAAGTGGAATAGATGAAAGAAGATGATGGCTAAGACCAGCTGGAAAGAGATGAAAAGTTGATAAATAATTGTATAGTCTAAAGTTGTGTCTCATCTAGTTTTCCCTTTTTTGACCAAGCCAATTTATTTGGGGTTCTCATTTCTTTAAGTAGCATGTTGCTATTATGGAGGACAATGAGTTAGGGCTAGGTGAATAAATTTGATTTTATAATATTAAATTTATTATATTTTTAAAATTATAAAGTCCAAGTTATATGTGTATTTCAAACAATAACATATTCAGTGGAATCCGCTCTTGTCATTTGTTGTCTGACATTGCCTCGTCCTATTGTGTTCTATTTTAGGTTAACTAAATTTGTAATATATACATACATGACACATCTTGCCTTTCATTGCTTGTATTCATGTCTTTGGGAAGAAGTCTTGTATCGATGGTAAAATAGATGAGTGGTCTCTTTATATGTCTTGAACGATTTTCACCTCTTGAGCTAATTTGTACGATCGAATAAAATCAAATATGTTGGTGTAATATGTCACAAATACAATAAATTACAGTTAAAAAATAAAATGATACAATTGAATAAAAATTCATCCAAGCTGAGACGCGGATATTTCGCTCTCTTTAAGGATATTCAAGCCCACTGCAGCAAAGATTTTCGCAAGTCCAACAGTATTCTACTTGACTTGTCCACTCCAGGATATAACAGTCTTTCACAAAAATGGAACTCAACAAACTCCGAGTTATTGCGTATACCTAAAATAAATGAAGACAACTACTATTTATAGTTGAGAAAGTCTTTCATGCAATGAATAAGAGGTAACGTGGGCAACCTCAACAGGCATAACTGCCAAATTGAGCACTAACTCCTTATAGGAGTAATGCTTTCAACCTGACCATTGACTCCAAATTGGAGTAACGTCCAAACGGTCATCTCTAATACTCCAATATTGGAGTAATAAGCACTTTATAAAATATGACACACACATTGGAATGATACATTTTATAAAATTAAAATGCTTAAAATCCAACAAAATATATAGAGGTGCTAAGATTGAATTTCACTCTCACGCATTATCTAAAAGAATTTCACATGTTTGATCTATGAAAAAAATAAATCAAGTCCACACATGAAGACATGTTAAGAATATAATTCAGTGAATATATACTTGCTTTCTCTGACAGTTTAAGCTTTTCTATGAGATTGTCATACATTCCAAACATACTATAAAAGAAGGAACCATCTCAGTTCTGATTTTTTGATATTGGGTCTCTATATCAAACTGTCTACGCTTCAATTTTATAAAACTAAGTGTGAGAGGGGTTAGGAAGAAGTCTAACATTGGTTTTGAAAGAGAATTGTGATCTCTTTATATGATTTTGACAATCATCACCTCTTGAACCAACTTTAGTTGAATCAAGCCCAATTGCCCAAAGTCAATTCTTTTAACATGTCTTTACCGTAGGTTATACTTTATTTTAGTTACACTTGGCATCGTGAAGTTATTCTTCTCTTTTACGGTATTACAAAATTACATCATAGTGTAATTTAATATGCAATATTTCTATAATTATTAATTTTATTTTTGATCAAAATTTAATGACTTTCTAGTCAGATCTTTCTGACATTTTTATTATGAACAAATTCATAATTGTTAAGTTTTGATAATCTTATAATATAAAATTTTCTTGCATTATCAATATATGAAAGTTTAACTCGTGAAACAAGTGAGTATCCCACTTAATCATGATTAAATGTTAAGTCTTAATTAGCTTAATAGACTGATTCATCATTAGTACTTCACAATTCAATTATTTTGGGCCTTTATAAAGATGAAGGAAATCACATTTAGGAATAAAAATTACAAAAATTGTACAATACTTTTCATTTTATATTAGTTGGCACATATTGATATGACACACCTTTTATTTATATAATGTCATTATGCAAATATTCAACAAGATTATATTTCATAAATCCACATAAAAACAAGAGAAAAGTAAGAAATAAAATATCATTCAACTCACACATGACACATGAATGAAAAGTATAATAACGAATACTGTATTTAGGAAAAATTATGCGGATAAGTAAATATATACTAGTTAATTAGTTAACATAGCTATAGTTTGAATTAATTATCATTTGCGGCAAAAATCTAGCTATAATTATAGTTTGAATTTTGTATAATTCATGTGATTTATACAAACGTTGTATGCGATTATACAAAAGTTTTGCACGAGTCAAATTGTATAGCAAAATATACAAACACTATGAATTGTATAGCAAATTATACAAACATTGTGCACCAATTGCATAGTGAAATATACAAACGCTATACAAAACTGTGAATTATATAACGAATTATACAAACATATATAAATATTGAGTGAATTATACAAATATTGCTATAACTATAGTTATAAAATGTAATTACCCAAACTATAACTATAGAACATAATCAAAGTATTTTTCAATGGCTATATGCGAAAATTTCTCTTATTTTTATCGGGAGAGAATGCACATAAATCTCATATGTCTTTAACAAACTCTTATAAAAGCGGTATAATTTTCTATCAAATTTTTTATATTAGAATACATATATACACACTACATTTGGATTAATTGAAGAATGTTTAATAATTTAATCTAAGTGTATCGTGAACATATCCCCTTATCAATTGTTAGATTTCTTTTCAAGGATTTTGAATGTGTGTTTATATATCAGTATTTTGCCTGTTAATGTAATTTGATTGTTTAGACTTTTTTTTTTTTAAAAAAAGATTGTAAATGATATTTCTCTCTTATCATTTAGCACATAACTAAAACAATCTTATGATCATAAAGGATATTATAGACACCTAGATAAATATCAATGGGACTAGTGGTACCTTTATTTCATTTTGCTATATGAATAAGGTTCAGTGCGAACTATCTATTATTTATAAAATGGTTATTCAATCCACAATTCAAATTCATTTTTAATAAAGGATGGAGCTGAGATTCAACATTAAAAATCCAACTAAGAAATTAGTAAATAAACCATGCATTTTTCTTTGATACTGAAAATGGAAGCAATTTTCTTTCCATGGTACACCTTAGTTGATTGGATTTTTCCAAACAGCACCAATCTTATCTAATCCTGGTTCTCTTTAGAAATGTAGAAATATTTTTCACTGACAACAAAAATAATTTTGAGTTAGGAAAGAAAAGCAAATTGCTCTTGAGGTAATGCTTTTTCCACCGAAATTGAACTATGCAGTCATATGTTAGATATTCAGATAACTAATTGTAGAGATCGAGATTAATTTTCATGAATAATTTGTTATTATACAACATACCTACTCTTTATTTTTATGTTTATGACTAAATATTATTACTTAATTAATATATTGCTATTTACTGATGAAAACTAAATTATCACTAAATTGCATTATTATTTCCTAGTTTTTGTTGCGATATATAGGTGATTATTTTGGAACCACTAAATTTTATATCTAATAACCATTTAATAAAATGGATACTATACTCGTTCAAATTTATACGCTAAATAATGGTGATGCTCTGGCCATCTTTGCTCATACTTCTACCATTCACAAGAATTCACGTAATGTTTTAGAAAACATTAAAGGTTAATGTAATGATTTTTTAAGTTTTCATTGTCTAGTATACTATAGAAAAACATTTCATACAACTTTCACAAGTTATGAAAGACTAGAATTTAGTAAACTAATCAAGTAGTCCAAAAATAGGTGAGTGTCAAAAATATATTTTTCTACTTTTTTGAGTTTTATATATAAACTATTGTTATGCCGGAAAAATAGCTTTTTAAAAAGAAAAATTAAAAATCAATTTAAAACTCAATTAATTTAAGAGAAAATCAATTTTTGAAATTTCGAAAGAAAAAACAGAGCCGTTACCTAATTTTACAGATAATTAGGAAACCATTAAATATTTTAAAAGACCTAACAGAAAAATCTTTTAAAATCCAGAGAAAAGGTTCGAATTTACATTTCCACTTTGAGAAGGTTTTACGCACTCGAAATGGCCGCTAAATGCGATTATCCAGTAATTTATGAAATTTGACTAACTTTTAATTTGATTTGAAAAGGTTGATTGAACTTGAAAGTTTTATTAAGTTTAAAAATTGAAACAAAAATGATAAAATCTATTTTTTATTTATTTTATTATTGCAAAACTCTTAGGGATAAAATAAAAATAACATAAATGGTTTGACATGCCGGGAAATCTAATTAGATTGAAACCAATGAGATAATGTAAGCATACAAACAAATACAACACAAACAAAATAATATAAGAAGAGAGTTGAAGTGGGCCTTTATCCCATTTTAATCTTTGTTGCGATTTTGAGCTTTTTAGAACTTCTACACTGGTAGCCCGGCTTCTTTCCGCATATTGGGTTGACTTGAGAAAGAATTTGGGCCTCCATGTCCCAAGCAATGTAAGGAGGTTGGAGGAATCCCAACGGACTCTCGAGAGAGGATTCATACAATACATAGAGGGAAACGAATTAGTACTTGAGCGAAGATATTAATTGCAACATTATTCAACTGTACATCATCTAGGATTTAGGAAGAGTGCATCAGAAAAGCATACATTTAGACATAAATACATTGAAGCAAACTCAAACGACAAGCCATGATCTGTTTAAGCCTCAAACAATTAAAAGGCAGATCCAGGTCAAGATGAGTTAAGAAAATCGTCAAATTGCATTCTATCTAAAAGTTCAATCAGATATCGAATCAGATTAACATAACAGCAACAAAGACAGAGACATAGATACTATAGCAATACTTCTAAGCAATTGGGGGAAGGGGAGCATGAAGGAGAAGGGGAAAAGAAGAAATTGGGGGCGCGTGGCCCCCACGCGCGTACATGTGAAATAATTTTTTTTTAAAGATGGTTATTTTAGATCGTTTAAAAAAAATCAAAAACTCGATGATTAATTTGACACCGTGAAGGGTAAAAATTGGGTGTCAACACTCGTTCCTCGAATGACAAATATAAATCATAAAAAGCAGTTAACGCCGGTAAGAAAAAGGTTACCAAAGGTTAGTTCACTGAGAACATGGAGATAAAAGATGTATTACATCAGTAACTTATGCAGCTATTCAGGAATTTCCTGAATAATCTCATACCTTCTCAAAAATCCCAAGAATAATAACACGAAGTGCCATGAAGGTCATATTGTAGGGAGACTGGAAACAATCATCATAGAACCTTGAACCACAATCGAGCGAGTGTAAATATTAGATTTTTGTAAAAGAAATATGTCACCACCTGCACATATTCCAAATCACATAAATATCTGTACGGATCATAAAAGTTTGCACACACAAGATAGATGAAGGTAAACCTTGCATATTCTACTAGAGAATTACTCTTCTGATCAATCACGTCACTAATGGATTCTCAAAAACGACTCTAGGGAGTTCTTGGTCTACTTTTTGTTACCCTTTGTGTTTTTCTTTTTGGCTTGCTTGTAAAGATAATATCCCTAGAAATTAACGATAAAATTACTATTATTCAACTAAAAAGAGGAGTAGTTATGTTTAAAAAAATAATATAAAATCTTTAAAGTACCAGTCCTAAAATGCTTAGGAAAAATTGTACATTCTCCTTTACTGATAGCTCACCATCTTCGCTTTATTATAATCATCCAACTCATTACTTTCTATATCAGGGATGTCAGTGGACATTGGCACGGGTGATGAGGTAAAGTTTGGGGCATTCTCAAAATGTTGAGACCGATAACCAAATATATTCTCAAGTGACGAAATACTTGGATCCCTTGATATTTGTGGCGTCATGTATGAAACAATCTCAGTATTAGTTGGTTGATATGTCATACCTGAAACGCCGAGAGTAAATTCATGAGTGTGGCCCCCTAAAGTGGAACCAATATCACAAGTTGCTTGTTCATCTTCTGAGGCTGCTTCATCCATTTCAACAGCCACTCATCCTCTCTCAATAGCACGTTCCCTCCTACTAGTAACGTCACCTTTTTCTCACCTACAAACAGAGGTATGTGAATGATCATCTTGTACCTCATCTCTTCCATAATTGGCTTGTACACGCATTCTATCAGCCTCGTGCACATGCTAAACATTTTTCTCCTCCATTTCGCACCATTGCACAAAATAGGTAAAAATCCTCCATTGATGGCTGATCACCAAGTGATCTTGCTTGATCAACTATTGAATGAATATAATGCACCTAAACAAAAATATAGTTAAAGCAATAGCAAAATACAAGAAATATGACTATTAGTATTTTATTAAACCAAAAGAAATATGAATCACCTACCATTGTTTCATATGCCATTGAGTTTGGCATATGACCTTCTTGTTGTTCACGAGGCAAAGTAGGATTACCAATAACAAGACGAATAATGCGTGCGTCTGAACTAAATAAGGTAGGGATTATCGTATTGAAGTGGTTCATGATTGACTTGTGCATCACAAATATTTTGATGTTGTTGGTTCCAAAGAGGCAACCATTGCGCATGCTCCAACTCCCAATTGTATTTGGTCTTCTCCGACGATCATGGTCAAAATGTCAAAAATCAAATGCAAACGGAGTTGGTATCATCTGTTTCAATTCAAATTGCCTCATAACTCGATTAGGTAAGTGAACCTTGACTACATCCCAACAAAAAATTATAACTCTAACACGCCATATGTTTCGATCAATACTATAATAGTCGGGAAGACTCTCAATTAAGTCAACAGAATATGGTTCCCGAATAAACTACATCAGGAAAAAAAACAAATAAGTTTCAACTACAATATACGTGAAAATAAAAAACAAAATTATTATTACATTAAACCTGATCTTCCATCATGGAATCAAGTGAATCCCTAAATACTTTCAACACATGCTTAGTAGTGTCAATCCAACTAAAATATGCGAACCATCTACTAGCATATGGACCCCTAGGTAAACCAATCGAAAAAATATCTCTTGTATCCCTTTGTCCTATACGTATGATCTGACGACAATTATCCTCTCCCAAGCCTAAATATGAACATAACATATATAATTAGGTAATTAAACTACAAGAGATGTTAATAAATAATTTATGTAGTTTTTAAGTATACCTAAAGTAGTGGTAGAAATTCAGCTATCTCATTTTTGATTACTCTGTGAGGCTTTGCAGAGAAAGCGATACAAGCATGCTAATATCACATTACCCTAACTGTAAGATCCAATTGCATTAACATCTTCAAGCATGGGAAGGTATATAAATTATCATATGTATCGGCCAATATCATACCAGCAATCATCCAAACATATAACATCTAGCCTTTTGATTGACCACATCTTGTATTGCCATGTCCGGCAACTGTGGTTGGCTTAACAAATGCACATTAAGTGCAGTCACCTTAAGGCTATTACAGTTGAAGTCTTGAGGACGTGGAGTAAAGCCTAACAATCTTTGACAAATATTTTGCCAATCCTCTAAAGTCCTCGTCGGCTCATTACTAACTACAGGATGACCATTCACAGATAAGCCATATAATACATCTATATCTTGCAAAATAATAGTTGTCTCACTTATCCTAAAGTGAAATATATGTGTCTCAGGATGCCATCTCTCAACTAATAAAGTGATCAAACTACGATCAACCTCAGGTCGATAAGACCTACAAACACCATACAATCCAGATAATTGAATTACTTCTAAAACTCGAGGAGGAATGAAATGTTCCTTTACAAGATTCTAAAATTTATCGTCACACCTCCTCGTATTTAGAGCCATATTATCACTTCCTTCACATTCTCCCATGATCCATGTGTGAGTTATCCAGTTAATATAGATGAATTAAGTAGACCGGGGTCCAGTTGGTCTGCACTAATTCCAGCCAGAAAAGTATTTATGAAAAGAAAAACACCTAAGAAATTAAATTGATATTAGTACAAGATTCATAAAATCCAAAACCTCTCAAAAGAGAAAAAGCTCAAGAATGAAGGGAAATATTGTTAATTTGAACAGTACCTAGAAACCCAAGTTCGTCTGCAATTTATCCATCAAATGGGATTTTGACCCATTCATTCTTTTGTAATTTTCCTCTGTCACGCCTTTTCTTCCTCAACAAAATAGCAAGAATTGAAAATAGAGTTGTAACGGTTGTGAATAGCAAGTTCTAAACAGAGGGCAAGGGTTTTAGGTCAGCGGGTCTTTGAGTATTTTCTCTTTCACGCTAGCTTTTCTTCATCAACAATGGAGTTGTAAGGAATAACAAGTCTCAAATAGAAGGCAAAGCTTTTAGGTTTGTAAGTCTCACAGCATTTTACCTCTTCCACGCTTTTCTTCATCAATAATCGGAAATGCTTTTCTTCATCAACAATCGAAACCAGAAATGTAGTACAGAGCTTTTCTTCATCAACAATCGGAACTGGAAATGGAATTTTTCTTCATCAACAATCAGAACTGTAAATGGAATTTTTCTTCATCAACAATCGAAAATGCTTTTCTTCATTAACAGTCAGAACCAAAAATGGAGTACAAATGCTTTTCTTTATCAACAAAAAGTGAAGTACAGAGTTTTTCTTCATCAACAATTGGAATCAAAAATGGAGTTTTTCTTCATCAACAAATGAAAATGCTTTTCTTCATCAAATATCAAAACTGAAAATGGAGTACAGAGTTTTTCTTCATCAACAATGAGAATCAGAAATGGAGTATAGAGTGTAAGTTTTAGTGGGTAAAGTCTAAATAAATATAGAGATGAATACAAAACCACTTTGTACTTTAAAATTAAAATTGTGAGCTCCAAATACGTTTTGAACCTAACACGTTATTGCCAGTAATGTTTATCAATTTTACACAGTTACTCTGTTAATTTTTGTCCGTTTATTTTTAAATTAAAAAGACCCTAAAATGTTACTCTTAACTACATTTATACTATTTTTGTAAATTTTAACAAAAATATATTATTTTGGTAAATTAGTTTATATAATAGATTATTTTGGTGAAAAATTCAGCATTGTCATCCCTGTCCCTTTTCATGCCACTGTCGTCACTATCACTTTCTTCTCTGCTACTATCATCACATTCTCGTCTTTCTCTTTGACCACATGCAGTGCTTCATCTTCCTCCTCCAGCTCTTCCTTCCTTGTCACCATAAACATCACCACCTCTTCAACTATTACTATCTTTTCCTCTATCTCATTTTTTTTCCAGAAAATTAAACTGTTGAATATTGTTGTAATAACTATTTTAAAGTTGTTGCAATAAATTCAAAAATTGTTTGAGCATTCTGTAATAATTGTTATTTGAAAAATGACTTGATTTTTCAAAAATTAGATTTATTACTTAATTAGTTTAACCAAACTAAATTCTCAAACTTAAAACAGAGTCTCCACTTAATTTTTTGAGAAAAAGCACGAAAGTTCTTAAGATATTTTTAAAAGGCTTAAACAGAAAAAATCTTTAAAAGGTTCAGGATTACATTTCCACTTCAAGAAAGTTTTACGCACTTGAAATGCCCGCTAACATGTGGTTGTCCGGTAATTAGAAAAATTTGACTAACTTTGAAAAATTAATTTAAAAGAACTAAAAGAAAAAACACTTAAAGCATATTTGAGGGTTTTTCCAGGTAATATAAACTTAATCAAACTTTAATTAGTTAAACAAAAAAAATGTCACATTTTATCTTAAAAAGACTTAACTAATTGAAACAAATAATAAAAAAAAATTCCATAAGTACTTTAAAAAAAAAATCTAAGGCAAAAACTTTTTTTTGTTGGTTTTCAAATAAATAAAAATTAATTTTAAATGATGAAAAATAACACAAATGATTTTGTCATGTCGGAGAATTTAATTAGATTAAAACAAATAGAACAAAATAATGTTAGTTAAAATTCACATAAACAAATAAATACAAGAAAAATGAGAACTAAGAAATAAACGAACTGGAACCTTGGACTCTTGATAGCATGATCAGATAAAGAGATGAAGATATGGCAACTAAGAGACAGACTGGAATAGACCAATAACAGAGTAACCATTGACTCACTTAGACCAAAAAACATAATGTGAACATCAAAACAAAAATGATCAGCTGTCACACTGCCAATTAAACTATTTTTAATCTTTTAAGATGCTGGAAAGAAATCAAACTTCAAAATGGAGGCATCTCAATACATATCAAAGCAAAAATGAAATATGTATGTGGGTTTAATTTACAGATATGAGACTAAAACCCAAAAACAAACTATAACATATCAATGCCTTAAACATCAGTAAACAAATCGAAATCAGAAGTCAAAGGCTGCATTTCATCTAGCATTTAGCAGACTAAAAAAAAGTTGGAACAACATCTAAAAATCGAAGGATAGATGAAGGCAAATTTTTAACATATTTCATAGATTTAAAACTATTTCATCATGAAATACTTAGAGATATATCAAAGACTTAACTTTTAAAATTTAAAAGAAGGGTACAACTGAAACCTTTAAAACGTCAGTCAAATGGGAGATCTCGATATCAAACCGAAGGCAACAAGAATCGAATAGAAAAATACGAATGAAACACTGAATATGACTCTATGACCCTGAAAACATATTAACGACCAATAACAACGTCACAACATTGACTCGTCATACAAAACATTTCCAGTCAAAACAAACTCAATCATTTCACTAAAAAAACTTCAATAGATTCCAAATTTTCTGTTATTCACACATATATGAACTTAAAATGGAACCAAGATGAGTGAGACTAGAGGGTTACCTGTTTTAGGGCAGCGAATTAGGACAACGACGACGAGCTTAGAAGAAAGCTTTCACCACTCAAAATATAATCCCGCCTTCGAAACCTGAATCTTACGGCTTCAAGAACTCTTTTAAGATTGAATCGATTTCTCTGGAATTACTTTGCAAAGTAGAAATTTACGTTTGTCTTTAAAAAAAAAAATCAGAAAACCCCTTTATCATGATGAACGAGAGATTTTATAGGGGATTAAGGGCAATCTTATGAGGGAAAATCACAGGGCAATTTGAAAAAATTGGTGGAAATTGAATTTGAATTTCAAATTCCATCCTTGGGGATTTGTTGTAAAATCTTCAACTGATTGAAAATTTCCATAATTGATTGAGGTGAGCACGCGCGTGAGGTAAGGAAAAAAGAAAGAGGGGTGCATATGTTTTCGTTAGTATGAAAACATATATGTATAAAAATATGTATATATTGAGTTGTGAGAATTAAAAAAGGAGGATCGGGTTAAGAGTAAATTGGGTTGGGCTTCATTGATTTGGGCCAAGAAATTGGTCCATTTGAAGCTGAAAAATGGGCTCAAGGCGTATGGGAAATTGGCTTTAAGAAATTGGTCACTTCGGTTGTAATCACGACTAATCGCTACATAGTCGACTCACCAAGGATATGATCGTAGATAGAAAGGAGTGAAGGTCACGGATTAGAGTAGCAAGCTAATAGGTCAGTAAGGTCAGGTTGATGTCTAGTCGTGGGGTATAATAAGGTAGTAGGATTTGTCTCGTCTTTTTATCTGGTATTGTCATTATTTGTCTTATATATGTTAACTATTTCATATTTACGTACTATCATATGTTTTTCGTTATTAATCACTCTTTCTATTCCATTTTTTTCATATCTAATTTATTCTGCTTATGGGTTTTTGTGACAAGGGTTCCCAAAAAATATTCTCTCTACCTCTATGAGTCAATAATAACTGATAAGGGCTGCATAACTCCCCAAACTATACTTGTAAGATTTCACTAGGTATATTATTCTTGTTAAAACACTAATATAAATTAATCAGACATCAATATAGATATTTTGAGAAATTAAAAATAAAAAAATTGGAACATGATTAAGACAAAAACAAACGCTTTGATGATACGCGTGACTGTGTGTAATGTATCACAGTATCCAACCTCTTTCACAGTCTTCGAGGTGTCGAACTTCCTCCACGTGGCAGACGTTCCACATCCTTCTGCCACGTTATGGCTCCACCCCACTTAACGGCTCTCTTCTCTCGTTTTCTTTCTGTCCCTTTTTCTGCAAAATTTTCATTTCGTTCTCTCTTTCTCTGAATCTTTAAGAATATTCTTTGACATGGGTTCTTGATTTTGATGATCTAATTCATAGAAGCATTATTAAAGTGAAGGTTTTTGTTTGATGGAAGTACCAGTAGGGTTCTTGGCCAAGCTTTGGAGCTTTACATCTTTTCTTCCTTTCTTCTTCTTGCTCTTCCTCCTTGGCCTTCTCAAAGGTGAGTGCACTACTATTGTTTCTTTATCAACCCCCTTTTCATTTTAACACATATTTTCCACTGAATTTTAGTAGTACTGTGTGCACTTTATTTTGTTCAGAGGCTAATTCAAGGCTATAAATTCTTAAAGATTCAATCTTTAAGGTTTTGTTCACTAAATTACCTTGTGAAATTTTGCGGAATTTAGTGCTTGTTGAAAGGTGAATTGAAATGTATGTATTTTTTGTTGTAGAGCATGTTGGGTTCAGCTTTAAGGCTTACATGCACTCTTACAGCCCTTCAAGTTTATAAAATTGAAAATAGGGTTTTGGGGGTTTTCGATGTTCAAATGAAGTAGGAAAAAAGAATTCGGAAAAAAGTGAAAAATTCTTATGGCCAAACGGGTTTAGTCTGTTTTCTTCATCTTGGCACACTTTTGAAGTTTTGACTAGAGACGTCGACAAGATGGAGGGGGGTATTTGTAAAAGCATATTAAATGTTGTGGAATATTGACAAGCTTGATATTTGTCTGAACAGGATTACTAATTGGCCCCATTGTGACAGTCCTCATATCAGTTGGGAATTCAGCAGTTGTAATTGGGCTATGGCCTGCACATTTTATCTGGACATACTACTGTGTAGCAAAGTATGTGTTTTTTTTGCCAATGATCTTGTTTTATGGGTTATCAAGTACAGAATGCACACACTGTGTATCTGACGTAGAATCATTTTTGCTATTTATTTCACATTTCAGAAGCAAAAGGCTAGGATGGGTTTTGAAGATTGCACTACTGGTTTCATTGCCAGTTCCTCTGATTCTTTGGCCCATAATAGCCATTATTGGGAGTATTCTAGGTGGGATAGGGTACGGTTTTTTTGCTCCTTTGATTGCAACTTTTGAGGCTATTGGAGAGAATATCACTTGCAAGATCTACCATTGCTTCGCGGTGAGTCTCAGTCTCCTGTGGTTTCTGTTTTCAGTTTGTCCAATGTTAAGTAGATGAATTGCTCTAAGCTCACATAGTCAGACGAGACATCAATCCTTATAGTGAAGGGATTGGTCATTTCATTTTCTTGATATACTGAACATCTGTCATGAGCTTTTGCCAGCTGGATTCATAATTATTCATACTTTATGTACGAACTTGATTGGAAAATTTAAATTTCCATGTCATATGATGGCATAATTCATCTGTTTATTTAGTGTTCTTCTGGATGTTGTCCTATCCTCAAGTAGCCAGGACATCCAAGTATTCCGTGTGCCACTAGCTTTTCTAGCAGGCTTGAAAATGAAAGGGAGAATAGATTCTTGCCTTGCTTATAGCCTTCACTCGTCTTGCTTTTGTAGTCGTTTCCTTTTCCCTTTTTTTTAATTAATTTCTCTCAAGTTGGCTTATGCTTTATATTGGCGGATTTTTGTCATTGATCACCTATTTATTGTTATATATAGAGTTAAATTGCTCATGAAAACTTCCAAAGACTTCTAGCTCTTCAATAAAATAACATGTACATGAAATTTACCTATTAAAAAGAGCATATATATGTGTTTTTGTGTGTATTTGTACGTATAAATTTGAATTCTTTTGGTTGTTCATATGTTATCATGTATTTACATGCCAAAGATTATAGTTGATAAAATTATCAGGATGGTTGTATGTCCACTCTTAAAGGGAGCTGCACAGTAGTTCGGGACTTTACAGACTTTTGCTTCCACTCTTACTTTTCTTATATGGACGAGCTATCTGAGGAAATACATCCAGATGAGAAACCAATAGAAGTGAAGTGAGTGATATCTGAACCTCTTTTTTAAAAGCATTAGACAGAGATGGTGGATTACAGCATACCATACTTTCATTATCATGTTGTGTCCTAGGTTGTCAAAGCTGCCAAGTTGCATTTTGGTTTCTCTGCTTGCAATTCCAGTGGATGTGCCCTTTATTACAGCTCTTGCTCTTTGGAAGAGCCCATTCATGCTGTTCAGGGGCTGGAAGAGGCTACTAGAAGACTTAATTGGAAGGGAAGGCCCATTTCTGGAGACGGTTTGTGTACCTTTTGCTGGCCTTGCAATCTTTTTGTGGCCTTTAGCTGTTGCTGGATCTGTGGTAGCATCTTTCTTTTCAAGTTTTGCTCTTGCACTTTACAGTGGGGTTGTGGTGCATCAGGTCTATTTGCTCTCCTTAGCCTGCTTCCTCTACATCCTCCGTTTTACTATGTAATCATATGAGCCAGCTTTGAAGTTTGAGAGGCACTATATCTCATTTAGCATGTTGTCTGATTCTTACTGAAATGACACAATTTTTGCTAGGAAGATTCGTTTTGCATGGGACTTGCATACATCCTAGCAGCCGTTTCCATATTTGACGAATACACGAATGACCTACTTGACATGAGGGAAGGATCATGCTTCATGAGGTATTGCCTGTATAGTATAGTCAACCAACTTTAGTTTATTACATTATGATCTAAAAAGAAACCGTCCCACTCATCAATGATATAAAATAACTTGATGGTGACATCAATGATGTTGATTATCTGATTCTCCCGGCAGCCAGGCCTAAATATAGAAGAAATATAAGTTCCTCTAGAGGCCTTGACAGTAAGAAGTCAATTGAGCTGAGGAATGAAAAAGAAAGAGAAGGATCACAGAGCTTGAAGCTTGTTTCGAACGGATCAAGAACCCTGAAACAGGCAATCCAACAATATACGCCCATGCAGGTATAAAAGTCCATATGCTATATCACTTCAGCTACTTAAGTTCTTTGATGTTTTTGAACTAAATCCGATTCCTCCGCAGGTGTGGGGTTGGCTCTTCAAATCCTGTGAAGTCAATGGCAGAATACTCCTACGTGAAGGCTTTATAGATGTCAAAGATATTGAGGAATGTATTGTCAAGGGGGACTGTAAGAAGCTAGGCATCAAATTGCCTGCTTGGTCCATTCTACAGTGTCTGCTTGCATCTGCAAAATCCGACTCTCCCGGCCTACTCATTTGTATGTCTTTTCTTAGGCTGCCTTTTTCTCTTCCTCATCTTTCGCCAGTGTATTTACCTTTAGGAAGAAGTGATGTCTTATATGCTCTATACAGCTGATGAAGTGGTACTGACAAAGTCCAACTGGCCAAAGGATAAAGTATTTGAGTGGTTCCTTGCGCCGCTCTTAGTCATGAAGGAGCAAATTAAAAAACTACAATTGGGAGAAGATGAAGAAATTAGCCTGAGGAAGTTGATAATGTGTTACAAAAATGAAAGGCCAGAGGAATGGGATAACACTGGATTTCCATCCACCGATACTGTGAGGAGAGCACAATTGCAAGCTGTATTTAGGAGGTAAATTTATATTTATGAAATCGTTTATGAATTTGTAACATTTTGCAATCATAATATATTAACTTCTGCTTCTGCTCTTCCATGGTGTATTCCAGCCAGAGCCTGTAATGTGTGTTTGCATATATAGGTGATTATGTATTCCTTTCTTATATTACTGTTAGGCAAGTCCATGTGTAGGCCTTGAGGGGTCGATATTCACCAACTGTTTGAGCATATATACTACAGTATTTCTGTATTTGTGATATCCTCAAAAACTGGTTTGACCATTAGTAGAATACAGCACTTAGAAGTATTTGAAATATTGGTGAAATGTCGAAAGATTCTTTGTGGAGTATTTCAAGTGTAGTGATTTCCACACCTACAAGTAAAATATTCAACTTCCAAAGACGACTCCTTTTTACCAAATTCAACCAAATATTGTCCAAACAGTCTTGATTGCAAGAATCAACCACACCGTCCTGGGTTCTTTTAGCTGGAAATCTTATACTTTTCTAATCTATCTTGAAATCTCGAGGGACGATTGAAAATGCTCTTACGAACTCACAGGTTGCAGGGCATTGTTGGTTCATTATCTCGGGTACCAACATTCAGAAGACGCTTCAAAAATTTGGTAAAGGAGTTGTATTTGGAAGCAATCCAGACGGGTCTTGTCGCAGATACTGATGGTGGAAGCTCAAAAGCTGGAAGCAGAAGTAGGCATCGTGTAAAGGGGGATAGGGAAAACACAGATGATGAGGGAGCGCAAAACGAGCAAAGCAGCCAAGACTGTGATAGTATTGTGTGACCATTATGTAGGTAAGATGTCCTCATTGTAGGTCCATGTAATATCTGTATACTTAGCATGTACTAGCCAGGATGTTTGGATATCAAATGAGCTGCTTTTTGTTGTAGCTTCTATTTTGGCCATTATGAGCAAGATCTATTGTGGAGTTATCAGCTTAATTCATTTTCTATAGATTTTTTTGGATTTAGCAGTAACCAGATGATGGTTTAGATGTGATGCTGACATTCATAACATTGGTGATTTGGCCAATATGTAATGTTCATCATTTTTAACTTTAAAAAGTGTAAGTACGGCCAACGGAAGTTAGTGTTTCTCACTTATGCATGTAGTGCCTTGTTTAATTAGGAGTGCCTTGTTTAGTGCACTTTTTTATATACTCTATTGTGTGTTAAGGTGTTATTAATAATGCCAGTGATTTCTAGGTATTAGTAATATAATGCTTTATTATTTTCTAGGTAATAGTAGTATACTCCCTCTGTCCTATTTTATGTTACATCCTTTCCTTTTGATCCATTCCAAAAAGAATGTCTATCTTACTTTAATTGGAAATAATTTACCTTTAAAATTTCATTTTTATCTTTAACGAAATGATTCTCAATCACGCAAATATTTAAGAATGATTTTAGACTACATGTTTTAAAAGTTGTCCCTTTTTTCCTGAACACCGTGCCAAGTCAAAGAGTGTTAATAAAATGGGACAAGGGGAGTAATGTTTTTAATACATGCCTAGCATGATTAAAGATTCAATTGTCTCTCAAAATTTTAGTCATATTTTTTCCACCATAATTATAGAGGTTATATTTGTCAAAAAAATTTATGCAATGTCATTTTTAATATGTTGAATCAAACAATGCATAAAAGTATTTTATTTAATGTATAACTAATGCAAGCATAACTAATACATGTGGTACTAATGTAAGTATTATTAATGCACTTTATTTAACGTTATTTTTGTACATTCTACCAATGATAACAATATACTCAGTAGAGTCTCATATACGAAGTCTGGGAAGGATAAAAATGTATGCAGATCTTATCAGCACCTCATAGAGATAGACTGTTTTCAAAAAATTATTGTCCTAAAAATTAAGCCTCATAAGCAAAATATACTCGATATGGAACAAAACAAAAGAAACGAAAATAGGAAAACATTTAATCAAGAAAAGCAAATGATAATATATAAATACGTTAAAAGTAACAAATATAAAACAGATAATGACTCCATAAGATGTAAAGGCCCCACAAGATATAAAGACACGAGTAATTTTACTATCTTAGTATAATATGATGTATTTGATTTTAAGCAAAATATAATTTGTTGACTTATTGTATGGTTGATTTGATTTGTCATCTTGTCTTTTAAGTAATTTTTAATAAAAAAATTTTTTGTCAACTTTTAATCGATAAATTAATATTTTTATAATTTTATAATAATTTAGCCTATCGACAAATAAGTCAAACTAATAAATTTCAAAATCGAACGAAATAGAAGGATATTGCTCTCTTCTTGTTTGTATAGTTTAGTGTGAGCTCAGTAGAACTTTCTTGAACCCAAAGCCAAGTAGCGAAGGACCCGAAGTGTTTCCAATACCATAAAGAGGCGAACTAGGTTTCCAACATCTCATTTCATTGCAGAAGAAGAAATGAAGGTAGCTCCAAAAGTAGTGCTACTCTTCAAAGATCCAAGCGGCTTGGGCACCGCCATCTTCGAAGCTCTTCAACCAAACCCTAACTCCAACCTTCAAAGGCGGTAAGCAACCCTCACCCACCTTCTACCGATTGTATCTTCTTACTCAATCGAGTTCATTGCAGAAAAGAATCGCTGGATTTATCATTACAACGTTACGGAATCAAAGATCAAAAGGTTTCTCTCGAAGTCGTTCATTTTCTCCATGGCACGAATCTCGAGGTACATTTTTCTTTCAGAGGAAAGTATATTCCTAAATGCTTTCTCTGTATAGATATATTTTTTCAGTGGTTGGTTATGTGAAAAAAGTGGGTACTATATATGGCAATGTATCAAAATATATTTTGTAGTGATAAGTACTATAACAACAACGGAAATCTTAGTAGCTCAGTTGGCGGCCAACTGAGCTCTCACCTTGTTGGTGAGGGCTTGCTTCCCCATGTTGTAATCGCCTCTCCATTTTGAAAAAAAAAGAAAAAAAACTACAACAATAAACCCAGTGAAATATGTGTAGTAAAATATGTTTACAACATTGCACTCAAGAGTGTAGCATAGTGGTCACCAAAGTGGGTTGAGAAACATTTGGCTTAACGTGCGAATTCTTCACTAGGCGATTTCTTCCTATCTATCCTAGGTTTTATGTACAGAGTTTATCTGGTATCTGCTGTTGGTACATTTGGAATTAGTCAAGGCGCATGAAAGCTGGTTTGGATGCCATGGTCATTAGAAGAAAAAAGTGTTTACAACATTGCCAAATTATGGAGGATTATTCATACCAAACTCATAGTACGTGGCTTATTTTTTAGATGTGAATAAATGGTAAAATCAGTGCCATACATTGTAATGAATTTGGTTAGGCATTTTGCTTTCTGGAGATTATAGACCATATTTTGATTTTTTTTTTTCCTTTCTTAGGTGTCTCTGTTACTTCTGGAAAACTACGAACCTCCAGTACTAGCTTGTGCTCTCAATGAAGTTCTGGCATTGTTAGTAGGAGATGGGTTGTTAAATACGCCCACAATAGTAGCCCCTTTTGTTGTGGCTGCAACTAAGCTTAAGATGGAAAATAGAACTTCTATTGCAGTTGACAATATATCAGTTTATGGGTTGCAAGTAGGTGCCTCTAATGGCCTTACTAATGCTTTGTGCACGAATTTGCGAAGCCCGCCTCAGTCGTTGCAGATTTTTAACGAACAGTTGACCTGCTTACTTCAATTGATTCGAGTCCTGAAGATGCCTACTTTTGTTATAATTGGCAAAAAAGGTCAAAATTTGCATCGTAAGTCTTCAGAAGAGGAACATGAGGTATGTTATAAATTTTCATATGTTTGTTCATTAAATGGTTGATTTTCATGCTTTGAACATTGGAGCTGATTTTTAGTTTCTTACCTAAATTTTAAGATTTAATCTTTTGAACAATTTATTCGTGGATTTTCCTTTGTATTTCTGTATGTGTTTAAAAAATGAGTCGGGAGGGGGAGGGGAAGAAAGCGTTCCAAATAAGAGTAAATTTAGCTCTAGTGCAGTTTCTATTGTTGTATCCTATTGCAGCTGGCCGAGCTGAGTGGCTTATGTATTGCCAAGCAGTAAGTTACTACAGCTGCAAAAATCAAACCCAAGTGGCAAAAGAACCAGCTCTTGATTGCTGAAATTCTTGCAGATCAAGATAGACAAAGCCATAAATTGTCTTTGATTGAATGTAATCGATTTTTGTCCGATAACATTATTGTTGCACTTTCTGAAAGCAGAAAAAAATTAGTTTGTCACGACCCAAGCCTAGGGCCTAGACGTGACACAGCGAATGAGAACCCGAAGGGACCCAAAACAAGCCTCTTAGCATATCAGTCACACATCCTTGGTCGCGGAAGCAAAATAAACAACACAAAGGTCAAGCTCATAGCATAAGTACATCAATTATCCAACAACACCTCTAACATGGAATGGAGCGGGGGACGAGACACTTTTCGGGCTCACCCTTATAGTAACAAGAGTTCAACATACAGAAATATCAAATAACAAGCGTAGCATAGATAGTGTCCTCGGACTTGAGGACTCACCAAAGCTTATCTTCCGAAGTACCAAGTTAGCCATGTGGAGGATGATCAAGAGGTGCTCCCGCCCTTACATGGTACTCCCTCCATTTCATATTATATGTCACTTTTTGTTTTTTGAGAGTCAAACTAATTTATCTTTAACTACCAAATTTTCATATATGTTTTAAATATTTTGAATTATAAAATATCGTAACTTGTAGTACTTTTATGTAGTTTGAAAATATATAAATTTCATTTCAAAAAATTTGAAGATTTCATGTACAAATTCTCAGTCAAACTAAAACTGTTTGACTCTTGAAAAATGAAAAGTGACATATAATATGGAATGGAGGTAGTAATATCATGTAGGCATAGAATATGCTTTAGTACGGTTGAATGTACTAAGTATGTAGGATGCAATGCAACAAGACATAAGTCAATTTAGTCAAAATGCATAATCATAAGCAATGGATAAGTATAATATCAATATGACATGCATGATCAATGGTTGAAGTAAAACATGCTTGTAAATCATACGACGTGTATAGTACATATCACATGCGTGGGAAGAGACCATAATTGACATAGACCAAGCGAACTACTACTTGGAATCCAAGGCATGTCACCCCTTGTAAGGTGATTGAGGCACTCACCTCTCAACAAGGTGATTGAGGTACTCACCCCTCAACAAGGTGATTGGGCATGTCACCCCTCAACAAGGTGATTGAGGTATGTCAACTCTCATAATGGTGATTAGGCAT
>JAABOM020000101.1:18291347-18303188 GCA_011800125.2 Solanum clarkiae
CACAACCTCATCCAAATCTTCCCAAAAGAGCTTTTTGACTTCATCATCTAGGCCCACTTGGGGTGCATAGGCACTAACTGTATTCACAATTTGACTACTGACCACAAGTTTAATAGACATCATCCTATCACTAGTCCTTCTGACCTCCACGGCATACTCCCTAAGGTCTTCATCTACTAGGATGCCTACTCCGTTCCTATCCGTAAAACCACCCGAATACCATATCTTAAACCCATCTAGGTCTCGCGCCTTAGTACCTACCCATCTGGTCTCTTGAACATATGCTATATTAATTTGTCTCTTCTTAAGGCTCTTCACTAACTCTATGGACTTCTCCATAAGTGATCCTATGTTCCACGTCCTTACTCTCAACCTAAGTAGGCCCGTTCCCCTCTTACCCCTACTAACCCTAGCCTCCGACCCTAACCGATGACATGACTCTAATCCACCATCAGACCCCAACGCCACTAAAATTCACTAAGAACTATGTAAAACGATTCTCAAATACTGATGTTTTTCATGTCCGGAACTGTCTTAGTACTTCGATAAACAACACGTGCTTTAAAAGAAATCTTTAACAGTGCACCTTGCTGAGCTATCTTTTGAATTCTACCTAGACACTTCAAGCTTCTTGGGATTGATACAAGTATATTGATAATATGTGCAGGTTACCCGTTCCCTTTTAGGCACCTCGCTTGATGTGGTTGCAGAGGCGCAAAAGGCACAAACACAGTTCCGTAACTTGGCTGATATTACCTTTTCCGCTCCAACTGGTATTGCTGTTGGATTCTTCCTGTCATTTCTCACCCCACATGCTGACTTCTGCTTGCGATATCTGTTTAGGCACTTGCTGACAATTATTTTTAGGGTTATTTATTGCTGTAATTTGAGTAATTTAGAATTAGTGTTTGAGGTTGTTTTATTGCTTCTTCTACCCTATATTATCTGAGATTATTTCACTGCGTATGGAGTTTTAACATGCTAATATGACTTTTATGCTCTATCTATGGTGAAAATAAAATACTCTGTGTAAAACTAATTTGAGAGAGCATTCGAACAGATTTATTACTGCAAAATCCTTAAATTTGCAGAAGTTTCATAGAATATATCATAAATGGAATGGTTAAACAAGTTGGATTTTCTAGAATAAAAGTCTCATGTAAAACAGAACAGTGTAGATATTTTATTTCAGTTATGCAATATTTTAATATTGTTGGATTAGGGGTAGTAAGTTCTAATTTGTATGTGTTGTTATTTTATTTAGTTGCACTGTTGTGTAGCTTGCATGTTTGGTCACAAAAGGTACTGTTGCAGGAATACTCATTCTATTTTCCTATTTAGTTTTAGTTGAATTTTAGATTGCATTTTCTTTGGCTGAATAAATTGATAATCCTTAAACTTGCAAGTAAATTTCATTTAGACACTCGAACTATGCCATATTCTAGTTAGACAACTGAACGCAGGATAAAGTGTTCCTATTAGACAGTTTCAACTCATATTTTGGAAAAGTTTTGTGGGTGTTCACAAGGGCCAATTATGTAGATAAGCTAATAACATAAAATTGTCTCCTTCAGTTTTACACATCAGCATCACTTGGAACATGCGTGAGGTTTCCGGCGTAGTGAGGTTAATGCATACAATTAAAAGAGGCAACATGTTTTAAGTGGCCAATTTATTTGCGTAACAGAGGCTTGAGAACTTGGACAAATACTTTTTCAAATTCTCAGTCGGAAGTGTTTAATAAGAGCACTTTATCATATGTTTATTTGCTCAATCAGGACATGTCGTAGTTCGAGTGTCCAAGAAAAACTTAATGACAAGTTTAAGGGGCTGTCGATGTATTCTGCCATTTCCTTTGTATCTCTTTCCTTTCAAGGGGCTATTTGTTGTTCTCTTCATCCACCTTAAAGGTTTCTTTCTCTCGTCTTGTAAGTTTCACATCAGGCTGTGCTGCCTGTTGTTGCACATCCTTTTTGGATTTCTAGTTATGCTTTTCTGATGATTGTTGTCATTTTTCATGCTCTCAAGTTGTTGAGCTCCTCTTACACACTACATTTCATATAGGAGGTTTCTAGTGTGGAAATGTATATGAAAATTAAAGATAAATGACTGGTAGCGACAGCTTTGCTGTCCCCTGGAGATGAATACTGTTGATTCTGATCTTCGGCAGCATGGTTATATAAAAAGGACTTGTGAATTAATTCATATTTTATGATTGATTGATGAATTTCATGCGTAGATGACACATGGGCACTCGATGCCTTTATGTTTAATGCAATTTATAGGAAGTTGAGGTCTCCTGCAATAAACAGTAAATTTGTCCTTCTGGAGTAAGGTTTCTAGTAGTCATTGCTATTGGCAGATAATTTAAACTATTTTGGCAGTATAAGCATGGGGTATCTTTGTACCTAACACTTGACTTCATGTTTGCAGTTGAGAAACTTGAGTTGCAGCTTCATTTTATGAATTTTACTACTGGCAAGAAGGTGAAATTGACACTAGACATGTCATGCTTGAAGAGGTGCAGTCCTTATGTTCATACAGCTTTGTATCTTTTGCTTTCACCTTTCACAAGATACATGTATGAATTGGTTCATGTTTGTCATGTTTCCTGCAGGATAAGTTATCTTATACTGTACATTATAACTGTCCCTTTAGTTCTCAAAACCAGAAAGAGGAAAGCGAATTAAATGTTGAAAATAGTTTGATAAGTTGGTTGCTGCTCATAGGTCATAAGATGAGCACAATGAAATCGTTTGAGCTGTTCTTTCAAACCAATTCTATTTGGTCTTGATTTTTCTTGTCTGGTTTCTCTGTCCCGGTTAAAAACTTTGAGAGCATGGGTTGTTTGTTTATCATTTTTTGAAACAGGAGAGTTGATGTATGATCTGAACATAGCAATGCTCCATTAATTCCAGGCTTCTCTTCTTACAGAAAAGCTTAAAATTATTAGCTAATCACTGTCCTTGGTCTGGTTGATTTTAAACTTCTAGTTTATCTCAGATTTTTTTAAGATTAGATAAAGTGGTTCATTTGAGGCACAGGCAACTGTGCTATAAGCAAGGAGGCGCACATACAATTAAATCAAGCAATTAAGATGCACTAGTGACACATGTCACATGTGCGAGGAAAAATAGATCAATTTAGACCATATTTCTTATCTTGCCATGTCTAAAGTTTGTCTGAAGTTCTGCATATACATCCTTTATTGCCTCAGACCTCCTTACTGGTTATTTCGTCAGAACTGTTGTTTCAATGATCATATAGGTTGTGTTGATTGATAGTGAATTCTGCTTTTCATCAATTCTTCATAAGATTATCTCAAACTCTTTGTTGATATGTGACTACATCTTCACCGTGTATCGCAAATTACTGACATTCTAAGGATTTTCTGACAGAGGAGTCTATCCTTCAGAAGTTGTTCCATCCCAGTTTGCAGCTCTAGCTGTACCTGCAAAACATTCAGATGATCCACTACTTCGTGAAATTAGAGATGCTGTCAAAAGCCTTAGATCTGGATACATGAGGATTATACAGTTATGTGACTGTATTTCGCAGGTGGTTCAAGCCTCTGGTGAATAACTTCAGCAGAAAGGAAAAATTAAACAACTTGGATGAATGGACTCTTGTTGAGGCTGCCACTGCATACAAATTTACCCTTGCATGCTGCTATAGTTGTCAAATTCCTCAGGTTCGACGAGCACACAGGTCCTCTACTATGGTAATAATCACATAATATGTTGAATGCTAATGCTGGTATATAGGGTGAGATTATAGCTGAATGTATAACTTGTTTCCTTCGATGCTGAAGTATTCTCCTCAGGGCTTTCTCCCAGGTGTGCTTTTTCCTTATTTTTTCTCCAAACCTTCTTATTTTCCTTTTTGTGGACAAGGGATTTGGGGGGTCTAAAATGTAGAACTAGAGTGATCCCTGTGTACTTTAATGAAGTAATATAAGTCGCTAGGCTAGCTGCATTTTGCTCATGCACATGTGTCCCTAAATGAAAGGGTGAAAACTGTCAAGGAGGAATTCTACAGTTTGCCTACTTTAGCTGTATGTGTTTTCATTCTCTTTCCAGCTATGGACGTTTGCCTCGACGTCATGTTGCTAATGTATCTAATAATTTCAAAATGTGAATTTGGCTATGGATAGGATTAACTATTCATGATTGCAGTTACTTTTCACATGCTTGTTTGGTCATGTATTTTACTAATTGTGTCCTTTACCGTTAGAATAGCACCACCCAGTTTTTGTACTCTGTATATGTTAAGTATTGGAGATGTGATGATGTGGGAACCATGTACCATTTCCTCAGGGGAACTTCAACTTTTGAACAGGAAAATTCTTTTTATGTTGGAGAGAAGAATGTTGTAACCACGATTAACTATAAACTGATTGCCAAGCTTATCTGTACTTCCAATGTAAATTAAACTGTAATTATCAACTGCTTTAAGGTAAACAACGGGACTAGTCAAAAGGAAGAGACTTTTTTGCTACATCACTGTCAGTGTCAGCATTATGTAATTCATGTTTCTGTCGAGATGATTGTACAAAGTTACTTTAAGATGATGAAAAACATAATATAAATGAAACTGTGTGTTTTGGTAAGTTTTAAAAGTAGTAGTCCCAGAAAAACCTTGATAATGAACCACACGCCAGAAAAGTGGGACTTGTGGTTTCTTAATTACGAAGCAAACTATTCGCAAAGGTCCTTCAACCAACATGCGTACATTGACTTATTATACATACTAATAATTTCGTCTCAACAAACCATAAATGTGTCGGTTTAGTTTGGTTTTGAAATTTACCAATTTGAATTATCAGTTATTGATTTAAAGATATGTTAAGTTATTATGAAATCGTTAAGGAGATTTTAAGATTGAATTGAAATCAATTAGAAATAAGGTAACAAATCAAATGAATCATGCATATGAGTTGACTAATTGCATCTTACTCGCAGGCAAACACCAATGTCTTGTAAAATAATCAGAAGTTTGAGACAATAAAAATAAAAATATAACGTTAAATCCTAATGAAACATTCAAGACTATTAAGAATCGAAAATCTCACATTAAAAAAGAAAAAATGGTTACCAAAATCACTAAATCAATAACCTATTATCGTAGTATTTTTTTTTTTATTTGAGTTACTGATTTTAATTCGACTTTGAATAGCCTCATTATGAACGTCCCAATTCCCTCCTTTTTCTGTTTGAACTTTTTAATTATTGTTACAATTTAGTCAAAGTAGAAAGATGGTCAATGTGAAATTTCACTATAGAGGGAAGAAAAAAGAGACCTTTAGATTTTGGTAAACAACCAAAGAATTTGTTATGCACTTACCAAACAAAATCTAGTGTATTTGATGGGTGGTGTCCTTGTCAAATGCACATAAAATAACCACTCCTATAGACGTTATCAGAATATTTGACTAGACAAAAAATTAAATTATAAATGGCGGTGACAAAATATTATTTTATATCTCAAACTAAGTACTTTAAAATAATTTTCTGTTCACTAAAATTGGATTTATGTCTAATCATGGAAATTTAATTTACTTTATTTTAATGTGTTTATCTGATTTTATTGACATCTTAGCATGACATTTATAAGCAGTGCTGGAGCTAATATTTTCGTAAAGGGTGTTCATATTTTTATAATATGGATGAGTGATTTTTGTATCAAAGATGTTAAACAATTGATTATATATCAAAATATTTATATTTAACCTATATATTCAAAAAAATTTCAACGAAGAATGTTCATCTGACAACATTTGAATGAATATAGCTCTGCCCATGTTTATAAGCTTGAGGAAATAAAGTTGGGCAGTTAGAAAAGGGATCATGAAACACAGTGCAGTGAAAGAAACTGGATGTGACACTACCTCAACAAGAGATAAAAAGTTCAGACAACTCGAATTTATGCTAGGGTCATAGTATTATTAATGAAGTATAATAAATAAATGTGTTATTTAATATTTATGTTATTCAATTTTAAATGTGTACAAGCAGATACTTAATCTTACATAGAGTTTTAACAAGTACTCATTTTATTTCAATTTATTGTTCTGCTTTTGCAAAAGAAAATATTATCAAATTCAAGATCACAAGATTAAAAAATATTTTAATACAACTAACATAGTAATAATTTTGAAACATAAAATTTTAAAAAAAAATTACTTTCTTACACTAAATGGGTCGAATAAATTAAAATGAGGTATCGGAAACAAAATAAATTCTCAGTTACTTTTTTTAAATAATAAGTATAGATTTGGTGGTGGTGGGAAGTACTTGTCTTTTTGCTTACGGTATATTGGGTAAGAATGTGATATCAGCGTGAAATAAAAGTAGGGTCCCAAAAAGGTTAAAGAAAGCATATCATCTTTTTTAAAAAATATATATATATTTTTTATTTGTACAGTTTCGATTAAATTTAAATTATCATTACAAAGTATAGTAGCTAGTCTTATTTTTATAATAAAATTTTCTCTATATTCAAAATTTTAAATTTAAAATTTTTAATTAAGAATAAAGCAATTTTAGTGCTATACGACGTATGTTCACATGTGGCTGATTAAAGTAGTATTCCAAGTGCCTTATCCATAAAGAAATATGCTTCAAAATAGTTTTAATTACTAGTACCAATACTACTTTCTTTATTGCTATGTTGGTCATAAGAGCGGTCAATTTAAGATTTAAAAATAGTAAGTGTTCATCTGACAGATATATTTTAAGATAAAAATTTAATTTATATGATATAATAAAAAATATAAAGAGAATAAAAAGTTAAAAATATTTATGTGATTGTAAATTATTTTATAAAAATATAATTTTAAAATTAAGTTATTTATAATTATAAAATGATAGTATTTCTTTTGAGATAAATTTAAAAGAAAGATGTGTATGTAAATTAGAATAGATGTATTGTAATTTTTTTTATTATTTGTTGATTAAACCACGAGATACTTTTTCCAATTTTTTTATTCTTATCCCTGACAAGTGTTGAGCTTTCTGGGATGGCATTCACTAAATCTAACGTAAGATACCATTTTTCTTTTTGATTTGGTTAAGGTCTTCTTGTTGGCCAAAGTTGATTTATAACTAGTGAGAAGTGACACGTTTTGGATTTTGGAAATCAAATATCTTTCTCGTCTATCATTTTCAGATTCTCTTTTACATTTTTCTATAAAAATGTAATTCAAGTAATTGAAAAGGTGAAGTTTAGGGTATGTTTGGTATTGAGGAAAATATTTTTTGATTTTTTTGTGGTTGGTTGGGTTGAATATTTTTCAAATTGACTTATTTTTTTACAATTAACAAAATGACTTCCCTAGATACTTATTCAAACTTACATGTTCAGAAGATGGAGGGCGCAGAGATGGGGATGTTGAGATAGATGTGTGGGCACATCACGGGGGATAAGATTAGGAATAAGATCATTCAGAAGAAGCTAGGGTGACCTCTGTGGCAGACAAAATGAGAGAAGCAAGACTGCGATGGTTTGGGAGAAGAAGTGTTGACACTCCTATTAAGAGGTGCGAGAGGTTGGATTTAGGGGTTACGCGGAAGGGTAGAGGTAGACCAACAAAGTATCATAGGAGGTAATTAGATAATATATGGTGTATCTTCGTATCACCGAGGATATGACCTTAGATAGAAAAAGTGGAGATCGCATATTAGGGTAGAAGGTTAGACGGCTAGTACGGATAGGATGACTGGCCTTGTGATATACTAGGTTAGTAGAGGTAGTCGTGTCGTTATATATTATGTTGTTATTGTTCGTCATTTATTTTATTATTTTTATTGTCTTCATAAATTATCATTTGCTATTCACTCTAGACGTTGTCTCATATCTAGTATTTTCTGCTTTTAGGGATGATATTTTTGAGATGAGGGTCTTTAAAAAATAACCTCTCTATCTCTATGAGGTAATGGTAAGGTATGTGTATATTTTATCCTCCCCAGACCAACTTGTGGGATTTTATTGGGTATGTTGTTGTAAGAAAAATGACTTCCCTACTAAAAGTAGTGGAAATATTTTTTAAATGTTTCAATCTCATTCTCAATGCCACCTAAACCACCTAAATGCCCCGACCACTAGCCCCTAAACCAACTTCATCATAATGCGATCCACCTTGCCCTTGTTGAACTAGAAACTTAAATCTAGATTTCTCGATCCTGGATCCACTCTGACCAGAGATCTGACCCAAATCATGACCTGATCCCCCAATTTGCGACCCAACCTTTAAATTGATATGGGAGTAGACCCCATAATCGACATAGGATCAAACTCCCAACCCCAACTCGAGACTCGATCAAGTCATGGGTTAATGTCATCGTTAGAGTTGGGCCTGGGTCTCAGGGTCGTGGCTGTGTCTCACGGTTAGGGTGGGATCTCAAGATCATTGTTAGGACTCGAGTTAAGGATTGAGAATAGATCTCAAGGTTGAGGTCGAATTTTGTCACGATCCAAACTTGAATATGGTGACACTTATCTTAACTCACCAAGACAAGTCAGTCTAAGACATCGATAATACAAGTAAAAATAGAAGTAAAGCAGAAATAACAACTTGAAAAGCCAAATAAGCAAATAAGAAAGTCACAACTCTAAGACAATCCCAAAATCTAGTGTCACGTGTACAAATCTTTTAGTGTTACATTCAATTAAAAAAAATACAAGTCTCAACGTTTTTGTATTTCAAGTAGAATAAGAACATAAAAATAGAACATGAGGGTCTACTAAGGTGAGAAGCAACTACCTCTCATATGTCACAAATCCAAATAGGCCGTGAGTGACACCCTCCAACCCTCTAGTGGGAGAACCAAAATCACAACCTAACTATCCAAAACTAGTACAATTTCAACATTTAAAGTTACGCAAACAAATTTAAATAACACAAAAATGAGTTTTTATAAACTCAACAGAATCAAACTAGCAAAAGCGGAAAACAACCCCTCTAGAACCTGAAATTAATGTACCAAAACTCCAAGTGTCCAATATAAAGGGATGCAACCCTAGAAAATTATAGAAAAATAAATAACTAAGCATCTAAGTCTGGAAATAAATGTACTAAGAAGATAAACAAATTCATGAAAGGCTTGAATGAACTGGCCTACCCTTAAATTCGAATCACCACTGGTCTCTTAGCTAAGATCTGCTACCTAAAAATACCTTACACTCAACAAAGAAAAAGTAAATGCAGTATCAATACACATAATAATCGTGTACTAATAGGATCACGCATTATTCTAATAAGTGAAATATATAAACCCGCAATTACAACTTAGTAAATCAACACATATAAAAGAATAGAAAATTACAGTTCATATTATACATGCCACTCTCATAATCATAATTATTGCTACAACAAGTTCAGTAATTTTCCCCTCATGGGACCCATACCCAAACAAGTTATGTTGAGTGACACTCAATTCAATAACATATCAGAATATGACTCCTAGTTTAGTACTCCCTCTGTCCCAATTTTATATGACACCCTTTCCTTTTTGGTCTGTCCCAGAAAGAATGTCACCTTACTCTAATAGGAAATAATTTATTTTTAAACTTCCCTTTTTACCCTTAATGAAATGATTCTCAACCACACAAATATCTGAGAATGACTTTAGACCACAAATTTTAAAAGTCTTTCTTTTTTTTCTTAAACACCGTGTCAAGTCAAAGGGTGCCACATAAAATAGGACGAAGGAGTAATATATAACAACATGACACCCTATTCAATAATATGTCAAAATGTTATACCCGATCTAACAATCACAATTAGACACACAACGAATAATTCAAACTTACACAAATCCATGATAGATTCATTGCATGCAATTTGAAACCATGACATACATACAGGAAGTACTATGAAGTAGTTAACAAGCATATGTCACACAAATAGGAATATCAAATCATAACCTTCCTTGAATCATGCCCTTGAAAACTCTAAGTAACTGGAGCTTTCTCCTTTTTTAAAGTCTCGGATTATATTTGGTCTATAAACAATCAATAAATACAATAAACGGCGGCCTAAATTTCAATTATATTAAAATCTTAATCTTTGACTACTTCCTTGATCATTAACCATAACTTGGTCTTTTTTCCACCAATAATCACAAGTCACAGTCTTTTCCTTTGAGAATTCTCCTAGATTCTAAGGTCTAGTAATCAAATTACAAGTTAGAGGAGTGACTAACTTACTTTTGTCGATGAATCAGGTGAAAAATTGATAAAAACTGCACTAGGTCACTTTTGATCTCTCGAGAATGAAGTGGAAGAAGTGGAAGAAGTAAAAATGAATTTTGAGATTCTTTTAGACTTAGAATCCGTGATTGTTCCGCTATGGCGATCTTTATCTTGTCATGGAGACACCATCATAGAGGGATTCATCCTTTTGTAGTGGCTTGCACGAAGATAAAAACTCATAACTCATGCTCCGAGTCTCTATTTCACAACACACTCTCCAATCATGACATTCGATAATCTACTCTTTACGCCAAGATCTATTTCAGAAATTTTACTCACCCAAATTCCATTCCTAAAGCTATAAAGTCTTGTTATTGTTTATCAAATCCAAAGATCAAAATCATGAATTAACTCCTAATCCGTAGTCCATACTTCACATGACTGAGATTTCCTCCAACTCTAGCCTTGGCTCAAATCTTCAACTTATACTAGAAAGTTTTTTGGCCCAATTTTTCTTTTCCATTGATATATCCATAATGATAGGGATAGGTCATTACATAAATACCAATTTATTTATCACTCGTCTCCGAGTGATCCAACAGGAAAAGACTAGACTAAGATAAGAATAGAGTAGCACTTAAAACAATGAGTAACTGAGGATACTTGTCTTGCATATCCTTCTCAATTTCCCAAATTCCTTCCTCTACTAGACTATGTTTTCATTGGACCTTCACAAACTTAAACTCCTTGATCCTCAATTTTAGGACATCCTAATCAAAAATTGTAACTGGCTCTTCCTTGGATGGACTTTATACTAGCTAGGTGGTAAAACTAACCTATAAGTGTAATGACTCAACCATCGGTTTCTTTTAAATTAATAATCTTTTAGTGATTTTAGTGGGCTGCACTAATGGTTGTCAATTAAATGATTTATCCACTAATATTTTATTATTCCGTTAGTGCTGATTAATGGCAATCCCCTCATGCTATCTCCACTTATATTTTTTTTAATATATAATTCTTTGGCTCTTTCATGAGCCATATGTACCACTATAAATTTGAGCATTCTGCTCATTTGTTGTAAGCAGAAAACTGAGAGAACTAAGACTACATCAAGTAAGCTCTAATCAATAATCACTTCTTAAAATTTTGATATTTATTAGTCACGTTTTATTCCTTTAGTTAGTTGTTAAGAAAATATTAACTATGTAAGGTTTGATTTTGGTTGTTTGTCATACTTCACTTAATTGTTGCTAAGACATGAGTAAACATAAAGGGTTGGAAATACATTGTTAGTGGTAAAATAGGACAATCTTGGGCCATGAGTAAATGATGATGATATTATAGGATGCTGGCATGGTAATAATTCATGGACAAAATAGAAGTAGTTTTGAGCTCCCAGCACCAATTTGATTTTTTAATTATTATGTAGTAGTTGGGTTACTGGAAAAAGAAATAGACAATTACTGTAATATCTTTTTAAAATTGTCACAACATTTGTATATTGCTTATCTTTAGTACTATTTATATACATTGTATTAATAACATTAGTTTAGTATCCAGTTGGCCCTAGCTTCTTTATTATTATTATTATTATTATTATTATTATTATTATTATTATTATTATTATTATTATTATTATTATTATTA
>JAABOM020000101.1:18316626-18344307 GCA_011800125.2 Solanum clarkiae
AATCATATTAAATGTGCCATAATTTCACGATATATTACTATTTATATATAAGACATTAAGACATCAACTTCCGGTTGTGCTACTTGCTTGAGCAGCTTTTGGTTCAGTTGCTTGCTTCTTCTCCTTTATTATGTGAGGTCAATAAAAAAATATTTCGCGGGCTTTTTAATATAATCTTTTCAAAGCAATTGCGTATTAACGTGTCTGTTTCAACTACTTCATAATATTCTTTAGCTGCTTCAATTATAATTTTACAATAGTTTTTAAAATATATATATAAAAAATTTATCGATGTCACATAAATTAAGAATAAAACATAATTTACATTGGTTGCTAGCTTTAATAGCTTCCGTTGGGCCGATAAAAAATAATTTATGGGTTTTTTAATTTAATCTTTTCAAAGTAGTTGTTTATTGACGTATCTGCTTCAATGACTTCATAATATTTCTTTAGCTGCTTCAATTATAATTTTACAATATCTTCTAGAATATTGTATTGGGCCCACATGCTAGCACTAGCTTTCGCTATTAGTCATATAACAACCCATTAATTTTTGTAACCCCCATTGATTGTCCTCCTTGTAATAACTTCAACATCTTACCTATAAATAAAATGAGTTGTCTTTGTAAAATTATTAATCACGATACTGTAATCTTGATAAGTTTTTACGATTTTTATTTAAATAATATCAATATATATTATAGTACTTCAGAAAAGCTCTCTCTCACAAAACCCTAAGTGCCGACTTTTTTAGATCTGAATCCACCAGAGGCCATGGCCGCTCTGGCCAGTAGTCAACCCCTGTCTGAGAGGGGACCAACCAAAATAGTCATGCCGTATGTTATGCTGTTAAAGCAGCACAATGAGCCTGTGAAGTTGTACCAATGACCTGGATGGAGAACCTCAAGTTATATGGGAGTAGGAAAAAGTGGAGCGCAGATGATAGTAAATAAGAACTTGCAATATGCTGTGATTGAAAAATTTTCATATGGGTGGCCAGAAATCTAAGAACTCAGAAAGTTGATTCCGAAGCAATGTAAACTAAAAGGAAAATGCAAAATAGGTTTTCTTTGCAACAGACATATTCTGATTAGGACATCACTAATGGAAGACTATGTACATCTACTATCAAAATCAACTTTTTACATATCACAGAGAAACTCTGCATATCCCATGCGAATTTTCAAATAGGAACCTATGTTTGATCCAAGTGAGGAAACTTCTATGGCTGTGGCATGGATTTCTTTCCCATCCCTCCCACCCAATTTTTTTGAAAATGAGGCGATTTTTTCTTTAGCCAGAGTACCAGGGAAGCCTTTACAAGTGAATATAGTGAGAAGAATCAGACACGACTAAGCTATGCAATGGTCAAAGTTGAAGTAGGTCTGCTATAGGAGTTCCCAAAAGGATAAAAAATGGAGTTCGACAGGCTGATAGAGAAATTGATAAAAAATGAATTCTAATCAAATATGATTATGTCCCTAAATATTGTACAACATATATGATCCAAGGACATGATGAGCAGCAATATTACTATCTACATTAAGAACTATATCCTAACAAGAAGGAGAAGGTGAAACCAAAGAAAGAAAAAATGAGAAAAAACAGGAGGAGCCACCAACAGAGAAAGGTGAACATAGAGAAAAGGAAGGCCAACAGGCTAAAGGGCAAAAAGTAATAAGAGGGGGAAAACGGAAATGATTAACAACAAGTCTGGAATATACTTGGAATTAGGTCAAAAACTCCTTTGAAGCTCTTGGGAAGGAACAAGAAGAAAAAGAGGAAGATAAGCATTACACAAAGCAGGATAAGAAGGCCACAACAAGAAATAAGACACAAAAAACAAAGTCTTCTTCCAAAGAGGTATAGAAGGGGACAACTCCCAATTCCAATGAGTTGAAAAAGCAATCAATGGAAAAAACATCAAAATCAAATTAGAAGAATCAGGCTGCATCACAAAATGGTGTACAAAATAGTGAGATCAAACAAAGGGACAATACAATGAGGAAGGGGCAAGGAGATAGTAGAAAGAAGACACAACATAGTCAGGCAGCATCATACAATGATTCACAAAGTACTAGAAACAATCAATGGACACAACAATACAAAAAAACACGAGAAGGAGCTGGTAGCATTGTTAGGAAACTGTTTGAGGATAATTCTCAGCATAATAAGGAGACAGAAAATATAAGGGAAATCACACAAAAAAGAAAGGACATGAATGAAGAGAAAGAAGATAAGGAAGCAAGTGGGGAATAGTCAGAAGAAGGAGGGGTAGTATATGTAGAAGATGACATAGATCAAAATATATAACATGTGGCAAAGTCTGGGGATTTATCACCTCGACAAGCAGACATCTTAAAGAATGGGTCAGGGGAGATAACAGACTGCTCCTTTGCAGGTCAAAACAAGGAGGAACAAAAATAAATTCACCAATTTATAATGACTGAGAAATTTTTATTTTTAAATATTAGATCTATTAACACTCAAAACTCTTTTGGAGGTTGATGGACATGAATAGAAGGTATCATTTTTCTTTCATTGTAATAATGGTGCCTTTTCAGGCTCCAAACAAAGTGGAGAAGTATATGAGAAGGCTTGGGTTTAATCATGCTGCAGTTAATGCTTCTGGTAAAATATGGATTCTTTGGAGAGATGAGTAGGAAGCAGAAATTATCCTAGACTCTATACAACAAATGTTAGTAAAGTTCAAGTATAACAACATGCCCTTTGTCATATCTTTAGTGTATGCTAGATGTAGCCCTATGGAGAGGATAGAGTTATGGGGAGAAATGCAGAGTGTGATGCCTTCAACCAGTACACTATGGATAGTAGGAGGAGATTTTAATGTTATACTTCATGAAGATAAAAAGCTAGGAGGACTGGAATTTGAACAATAAGAAGTAATTGATTTTGCTTTCTTCATTAAAAATTATTCTCTTTCAGAAGTTAAACTTTTAGGTAGTAGCTTCACGTGATGGAATGGAAGGATAGAAGGGGATTGTATTTTCAAAATACTGGATAAAATTCTAGTTAATCATTCATTCTTGGGTATTTTTCCTTCTTCTGTGGTTCAACATCTTGTTAGGGATAGATTTTATCATGCCCCTTTATTATTGAGTTGCAATACTGATGAGGAAGTAGTTATTAAGCCTTTTAGGTTTTTAAACTTCTGGACTAAGAACAACAAGTTTAAAGATATTGTAAGGCAGAACTGGGCTGTTAATTTTGAGGGTAGTCCTCTTGTTGCGATAAAGACAAAGCTGAAATAGGTAAGGAAGGCCCTAGCCAGATGGAGCAAAGATAAATATGGTAATATCTTTCAGAGAGTGGCAACTCTAGAGGATACTATCAGGATTAAGGAGATACAATTTGAGCTACAGCCTTCCCCAATCAACTCGTAGAAATTGAAGAAAGCAGAAGCTGAATTGAAAAGGTGGATGAAAGTAGAAGAAGAGTTCTGACAACAGAAGGCAGGTATAAAATGGTTGTAGGATGGGATTAAGAACACAAAATGTTTTCATTCTTATTTAAAAGGGAGAAGGAAAAAATTACACATCAAGACTATTCAAAATGAGCAAGGATAAAAAATCTCTAAAGAAGAGCAGATGGGAAATGAAGCAGTGAGATTTTATAGTCAGCAGTTCCAACGTGAGAATTTTGATAGAGACTGGTCCATGCTTGATCACATTCCCAAGCTCATAACTGATGAGGAAAATGAGGAGATGGTGTAATTGTCAGTGGAGTAAGAAGTGAGAGAAGTAGTTTTAGGGTTGAATAAGAATAGTGCAGTGGCCCAAATGGTTTCACTAGTGCTTTCTTTCAAAACTGCTGGGACATTATAGGGCAAGACATCACCAGGCTTGTGCAAGCATTTTTCTATAGACATGAACTGACTAAGTTCATTACACACACCAACATAATCCTCATTCCTAAAAGGGAGAATGTAAAAGGCTTTACTGAGTTAAGACCCATCAATTTAAGCTCATTTGTTAACAAGATCATCTCTGGAATTATACATGGAAGACTGGTGAAAGTCATTTCTAAAATTATATATCATAATCAACCAGGGTTTGTGAAAGGAAGAAACATTGCAGAAAATGTATTGTTAGCTTAGGAGATAATCAAATATATAAATAGAAGAAATAAAAATATTAATATAATGGTGAAATTATATATGGAGAAGTCATAAGACAAGGTGTCTTAGAATCTTCCTCACTAAGGTCCTAAGACAATTTAGTTTCTTAGAAATCATCATTGACATGGTTTGGATGTTGATTTCCAATTATTGGTATTCATCTGTGTTGAATGGAAGCCCATATGATTTCTTCAAGTCTAAAACAGGATTAAAGCAAGGGGATCCACTCTCTCCTACTTTATTTATTATTGCAGCGGAGGTGCTTTCTAGGGGCTTGAACAATCTGAATAATGATGCAGAATTTGTGGGATATGGGCTCCCCAAATGGAGTCTAAAAGTAAACCACTTAGTCTATGCATATGATATTATACTTCTTAGCTCAGGGGACAGGAAGCCAATAATCACGATGATATGTATTAGAGGATTATGAAGATGTATCTAGACAGAGAACTAACAAAAGCAAGAGCTCTTTTTACTTGCATGACAACACTTCTCTAGAGGTTGCAATCAGAGTCTTGAGGCTCATAGGAATTAAGCAAGGTAATTTTTCTTTGTTTACCTTGGATTCCCTGTGTATTATGGTAGAGGGAAGATATGTTACTTTGAAGATATTGTGAGGAAACTATCAATGAGGATTTTTTCTTGGCATAATAATTTACTCTCTTTAGGTGGAAAGCAGATTCTAATCACCCATGTCCTTTAGTCCATACCAATATATCTCTTGATTGTAATGAGCCCTCCCAAGAAGGTTATTGGAAGCATTCAACAACTTTTTTCTAAGTTCTTATGGAGTAATGCAGGAGGGATCAAAGGAAAGCACTGAGTGGCCTGGAAGGACTTATACTATTCTAGAAGTTAGGGAGGCCTGAACTTGTGAACAAAGCACTATTTGCTAAGTTGTGGTGGGCATTTGGGACTTCTATTGCATCTTTATGGGCACAATATATGTGGTTAAATATTGTAAGAAGCTTCATCCTATGGTTGCCACATCAACAGGGGTTTCTCAAATATGGAGGAATATGATGGGTTAAAGAAGAAATGGAGCATGAGACCTGATGGCAACCAAAAGCTAGTAATTCTAGTTTTTTATTTAATAACTAGACAAAGATGGCTGCCTTGTATTTCATAACAGATAGGCTAATTATTAATGAAAAGGTGGAAGTTAAAGAGTTTATTTACAATGGTCAATATTCAAGAGAAAAACTACAAAAAGTAGTACCAGAGGAGATGTCTGAGTACATAATAAAAAGTATCAAACCACATATGGATCTGACTATTGTAGACAAGCCATGGTGGATGGGTGAAGTCTCTGGTAGCTTTATTGTAAAATCAGCCTGCAAGGTTCTTAGGGGAAAGAAGCAGGAACAACAATGAGCTAGGAATGTGTGGTGTAAAAGTCTTCCTCTTAAAATTGTTTTCTTCTTATGAAGGGTTTGGAAAGGTAGAATTGCAATAGATAATAACTTAGAAAAGATGAAAATTCAAGTGGTTTCTAGGTGCTACTATTGTGATATTAAGGAGATGGAAACCATGGAACACTTATTCCTAACAGCTCCCACAGCCTAAAAGTTATGGAAATAATTTGTTAGTTTTGTAAGTATTCAGGTGCAAGGAATGCATTTGCAACAACTCATCTATAATTGTTGAGGATTCCAAGGATCTAATAAGCGTAACAAAGTCATAGAGGCCATACCAACTATCATCTTGTGGCAACTGCGGAAGAGAAGAAATGCATACATAAATGGAAATATTTACTCTTATAGTTGGATGCTCTTACAATGTTAAATGCAAATTAATCAGGTCAGTAAGAGTCTATTCCTCTTAGTTGAGAAACATTCCTACCCAATGGGGAGAACTTGTAGAATATCTAATTACAGGTCAAAACTGTTTTACTTGAAAGTTGCTTGGAAAATGCCAAATGGGGATAGGGTGGGTTGTAATACTGATAGGGCCAGTAAAGGTAATTCAGAGTTGAGTGCTAGCAGATTCTATATAAGGAATAGTAATGGGAATCTAAAGTATGCAGAGGCACTATGCTTAGGAATATCTACCAACCTACATGTTGAAATAGTGGCCACTAAAATGACCATTACTATTGTATGGATTAGGACCTCACTAAGGTGAAAATTTAGACAGACTCCCTTAGAGTCTCACATATAATCAATGGGGACTGGAAGATCCCCTGGGAGTACATTGAAAATACTGAATACATACAACATAAAAAGGAAACGATGAGAGCAGAAGTCATTCATGTTTATCTAGAAGCTAATCAATTAGCAGATTGCATAGTTAATAAAGCCTTCATTTATTCAAGAGTCATACAATATCATATATTTTCAGAGCTACCATCAGAAGCTAGAAGAATATTGAATATTGACAAGGCATAGATTTCAACTTTAAGAATTCGCACAAAATCCATAAAGCCATGATGAAGGAAGATTTACAGGTTTTAAGTATGGCATGTACAAAAACACAACAGATCTATATGCAAACAAACAAAATCAAGTCAGTGGATACATCAGTTTCAAGTTATAGACAAAAAGTTATATGTACAATGTTACGTTAGTGCTATGGACAAAATCAACAAAAAATCAAGAAGCTTCATCTAGTACTTCAGGTAGATATTCCCAGCTCAAAAGACTTATACTAATGCCATTTCCTGTAAGAGAAGATAGTCAGATGACATCGACTTGGTCAAATTGGGAGAAAAAAGTGGAATACGAAGGTACTTATACTTCGATTTGGATTGAAAGGAAGAAACTTGGCTCGTTTTTGGAAGAGTTCCAAGGAGGAGCATCACATGGAGTCTTACAAAAACAGAGGTCGGACAATAATAGCAAAGAAAGAAACAATAAGAGGAAAGACATTAGATCTCACAACATCAGGAGAATATCAAGCAGAAGGAGGAGGTAAAGTCCAAGAATTCGCACGCCGACATGGAAGCTGAGAGGATTCATCTTGAAGGCAGTGGAAAAAATTAGGAAAGTAGGTGGAACAAGAGATATTTTAGGGTCAGATATAAAAGAAATACAGGCTTGGGCCTCGATCAAGTTTGTATTGGACTCAATGTACAATTATTTTTATTGAAATAAAAGACCAAATGGCCCATAGTTAATTTTAAAAAATATTATAGTACTTCTCTAACAATTTAAAAGTGATTTTTTACATATGATATTGATTGCTTCCAGAAATTATTGATATTTTTGTTAAATAAGTTAAAAGAATTACCTCATGCAGGTAATCTTCATGCATGTGGGGTTTCACTCCCTTCACCATGTGAGGTATCTCACGATTAAGGAGTCATTTGGTGTGAAATATAAGATCTCACAATCTCAAAATAAAATATATAATTATTTTATTTTGCACTTGGTTGGAGGGTATTAGGTAGACATGAAATTGTTCATTTTATTATTTATACCTTAGTAATAAGAAAAGTTATTTCATATACATAGTGGAATAACTTATCATGCAATAATTAATCCCAAGAAAATTTATACCAACCAAATTACCCCTAAGAGTTCTATTTGAGGATCAAAAGGCACCTAGTCATTATTTAGAGGCAAATCATCACTTTCCTTGATTAATTAAAACTTATCCAGACTGGTGTCACATGTACAAACCTCTAAATAATAATACTCAAAAGAAAATACAAGTCTCAATGTCTTGTCCTTGAATAGAACATAACATAATGAAAAATCCTTGAGGGTGTGTTGAAGAGACAAGCAACTATCTCTCAAGAAAATCTAAAAGCTCAATCCTAAAAATGTGAAATCTATCAAGAGAGATCGGGCTCACAACCTACATAGTGTATGAGCCAAGCTTCTTAAATAATTTTATTTTACTCCTCTCATGTATTTACTTTTGAATTGCATGATATTAAACATATGTACTCATACCTATTATGTTTTTACTAAAGTTATGAGCCAAGCTTCTAATGTTGATGAAAGCCTTGTGGCAAGATATGCGACTTATGGATGTTGTGAATGTTGAAGGAATAATAAAAATCTTATGAGTTCATGAGAATATTATGAAAATGATGGATGATTTGGATCTCTTTATTTGATGTTATGAAGCTTTGATTTTGATGAGCTACTCTAATTTGATCTTATGAGACTTTGCATATTACAACTATGATTATGATTAAATATTCCTTGGAATTATTGACATAACATCGAGAGGACCTTGATAAATAATCATTGGCTTAATTATGTTTCCATCATAGGTTTGTGATTAGCTAATAGATCCATACAAATCATATTGCAAGGTTCCCCGAAAAGGGTAGTGTTCCCATAAGGCTCATATTATACATTAATAAAAAAGGTGATGTTCTTGTAAGGTGTTTGTAAAGCATTCTCCGAAATGGAGAAGTCTGCGTTAGGTGAGTGTTTGGTTTACCTTAGGAAAATAGACCATCCTTATCTAGTGTGGAGTGAATATTGGGATTCCAAGTAGTAGCTCACTTGGTCTTATTTGTTGATTATGGTTCCTTCCCATCTATGTATGATATGTTATGTGATTTGGCTATTCTTATGAATGTTTTTGACTAGAGCATTGACAATTCATGTCATGTTGAGCCTATATCTATTATATATGATTATGCATCTTAATTATTATGAGATATGTTCTTTGTTGCATTTCACCCCGCATACTTAGTGCATTCCAAGTACTAAAACATATTTTTTGCCTACATGATCTAATCATGTAGGGACTGAAACGCCTATTCATCCACCTATTGGTGGCTAGTACATTGGATTGAAAATTTGCTATTGGTGAGTCCTCCATTTTGGGGACAACAACTACTATCTTTCATGCTATGTTAAAGGCTTATTTACTTTCAAACATCTACTTTTGAGGGTGAGCTGGGGAGATGTCTTAGCCCTCATTCCACTCATGTTAGAGGTATTGTTGGATAGATGCATGTGATGAGTTTGACTCCTATGATGCTTATGTATTTATGAAGACTTCCTTTAGTCACTATCCTTTTTATTGTGTTGTTTAATGTGATGACATGTGATGGAAGTCCTAATCCCCTATTACCCCCATAGCTTGAGTCATACTTACTCTCACCCTAGTCTTTGCTTGTTATATGATGGGGTGGAAATTCCTATTCCCTATTCATCCCTATAGCTTGAGTCCAAAGCGTCGCTTTCCTTAAATTTAATCGCTTGTTGTTTGTTTATGCTTCCGCAACCAAGGATGTGCTTACTTATGCTTAGAGGCTTGTTTGGGTCCCTTCGGGTTTTCCATTCATCGTGTCACTTCTAGACCCTAGACTTGGATCGTAACAAGCAATTTTTTTTAAAAATACCAAAAATAACCTTCGAGGTCATTACAATATGTTCATTATTGTTGGTCATAACTATGTTGAGTTTTTCTGTAAATAAACCTTATAACAAAGAAAGAAAAAAAGGGTCAAAACAATTTCACTATGGTCCAATATTCTCCTACGATGGTGCCAAACCATTTACCCTTATATTGATACAGTTGAATTTGTTTTTAAAGGCACGTGGATTGAATTAACAGAGTGATGGAATTGCGAGGAATTAACTTGTTAAGACAAATGCATTAAACAAAGAAACTGAAGTATCAAATAAAAAATTATGGAAATGCAATTAGCCTAAGCTTTGATATTTTCGGTGGACAGCTGGACCATTTTGATCATAAAGTCATTGAAGCAATCGTTTTGTGGTCTTATTTTTTTAAGACCTCATTTTCTTCCAAAGATGTGTATGTATATGTAGAAAATATAATAATTTTGTACCTTATTTAATATAGAGACGATTGTAATTAATAATTGATGAATTAAATAGTGTTAATTATAACATTCTTTCTTATGTGGCTATTTATTTTTGTTGCCTCATTTATATTCCGATAAGTATTACGAGCCAATATTATTAGCCTTACATTTTGACTCTTCTTTCGCTATTTTTATTCTCTCACTATTGAATATTTTAAAGTATCTCAAATGGTCAAATCTTTTACATAATGCAAAATCTATTATTGTGTATTTATAAAAAGATCAAATTTATTTTTTTAGTATCTTCTTCAAATCTCAAGAACTTAAACTAATCAATACCTTTTTAGTATCTACCTCTCCATACCTCAGTATAATAAGTGTATTATAATTAATCAATTTATATATATCTCTTTATAAAATTTGACTTTAAACCTCCAAACTTGTTGAGAAGGTTCTGTGAGCAACAATACCAAAAAAAGGACTATGAGCCTTTTCAGTTTTATAATGCTTGAGAGTTTGAGATCGCAAAGCATAAGTAAATTTCTATTCAATTAATGAAATCAGATATCCCGCAACAAGAAGGTAGGATAATATATAGCTAAATTATCAAACCCTCAGAAACTTGTAAAGTATGCATAATTGCTATTGAATAATGATTGTAGCTAATCCTGAATTCTATTATGATAACTAAACTTGAACTTATTTGTATCTGGTGTCACGTCTCCATAATGGGCTCACATCGTGTTATCGATCTCTGACTTTCGTTTGGATTGTCACTTTTGCCACATAGCTGTAATGATTCAGCCTACTAGTGATATTGTCCGCTTTGTGTCTAGGCTTGCACGGCTTTAAAACGCGTCACTAGGAGGTACGGACTATTTACTCATATACCCAACATCTCTCTTGAGTTTTGCTGATATGTCATATACCCAACATCTCTCTTGTGTTTTGCCGATGTGGAACTTCTCATCTTAAGATAGGTTGTTAAATACACCCTTTCTATGGACTCAAAGTTATTGAGATCACTTAGTTGATGTTGTTAGTATAGTTGGAGTTAGTTAATTGGTTGAAGTTAGTTAGTTAGGGAGTTAATTAGTTATTGGGAATTAATCCCATAGAATAGAGTATACATTATATTGTATATACATACTTGTACACCTTTATACTTGTATACTTTCACTGTACAGAAATTAGTGCATATATAAGCACTGCTACAATGCTTCATACATGAATTGAGGAATAAGAAATCCCAAAATCCTTTTCCTCTCAATCTCTCCTCTCAATCTCTCGATCTTCTTCTCTGTCTCAATCTTCTTCTTCCATTACATTGTATCTCTATTTGATTATGTTTCTCTTCATGGTATCAGAGCAATAGGCTCGATGAAGTGTTTCTAGGGTATAAAGACAGCCATTGACGAAGCTCAAAGGCGATGGAAGCAATGGCGACTTCAAACGCTGTTGTAGCTCGAGCTTCAGCTGACACTTTGGACCATGTCTTGAAGAACCACAATCACCCTCTATACCTTCATCCCTCAGACACTCCAGACAGTATCTTAACCTCTATTCAACTCACAGGAGGTGAGAATTACTCACTCTGGAGTAGATCAATGATGATTACTTGCGTGCGAAAAGCAAATTAGGGTTTGTTCTTGGTACATGCAAGAAGATAGACTACAAATCCGAATTGGAGGAACAATGGGAGAAGTGTAATGTGTTTGTATTGGCTTAGATTATGAACACAGAGTCCAAGGAATTGTTGAATGGGATTGTGTACGCTTCAGATGCCGCAATGGTTTGGGCTGATTGAGAGAGAGATTTGACAAGGTAGATGGTTCTAGGATCTATCAGCTTCATCGAGAGATTTGCACATTAAATCAAGGTAATATGACGGTTTCAGCCTACTTCACTAAGATGAGACTGTTGTGGGATGAGTTTGATGCTTTAGTCCCTCCACCTGCCTGCAATTGTGACAAATCTAGAATGTATGTTGATCATATTCAGTATTTGCGTCTGTTTGCATTTTAGATGGGGTTAAATAAAGTATATAGTCATGCTCGTAGCCAAATCCTCATGATGAATCCCCTTCCCAATATGAGTAGAGCTTATGCAATGGTTGTCTCTGATGAGAGCCAGCGTGTCACTGCTGGATCTAAAGTAAGTGGAGAGATGAATGAATCTATGGCACTATATGCTGGAAGTGCTAGAAAAGGAACATATTATACAGGAGGAGGCAATAACACAAGCCAATTCAGTAACAATCACAGGTAGAGAGAAATTAGAATGTGATCTGTGACCACTGTAAGATGTATGGACATACTAGGGATGTCTGCTACAAGCTTGTTGGTTATCCAAATGGCTGGAAGTTTAAGAAGAAGTCAGGGATGCTGCAAAACAACAGAATACAGAGGAATACCGATGCAATAAATCATGTGACTGCTCCCAAGGATGAGATGGAGTCACTTGATGATTTTACTCCTGTTGCTCCTATGGTGAAGGGAAAGGATATTGAGTCTGGCAAACAGCCTACTTTTACCCAGAGTCAGTACAATAAAATTCTACATATGCTGGAAAAGGAAGATACAAGTTCAAGCTTAGGAAAAGGACCTAACAATATGGCCAACATGGCAGGTATGATCACCATTTTAAATTCTTTATCTGCCAGTAGTGATAATGCACAGACTAAAGTTGAGAAAGGAGAGGAACATTGGATAGTTGACTTAGGTGCCACATGTCATATGACATATAACCTGAGCAAACTTTATCATGCATCTAGTTGTGTCAATAAGTTGGTACATTTATCCAATGGTGAGACTGCACAAATATCACATACTGGCTGTTGTAGTACAACTGATGGAAATGTCTTGAGAGATGTATTGGTGGTCCCTGCATTCAAGCATAATCTACTTTCAGTGTCTAAATTGACAAGGCAATTAAATTGCTTAGTTAATTTTTTCCCTGAGTTCTTTGTGCTTCTGTACCTCTCAAGTGGAAAGGTGAAGGGGATTGGTAGAGAGATTGGAGAGCTATACTACCTTCCTGCTGGGCTGCAATGTGAGGAAAGCAGGGGAACTCAAAAGGCATTGATGACACAGCATTCTAGTGTAAACAAGCTATTGTGGCATAGGAGATTAGGTCATCCTTCTACAAAGGTGATGCAGCATCTGTTCATGGATACCAACTTCAGTGGGAATAATGAATGTAACAATTGTCCTATCTGTCCACTTGCTAAGCAGACTAGACTGCCCTTTCGTTTGAGTTTGTCTAGAACACAGGCTGTTTTTGATCTAATTCATATAGATGTATGGGGGCCTTATAGAACTACTACTCATAATGGCTTCAGATTTTTCTTAACCGTAGTTGATGATTACTCAAGAATATGTTGGCTATATTTGTTGAAACTGAAAAGTGATGCATTTTCAGTGTTAAAATCTTTTTTGTTATTAGTAAGAACTCATTGATCCTTTGGTATTATTCATGAGAGCAGCTGCCCATACACTCCACAGTATAATGAAGTGGTTGAAAGAAAACACAGGCATATACTTGAGGTGGCTAGAGCAATTACATTCCAAGGCAATATTTCTATCAGGTTTTGGGGAGAGTGTGTTCTATCTGTTGTTTACCTGATAAATAGGCTTCCAATTCCATTTCTGCAGGGGAGATCTCCATATGAGAAGTTCCATGGACACAAGGCAAGTATTGATCACTTAAGGACTATAGGCTGCCTATGCTATGCAGCCAAGGTAGTCAGACAGGATAAGCTCTTTCCCAAGGCTGAGACTTGTGTATTGCTGGGGTACTCACCAACCCAAAAGGGAAATCTTTTATACATCTTGTCCCAAAATAAGCTCATCATCAGCAGAGATGTCATCTTCAAGGAAAATGTTTTCCCATTCAGGCAAGCACATAGCAAACTAGAACAACTATTTCCCACTGAGTCAATTGCAGTCTCAGATGACTTTTCTGTGTGTAATAAAGACAGAGATTCTTCTGCAGTTGATGTGCAGCATTCAGAAATTATGTATGATACTCCTCAGCCTGAGGACACCAGTACTATAGTTGATTCCACACCTAGAAGGACAGAAGAATTTACATGCAGGAGGTCAAGCAGAAGTCATCATCCTCCCATCTGGATGAAAGATTATGTGACTCCAACTACTTATCAACATTCTCAGAGTAACTATGTATCTTATGATAACCTGTCATTCAAATGTCAGACCTACTTATCTGTGTTCTCTACAGAAGTTGAGCCAAGGACCTTTGAGGAAGAAAGTAAGGATAACAGGTGGATACATGCTATGCAATAAGAGGTACAAGCTCTGGAAGACAATGGAACCTGAGAATTAGTAGAATTACCTAAAGGAAAAAATATTGTCGGATGCAAATGGGTGTTCAAGATCAAATACAAAGCTAATGGTGAGGTAGATAGATTCAAAGCCAGATTAGTTGCAAAGGGATATAACCAAACTGAGAGGATTGACTATCAAGAAACATTTTATCCAGTGGTGAAGATGACAACAGTCAGATCCATCATAGCACTTGCTGCCAGCCAACATTGGAACATCTTTCAAATGGATGTCTTCAATACTTTCCTGCAAGGAGACCTACTTGAGGAGGTATATATGGAGCTGCCTAAGGGATTTTACAGTGCAGAGAAAGACAGAAATCTTGTGTGCAGGCTGATGAAGTCCCTATATGGACTTAAGCAGGCATCAAGACAGTGGAATGCCAAGCTGACTAAAGCTTTGTTGAGTTCAGGCTATCCATAGAGCCACTTGGATTACTCCTTATTCACAAAGAGGAAGGATAATGGATTGTTAATAGTTCTAGTATATGTGGATGATCTATTGATCACAGGAAATGATGCAGAGCTGATAGAGGATGCTAAGCAGGTCCTGCACCATCAGTTCAAGATCAAGGATTTGGGTGAGCTCAAATATTTCCTAGGTATTGGATTCTTAAGATCTGATGCAGGTATTGTAATGAACCAGAGGAAATATTCTTTTGAGATAATAGCTGAAGCAGGATTAGGGAATGCCAAGCCTAGCATGACACCATTAGAGTACAATCAAAGGCTAACCAGTGTTGAGTTTGATCCAGAGACTCTATATGAAGACATTCCAAATTATCAAAGAGTAGTTGGAAAGCTTCTCTATCTCACTATCACAAGACCAGATATAACTTTTGCAGTCCAATTGCTAAGTCAATTCATGTAGAAACCCAAGGTATCACATTGGAAGGTTGCTTTAAAGGTGATTAGATACACTAAATTGGAACCTGGAAAGGGGTTACTGATGAGTTCTACTCAGCAACCACAGCTGACTGGCTACTGTGATGCAGATTGGGCTGCCTGCCCAAGCACAAAAAGATCAATCACTGGCTTTGTCCTCAAGTTTAGTGATTCTCTCATTTCCTGGAAGTCCAAGAAACAACCCACAGTCTCCGGGAGCTCCACAGAAGCAGAGTATAGGAGCTTTGCTGCATTGGCAGCTGAGGTTGTCTGGGTTATAAATTTGTTCAAGGAACTAGGAGTACAGTGAGAACCAACACTTATACATTGTGACAGCAAATCTGCACTGTAGATTGCTACTAATCCAGTCTTCTGTGAGCGTACCAAACACATAGAAATTGATTGTCACTTCATTCGAGAGAAGATCCAAAATGGGCTTATCAAGACCATCTATATTCGTACAAAATATCAGCAAGTAGACCTTCTCACCAAGGCTTTAAGCAGGTCACAACATGAGTTCCTACAAGGCAAGCTTGGACTATTAAATCTCTTCAATAGGTCCAGCTTGAGGGGGAGTATTGAGATTACTTAGTTGATATTGTTAGTATAGTTGGAGTTAATTAATTGGTTAAAGTTAGTTAGTTAGGAAGTTAATTAGTTATTGAAAATTAATCTCATAGAATAGAGTACACATTGTATTGTATATACATACTTGTACACCTTTATACTTGTATACTTTCACTGTACAGAAATTAGTGCATATATAAACATTGCTACAGTTCTTCATACATGAATTGAGGAATAAGAAATCCCAAAATCCTTTTCCTCTCAATCTCTTGATCTTCTTCTCTGTCTCAATCTTCTTCTTCCATTACATTGTATCTCTGTTTGAGTGCGTTTGTCCTGGCTGATGTTTTTCCCTTCGTACGAGATTCGCCTAAATTCATCAGTGAGGTTTGCGCCGCCTCACTGGGATTCACCTAAACTCAGTTAAATTCTGACCCGCATTGACAAAATTGACACTAGAGTGACCTGATACCATCTGTAACGACCTAACCGTTAGTGATATTGTCCGCTTTGGGCCTAAGCCCGCACATGGCTTTAAAACACATCACTAGTAGGTAAGGATTGTTTGCTTATATACTTAATATCTCTCCTGTATTTTGCCAATGAGAGACTTCTCATATTAAAATGGGCTGTTAAAAATGGGGTTGCACTAGGTATTACTTGTTTTAGTGATGGATAAATTGTTGCAGAGTATTATCAGAGATAAAGTGTCATAGTGTATGCTATTTGTAGATGACATAGTTCCGATTGACAAGACTCGTAGTAGAGTCAATGCTAAGCTAAAAGTTTAAAGGCAAATTTTGAAGTCTAAAGAGTTTAGGTTGAGTAAGACCAAATTATAATATTTGGAGTGCAAGTTTAGTGACATAGCATAGGAGGTCGGAGTAAAAGTGAGGCTCAATACCCAGTTCATCCAAAAATGAAGAATTTTCTAGAGTCTTAGATCTAAGATGATTCGTGCATGTGAAAAAGAGGTATGCATGGATGCCCTAATATAGAGATTTGAGAGTTTGGCCATGGATGATTTTAGGAGAGATAAAGATAAATCGAGCAAATATTAGAGAAAGCTAATTAGACGAAACATAACCGAGTTATATATTACCAAGAAAAAAAGACTGAACATGACCCAATTGAAGTTTACCGAGGACATAACTTTTTGATTGGAAATCATGAAGGATATGAATTAGAGTAAAATGTTAGTGATAGTTGAGTGTTAAGTAGTTTGTCGTGTCACGCTAGTTATGTAGTAGTACTCTTGTGGTTTCTTTTATTCAATTTGTTGTTTTTTTAGTTTTATATAGTATTGTTTAGTTACTATTTTTTGTTTCTTGTATTTTTATTATTCTACTTTTTTTTTCTGAACTACTTTGGACTGTTTCTGTTATTATTATTTTTTCTTGAGTCATGATCTTTCGACAACCACCTTTTTACCTTGAGATAAAAAATGACCTTCTAACAACTTCTCTATCTTGAGATAGAAATAAAATTTGAGTACACTCTATCCTTCTCATACCAAATATATGGTTGTTCTTTTCTTAGAAAATTGGGTAGATTTTAAGAACTATTTATTTTCCTTATAGTAGTACAATTGTAAGTCTTCCATAAGCTTCTAATCAAACCCGCGTTTTGCTGGCAACAAGAGATTAGTGGACAGTATTGCTAATATTGTGAGGTTGGTGATGGTTGACTCTCCTAATTAAACAAATATCTCAATCAAATCACACTACTTATTTTCTCCCTCTTAAAACAAATGTATATTATAACTCATTCATGCCCACTAAAAATAATAACAACAAATGAATCAATATTTATTTAAATATTTGAGACTGGGGCACTTATTGAAGAGAAACAGCTCGCTAATGCAAGGTTATATACTAAACTTTTACCTTCAAATTTTAAGATGATACTTATTCTAGAAAAATTATTTTTAATAAAATGATATTTATTTTGAGAATACGGGAGTATTTTAGTGGTCAATATTTTCATAATTGTGCCATTGTGATCCCAAGCTATTTTTATATACTCATCGTCAAAATTTATATATTACTACATTAGTTTTAAGAATCAATCAAACGAGTTTTTGTATATGATATTTTTTATATATGTTATTTAAATATTTCGACACACATCTTATGAGGGAAAAAACTATAATCACTAGGTCAATACTTTTTAGTAGGGGTGTGCAAAAATCAAACCGATCAATAAATCAAATCAAAAAAATGTTATTAGTTTATTGTTATTAGGTTAGTGGATTAATGGGTTTTTAATGGTTTAACAAAAAAAAATATCGATTATCGGTTAGGCTTCGATTTTAGTATTGGGTTGTTGGGTTAACCGATAACTCATTAAAACTATAATAATTTACTACTTTATTTCTTCATAAATATTAGATGTTAATAATTGTAACATCACTTGATACTAAATCGATACTCATAAGTCATGTATTTGTTTGGTTTCCAACGTATAACCCTTTTGTTGGAAAGTAAATTAGAATATATGATCAAATATGGCATATTATTAGGTTTAGGTGCACAGTTGATTTGTTTGTTTTATCATTGTGGTTGACAGTGGTATTACTGTTAAGTAGGAACATATTGGAAGCTAGGTCTTTTCATCCATATTATCTGTTCTTGTTGCTGCATTTCTGTGTAGTGATCTTGCAAGTTTGGTGAATAAATTGGGTAGGTTTGGAAGCAAGGAATTCATGTAAGGGGCAATTGTTCTACTCAGCTTACTTGGTAGCTGAGAAAGTTGTTGTGAATGATGATGAACAATATATCTGGTGGCTCTTTCACTTGTGAATAAGCATAAGCCCATCAGGTGTGTCTCACTATTAGTGATGTATTTGTTAATGATAGAACTAGGATTGCTATGCTAGCAATTCTCTCAGATTCTTTATTGTAGATGAATTCATCTTTCTTTGTATCACAACTTCACATGTAAGTCAATTCATCACCTATTTATACTGCTAATTATATGAACTCACCTTGTATTATTCTTAAACTCTGACTCCCACCATATCTCTCAACACCTTCTAAACTTGCTAATTAGCATCCAATATAAAAATGTGAATATTCTGCAAGTATTATTGATCTCTAACTGCTGAATACGTCTCTTTTATTAAGATGAAATTGTCGCGACTATTAGTAAAACATTTTTTTTAGCCGAATAATTGTGTTCATGAAGATAACCATGGTACTGCATTTAGTAACATCATTTTAAGTTATTGTCTAATTTCTTTTGGACTATTCACGAGAATGATATTGAAAGAGGGACATACACAATTTCAGGTGTTCTCCATTGAAGTTTTTATCTTCAGACATCATGTATCCATTAATTTTTGTTTTGTAGATGCTATGTGATACTTATAATTTGATAATTTCATAAAGAGTGTCTTCCTTATACTTTTTACAGGATTTGAAGACTAGAAGTTTCAAGTAAAGCTACAAATTTTGAAGACTTGATCCAATATGACAAATCGGTTGTGCTTTGTTAGAACGTGTAGGGAAAAACATAAATTTTCTCTTAATTATTTTATTTATTAAAAAAAGAACTCAATTATATAACACCAATAGGATATCAATATACCGACGGAGTATCACAAGAATATTATTTCTACTAATTTAGAGTTTAATAAATAATTTTGTAACTTTAATAATTTTTATAGTCTTATATGATACCGATATGGTATAAATAAACCGACGGAGTATCATAACAAATATATTTTCTACTAATTTAGAGTTTAATAATTTGTTTATTTGTTTCTTATTTATTTCTTAAAGAAAAACATAATCCTATATGATACCAATTGGGGGTATCAAAGAGGATTGAGCTCTTTCTATATGATATCGGTATGATATATATATATCGCCGGAGTATATTCCATATTATTCATGTTGACGTCAACTTGATATCAGACGCCAAAGTAAAAAAGGGTAAGTGGGTAAAAAGGTAAATAGTTTGGGTCATGGATTCATTAAGGATAAATAATTTAGATTGAATCTATTAAGGGTAAATAATTGGTATTAGTTGGAATTAACTCCAAAAAGTATAGGATTTGTTTAAAATGCCCTAAATAATTTCAAGGGAAAACTAAGTTCATGCTCCTTTAAAGAAAACTATTTACATCCATATACCCATTTACATTTTATGCCCCCATACTATTAAAATTTGCCCCTCTAATATTAAAATTCGCGTGCTTGCATCATGCTGATGTCAACACCCACCTACCAGAGTTCTATTTTTTCTTTCCACTACTCTATTTTGTTGAGGAGTACGTGGAGCAGAAAAATTATGATGAATACCACTTTCAGCACAGAAGCAATCCAGGATTGAGTTTTCAAACTTAGTGCCATGATCTGATCTAGTTCCAACAACTCTGCATCAGCTGATTCTGAATCTGCTTAATTAGGATGATCAGCAAATCAGCAGCTTCATCCTTGGATCTTAGGAACTCTACCCAAGAGTACCTTGAGTAATCATCAACCACTACCAAGATATACTTTTTCCATCTCTACTTTGTACCCTTACAGGACCACAAAGATCAGTGTGAATGAGTTCAAGAGGTCTAGTGGTGCTTACCTCTGGTTTGGATCTGAATGATTCTCTAGTCTGCTTTCCTTGAGCACATGCTACGGAAACTCTTACACTGTTGAACTTAACCTTGGGCAATCCTCTAACCAAATCTTTGGACACCAGTTTGTTTAATAGGAAAGGGCTAACATGTCCCAATCTTTTATACCACAAATCACCTGATTCATCTAGAGCCTTCAGGCATGTCAAATTGTCTTGTTTTGTAGTCCTCAGGTCTTCCATTGCATCTCAGGGCTGTCAGCACAATTTCATTTGTCTCCAAATTTGTTACAGTGCATTTGTCAAATAGGAACCTAACTTCATTTCCCTTATTACATATTTGAGAAACACTGAGTAGACTGTACTTCAAACCTTCGACATAGTAGACATCCTCAATGGCTTTCTCAAAGCATTTGCCTATTTTTTATTCCCACGATGTACCCATTTTGACCACCGCCTAAAGAAACACTACCTCCTTCAATTTCTTTCAGTGAGAGGAAGTTTTTGATCCTTCTAATCATGTGTTTTGAGCATCCACTATCCATGTACCAACAATGATTGTTTCCTCCTAACCTTTCCTGTAAAGAATTTAGAAATTAGTCTTGGGAACCCATTTTAGTCTAAGTTCACAATAAGCAAATAAAGGTCTAATAATAAATTTTCTAGTCCAGAGAGGTAATGGTCTAGTCCTTCATTTGGATTTAGGACTTGGCACTTCGCTCACTTCACAGTTATCTGATCTAACTAACTTTTGGTTGTTTAGGTTTCTCTTCAGAATCTCACAACCTTCCTTCAAATGACCATTCCTTTCGTAGTGTAGGCATAGCAAGTTGTCAGTAACTGAAACATATTTACTATGAGAGTTATAGGTGGATTTATGTTGTTGACATACCCAAGACCCCTTTTTCTGTGCTCCAGCTGCAGGACATGTCTCCTAGGAGTTTATAGGAGGTTGTCCACTTCATAAATTTTTTTAGATCCTCCCTAATTCTCATAAGATCCTTCTCAATTTCACAATTCATTTCTAAGGCTATATTCAATTTTAATTCTGCCTCTTTCATCCTTTCTATCAGGACAGACTCATTTTCACTAATTTTTCTTTTTAACTTAACATCAGATACATTTTCATCTTCTATCCGATTCAAAAGTTTCCTTTTTTTGTTTTATCAAGTGTCACAATCCTGACCTCAAGATTTGAAACCCGAGTCACTAACACAGATTTCTCATATTGAGAAACATCTACACTATTGTTTAGCAGATCTTTCTCAATGGTCAGTTCATAGATGGAGTCAAAAAGGACACATGCCAGTTTTTTAAGCTTTCTAGTAGAGTACAGATCTAAATAATCTTTGAGATCAAGAAGAACTACTCATCATCATCATCTTCATCCTCCTCATTATTTGACTGTGCTATGAAAGCAAATAGTCCATCATAGACTTCATCATCATCTTTTACAGTAAGCATGGATGAATCTTCAAGTTACTCATCTTCATCAGAACCACTGGAGGCACTTCCCCAGACACCCAGGGCCCTAATCATTATTTTATCAGCAGCAGCCTTCTTCCGGAACTTGTTAGAGACCAGGTCCCTTCTTCTTTCTTTAACTTCGTTGTTGTCTCCCCTAACATGAGGGCATTCTCTGATGAAATGACCAGGCTTACCACATCCAAGACATTAATCTGAACCTCCATGAGCTCTTCCAGCATTTCCTTTCTTTGCTAACTCATGACTTTTTCTCACAAATTTCTTAAATCTCTTGGTGAGATAAGCCATATCGACTCCATCAATTTCTTCATCACTCTGAGCTACCTACAAAGCTAGTGTTTTGTCCTTCTTTCCTTCTCTTTTGGTAGAATGCTTCTTCTTGTTCAGCTCATGAGTGCGAAGGATGCCAATGTATGCCAATGAGAACATCCATCCTCAAAGTTTTTAGGTCCTTCGACTCAATTATAGCATCCACTTTACTTTCTCAGGATTTAGGAAGAACTCTCAAGATCTTGTGAACTTGCTTGCTTTGACTTACAGGTTCTCTCAAGCACTTGAGTTCATTTGTTATGGCTGAAAACCTTGTCTCCATCTCCTGTATGGTTTCATCTTCAAGCATGATGAAATCCTCATACTGAAAGGTTAACATGTCCACCTTGGATTCAATAAATTACTCAGTCCCTTCATGAGCATTTTTCAGACAGTCCCAAATCTCTTTGGCATATTCACAGGCAGAGATCCTGTTGTATTCCTCAGCTCCTATACCACATACAATGAGCTTCTTTACTTTGTAATTCTTCTTTATTTTCTTCCTATCCGCTTCTATGTACTGTTGCCTATTCTTTGGAACATATTTAGTGATATTACCATATTTGACTTCACTCATGGGAACATAGGGTCCGTCTAAGATGATATCCCACAGCTTACTATCTTCAGCCATTAAGAAGTCATGCATTCTTCCCTTCTATCACCCATAGTATTTTCCATTAAACCTTGGTGGTCTAGTGGATGATTGTCCTTCCTCCAAGTTTAGTGGGGCAACCATCTTCTTAGAGAATCTCAAGGTGTGAACAGACAGAGATCCCTGCTCTAATACAAATTGTTGAGTTATGGTCCCCTTTACCTGATGCTTTATCATGTCCCTTTGATAGAGAACAAAAGAAGTAGTGAAACGTAAAAAACAATAAGGATAACAGCACACAGATTTTTACGTGGAAAAACTCCTTGCTCAAGGGAGGAACAACTACAACTTGTCGCTACAGGATTTACCAACCAAAATCCACTAAGAGCAAAGTAAATAAATACAATAAACACCCTATTTCTCTATTTCTCTTACAACACAAGTGACTTATGCAGCCAGCACAAACACAGAGCAGTACCAACTAAGCTTCAAACTACACTACAATTCTCAAGTAGTTAGAATGAAACTTTAACAAATCTATACCCTTAGGACTACAACCCTGTCCAAGGATATGTTTCTACACTCAGAATACTCCAAGAACTACACTGATCACTTGCCTCACAGACTGAGGAGTAATCCTACACTGGTGAACAAGTTGACAACTTACACAAGACTTAAGAGCTATAGACCTAGTCTATTAGGTCCCTTGTCTGGGTTTGCTGTAATCTGCATTGGAAGCCAAAGGAAACCCTTTTCAATTCTTGAATACTCAAACTGAATATGCTCGTGAAAAAGTGTGTTTGAAACCTTGAACTTCTTTCTTTTATGCTGATGTTACTGTATCTTTCGGACCGCTGGTCTTTCAGTACAGTTCTGAAAGACTTTTCACCAATCACAACAGCTACAGGTTGTTTTCCATTACTGAATATGATGCGCCAGTCTGATGTCTTACCTGGTACTTGATATAGTTTGTTAGTCATCAAAATAATACATATGCAGATATTTGAGTACTTAACAGTAGCACTTGACACACATTTTCTTCATGTGGGATGCTTACATAAGAGGGAAGCTAGCATTTGCAGAAATGTTGTTGAAAATTATGCAGATTTCCTTTAAATGACCTTATACTCTTATGAATTTTTTCTTTTTTTAAAAAAAAAAATCCTCAAAATCTTCTAAGCTTGTAGAAAATTCTAGAGAAAAGACCCTAGAAACTTGTGTAAATCATCAAGCAATACAAAAGCTTCTTAGCAAATCTTTCTTGTCTTCCTTATCTAATGTTTCCTTGGCAATCTTGATTATAGTAATTCCGGCCACTTTAATATATGAAGATCGTGAACAAGTTGTCAAGTGTTGCACATGCGCTCAATTAAGACTAGGAACGTGACATTAACCTCGAACTTTCTCCAGCTAGATGGTCCATTTTTCTTTCTTGATATCGGACTTCAATCCATGTGCTAGCTAGCTTCTTGACTTAGTTAGGCCTAGATCATAATTCCACTTTAAATCATACACCTCATATTACCAACATATATAAATAAAAGTGATAGAGACCTATAGTATGTACGTGTGTGTACATGAAAACCACAAGTTTTGAATGAATTATATAATATTATTCTAGTAACCACTTGGACAAAATGATGGTGATCAAGGGGGGTCCTCCTAGCGAAAAGACATCCTACCATAAACATGGAATATGAGAAGGTTCTTTTCAAAACTAGACACGTTTGTGTGGTTTGCTTTTACATGTGAAATTAGAAGCAAGAAGAAATTAAAAGGGCCCTCATGACTTAAATGCTAAGGATACATAAATTTGTAATGTATTGTCACCAAATAACACAAATGTTGTACCCTCACACATGCACACGAAGAAACATGCACATTATTAATTGGAGTAGTGGCTGAGGCAAAATTTTGAATTTTGAGTTTAATATTTTATGTCTTGTCCTCGAATTTCTTATGATTTTTTCAAATTGTGAATTTGTCGTTGTAATTAAAAAAATTATATGTATATCTATATTTTGTGTTGAAAATTTTGAATTCAGTTGAATCGGTAATAGTACTCTTCGTCCACCATTGGAGATCGGTGGGGGATATGTTTGGCAATTTCGACATTTTGGGCACGTATCAAATAGTAATATTGTCTCCTTCCTTCGCTATCTCACATGTATCTTTTATTAACTATATATGTATAATAACAAGTTGTATTTTATAATTAATATTAAAGTGGCAATTAATAACTAGGTGTTTATCACAATCATAAAGAAGCAATTGATTTTATATCATAATATGTTAGTTGTTTCACTACTAAGGAAGGAGACGGACTATGCAAGGTATAAAACCTACATTATATAAGTGCAAATAACAATATAAATAAGATGGAAATGATACACGCATATATAAGGACACAAGGTATGTACATTTTGAGCAATCGGTGAGAAGTTCCACAAATGTTGATTAGTAAGAGGCAAATCAAGATTTTAAGTGGATATGACACCTATTGTTCCTTTATAAATAGTATATTTATAAGTTTTTCTCCAAGAAGATAGTTTCTATTTAGGAAGTGACACACAGTTTGGCAATTTATTGATATATGTAATAAGATGTTTATATGAGAGGAAGGAAGAAAAATGAGTGCAAAGACAAAATTGGAATGGAAAGATATGAATGAGACAAGTAAATGCAACATTCATCTTTGTTTTATGCGCCAAAAGTTATAGTTAATAGTAGATATATAACTTTATTTCTTAATTAAGTTTATCAGATCAAGCATTATGTTCGATCATGAGTTCAACTAAGGTCATCCCATCCCATCCACCTCGCAGGTCTTACCAAAGCTAAATGCTGGTTATTATCCAACACCTGCTTTATGCAGCATGCTGCTCTTAGGAATCGAAGTCATACTTTTGACTATGATATCATTTGATAGGATCAATTGTTTACCATCATGCCAAAAGTTATAGTTAATAATAAGATCGCAACTTTATTTTCTAGCTAAGTTCATCAAGCAAACGTCATATTCCATTGTGTATCCAACCCAAGTTACCCAGCCCCTTGTGGGCCTTGTCATGCATAGATAGAATCTTAGCATTATCCAATAAATATATATATATTTGCATATTAAGGACTCTATGCAATAAGGACTCTTTTAGAGTTTTAGTTTGAGAACAATCAATGATGTATCGAACTTAAATGGTGCCAAAATCTCTTTATCCATTTTGTGTGAATGGTAAGAATCTTTAAATGGTGCCAAAATCTTCTTATCCGTATTATCTGTATTATAAGAAGTTCAATTTCCTTTTCTCCTTTTATATATTATCATCATCTAGATCGATATAAGATGTGTATGTAATAGTATAAAAAATCAACTAAGACTTTCATAAGCGGTCTCATTTGAAGACACTAAAAGCAATTCAAGAGAAAGATAATATAATGACTCATATATGGGATGAAATGATATATATACTAGAGGTTTAAAAAAACATAACAATATAATAGATTATTATTTTCTCATAATTACATGAATCTATGCTATTGAATAATCTTCCTCTTTAATTATTAATATTGCGTTACAAATTATAGTTCATGAGAATGCTAACATGAACCCTTCAAAGTTTAATTTCAATCTATACAGTGTATTTTTCTAGATTTGAAATATTATCCGAGTTGTCTTCTATCACTTATTTACCTAATTTGGAATATGTCTACAAAATTTTCTAGATTTATTACTCAAATAATAATTCTTTTCTTTGATATTTTATATATGTTTGCGGGTGATTATTTAAGAAGTTTGACCAAAAGATAACAATACTTCAATTCTTTAGATTAGTATGTAATTAATTATAAGAGGACTATTTTATATATCATTTATTACATCAAAAAACTTCAATTCTATAAATACAAGCACATCTACTCATTCTTTCATCAAATCTCGAGATTCAAGGTGATCCCTTTTCTCTGTTTTCATTCTTTTCTAGCATACACTTTAGAAATTTATTTCTTTTTATTTTTTTTAATTTTTAATTCATCCTACAATCTTATAACAGAGTAACATCTGTATACATATAAGAATCATATAGAAGTAGATATATATATATTTTTTCATGTGTATATATCATTGTCTTATTTTGATTTTTTTTTTATAAAGAATTGTCGATACATTTGATCTAACATTTTTTTTTCATATAGGTTTGTGTTGGAATTAATTAGTAAGTGAAGAATTTGATCTCGTGCAACTTAACATTGTACGTAAATGATAACTGTTTATTGTATGTATGTGGTTATATATTTTTATTTCCTTTTAATTATTAAAGTTTTATGATTTGAATATTACTTTATTTATCATAGTTTTTATCCCTTGATTTTTTTTATACCAATTCTAATGCAATTGATAAAAAAATCTTCACTATTTGAATATAGTCATCGTATATATTTATAAATCTGAATTTCTTGTTTTGATATATCTCTTGTACCATAGATCTGTTAGGATTTGATATCATAAACTGTGAAAAATTTGGGGGGCTTAACACTTTGTAGGGCTAATCATTTTCAAAATGAACCGAATGAAATCAAGGTGGATTTTTTTTTATTTTATTTCATATATTTTTCCTTATTTATTTTAGATCGTAAATAAAATTGTTCATCCTTATCAAATGTGTTTGAAAATCATATATCAATCTTACTTGGATGTATTTTATTTTAGCAAGTACACACACATATAATAATTAATGTTCCAATGATTCTACTTGTGAACTAAAATCAAGATGGATTGTCATTTTTTATTTAAAAAAAATAATAAAAAATAAGCCTTAATTACTTTAAAATTTATTATTTTCACCTATTTATATATTTTTTGCCTTCTCATTCTCTTATCTTTTTGTATTTAAATTATTAAATAAGTATATATGAGTGGAAATGAGTTTTGATGATAAATATATTTTTTAGATCTATTATAATTTTTTTTTAAATCTAACGTAAAATTAATAATTTCTCTTTCAAAAGAGTTGTACATGTCAAAGTATTAATTAGAGAAAAGTAAAAATTTAAATCTCAAT
>JAABOM020000101.1:18344407-18359340 GCA_011800125.2 Solanum clarkiae
CACATGCACTGTAGATATAACAGTTTGTGCTAGCACAGGCCCAATAATCTATATTATTTTTCATTCTAATTTATGTATCACAAATAGAATTGAGAATCAATCAAATTCTTAAATGATTTTTTAGATAGTTTTAATTTGTCAATTATCGTGGTCTATAGTACTTTTTAAGCAATTTTTAAATAATATATTTTACTTTCATTGTCCTAATTTATATGGCACCGATGAAATTTTGATTTACATGATTTTTATATTTTTAAATTGTTTATTGTGATTTATAATATTTTTTATATCATTTTCAAATAATATATGTTATTTCTCTGTCCCAATTTATATGACACAGATAGAATATCGAGAGTCAACCAAATTTTTAACATGTCCTATAAATATTTTAACTTGCTAATTATTATTATTTATGGTATTCCTAATTTATGTCACTTAAAATAATTTATGTGCTACAGATAAAATTTAGAGCGTCGATCAAATTTTCTGATATGCCTTTTTAATATTTTAAATTATTAATAATTATTATTTATTTTTACATAATTTTTAAATTTATAATTAAAAATAAGTAAATTTAAAAAATATAAAAGTAAAGATCAAATTATTCGTTGTTAATAAAATAGGCACGTTGACAGAAAGGTCCGAACTCGTTAATAAGGAGATATATACATATGGCAAGCTAGAAACTAAAAGATGTTCAAAGATATTATACTTTTGAGTTTTGTCATTAGACAAGACATGTTACCACTTTCACAGAGGACTCATAGATATTATTGAAAGATGTTCAAAGATATTTATGCAAATTATACTCTTTTTTTTTTTTTTTTTTTTAGTTTTGGCATTAGGCAAATTAAAAAAAAAAAGATTAGAGAGAGATAAACATGTTATCAAGCTCAAAGAGAACTCATAGATATTACTTTTTCTATAGATGATGCAGTTTAAATTTTAAGAGTTAATCAAACATTTGAAATAACAACAGAGTCGACACATTATTTATGGACCACTTTTTAAGCTGCTTTGATAGAAGCAGGTTAAGAAAGATAACTCACAGTGAAATAGGCGACAACTGCTATTAGGGTCTGTCTTAAGAAAAATTACTTTCTTTGTCTCATTTTATGTGATACCTTTTGACTTGATAAGGTGTTTAAGAAAAAAAGAAAGACTTTTAAAACTTGTGGTCTAAAATCATTCTTAGATATTTGTATGGTGGTAAAAAGAAAATTTTAAAGGTATTAGAATAAGATAATATTCTTTTTAGGATAAATTAAAAAAAATATCGTATAAAATAAAAAAATATTTAATTTTACTTATGTCACAAAAGTTAATAATCACTTTTGTTAAATTGAAAAAGTTACTCAATTCTACCTACATAATATTATCATAACACAAAGCAAAAGAGGGCCCATGCTGAAACGAATGGGGGCTTTAGGGTCCATTATTGTTAAATGTTAACCAAACACAAATATTTATATTAAAAGGCAAAGAAATATAAAAAGACTGCACACCCAATCTCAACGATATAATAAATAAATAATAAATCTTAGGGATGGCAACAGAGCGATACAGGTAACATGTGGGGGTTGGTTTAATTTTAATGTTTGAAGTTTTTAAATGTTCATGCAACTTGATCATCACAATTGGAATTATTTTTTAAAAATGAGGTTTATTAGTATGGACATAAATTATTATATTTAATATCTATTTTATCACAGAATTAAAATAAAATTTTGATAATATCAAATGCTCACAAGATAACTTATTATTAATAAATGTTCTGGTGAAAACATTAGAATAAAAATATTTATGAATTAAAATCATTGAATTCGTTGTTCATAAAAAATGCTTATGAAAATGACAAGATTACTTATTTTTAATTTAAATTGTCTAAAAAGATAATTAACTAAGCATAAACTCTTTAGTCAAAGATTTAAGTTGACGTTAAATAACAAATACGTATTCAAGTTCAAGTTAGCTAGTCATCATTTGAATAAGCTAAGAAAAGTTGATAAATCAAACCCAAATCAAATATTTATTTTAAATACTCCTTAGTATTAAATTCAAAAGAGGTATTTATTAGTTTATTTTGGAGCTTCTATTAGAAGTTACTATACCTTTATTGGATTTATCGAATTACAATTATCAATTGATTAATTAATTAATTAAATATTAGATGTTTCATAAGTACAATTATTAGCATTAATTATAAGCGTCCATATGAGGGAGTCATGTGGTCGACCGACTAAACATAACAAGTAGAGCTGAAAATTAAAATAATTATCCCCGTCCCATATTATATGGACAATTTTCATTTTACATGATTATTAAGAAATCATTAATGTACTAGTGAACTTTTTCATTTTACCATGTATTTATATCAAGATACATCAAATTAAGGTAGAAAAAATCATTAAGACACTAATTAACGATGTGATAAAAATAGGAAAAAATATTTTTTTTTCTTTGGTAACTAATTTTCATTACCTGATATATCAATTTGTACAATTTGAAATTCTGGACCTGGACAACCCTAATCTCAGAGCTTGATGCTTTGTCTTTCTTAGGATTTTCTACCTACACTAGCTATGGTTAATAATCTAAACTATGCATATATTGTGCCAGTCTAGGATACATGCTACTTCTGCTATGAATTTCATGTATACATTTTCTGATAATAGCCTTTGTACTTTGTCTTTTCTTCTTGAAGATGATGTTGTTTCTTTCTGGCCATACATGGTATACTACTGCTGATAATGCCATTCTATTACCGTTGTCTTTGGGGTTCTTCCTGATGCTTGCAGTGTTGCCCATTCCAGTTCTTCATCCCATCCTGTGGTACTTCTTGTGATTGTCATCCATTGAAGCATTGTTGTCCATATTTTGCTTGACTCAATGTATGCGAAGAATAAATATTGATGACTTTCAGGTGCATTTTGCACATGTTGCATGTTGTTTCTGTGATTATTCCTCATCTCTTCAACCTATCTTTTGTATACAGCTTCCCTCGAATTTCCAAATATAGGATAAAGATTCATTTTGGTTGGCCAGCATTGTTGCAGATTGTCTTCTTCCATGGTACTTTGATATACTCTCCTTTTACCTTTTTGTATGTTGCACTTATAGAGTATGTCTCAGCTTTCAGTATTTGTGCTTTATCCATACCTGCTTCCTCCAATCACTTTCCACCTTGTAGTATTTTCCTTACTATCCATGAAACTTGATTGGCTTGTGTTTCTCATGTCTTGTGCTTCTCATGTCTTGTGCCTTTTTATATAATAAGTATGCACCCATATTACTCATAACTTATCTTTTTTTTTTTTGCTCCAGACTCCATAGATATTTGAGAATTGTTGCTTTGTTCCATGTCTGAACATCTATAATATTGAGGTCTCCTGTTATTTGGGGTTGACACAAGACATCCTATGCTATCAAAACTTTTTCCTCTGTTCTGAACCTCCACATTCCACAAAAATCTCTTGCATATGGTTTCAACTTGTTGCATCACTTTCTTTGGTAATAGAAATAGTTGAGATCAGAAACTCTATATTGATAACAACACACTCTGTATTAATTATAGTCTGCCTGCGTAAGATAGGAACTTCACACTCCATGTTTTGATATTCTGCATCATCCTGTCAATCAGATGTTGGCATTGGTGAACTGTCAACTTTTTGGGACTCAGAGGCACTCCCAAGTACTTGAATGGAAGCATGCCTTTTTAAAAGCCTGTGTACTTCAGAATATCTTCTTGATTTACTTCATTACTCCTCTAAAGTAGATATTGCTCTTTGTTTGATTTGCAATCAAGCCTGATACCCTGGAAAACTCTTGAAAACAATCATAAATTATTTTCACAGATTCTTTATCTGCCCTACTAAACAGTAACAAATCATCAACAAAGCTTAATTGGATAATGTTCTGCTTCTGGCACTTGAGATGGAATTTGAACCCTCTCTTATCCTTCAGTGTCTTTAACAGCCTTGTTAGGTACTCTGTCACTAGGGTGAAGAGATAAGGAGAAAGTGGATCTCCTTGTCTTACCCCTCTTTTTTCTTTGAAAGGAGGACTAGACACCCCATTAATCAAGATTGAGTAAGTTACTGTTCTCATACATGCCATGACTCACTTTACAAATTTCTCTGGCATCTGGAGTCTATTAAGTATTTCTTCCAAAAAATATCACTCTTCTGAATCATATGCTTTTTCCATGCCTATTTTCATCATACACCTAGGTGAGATGTCTTTTCTATCATATCCTTTTACTAGCTCATGACTTAGGATGATATTATCCCCAAGCATTCTTCCAGGAACAAATGCAGCTTGGCTAGGATCTACTAAGTATTGCATAAGAGCTTGTAGTCTACTAATGAGCATCTTAGATATTATTTTATACATTACAGTGCAGCATGAAATAGGCCTATATTTCTTAATTGAACTGGGATGTTTCACTTTTTGATCAATGTCACTACTGTTTTATTTATAGGTCCATACATATCATTTGTTCTGAAAAAAGATAGGATAGCTTCTATTACCTCTTCTCCAATTATTGGCCATGTCTTTTTGTAGAGAGTAAACTGAAATCATCTCCTCCTAGTGCCTTGTTGTCATCAATGTTCTTCAGAGCTGTATATACATCCTCTTTACTGAATTCTCTGATTAGTTCCAGCTGCTATGCTTTGTTTAGAACTAATCCATTTCTGAATACACTTTGTTGTGCTACTGGCGTGTGGGTAGTTGTTATTCCAAGCAAGTTCTTGTAGAAACCTACTACTTCATTTGTTATTGCTTCTTGCTCCATGAGTGTTGTGCCATTTTCCTGAACTAGCATAGTGATCTGATATTGTGATTTCCTCTCCTTCATTTGTGCAAAAAAAATACTTGATATTAGAATCACCTAGCTTGAGCCAGTGAACTTTGAATTTTTGCTTATAGATTGATTCCTCTATCATGCTCCATTTGGTTAGCTGCTGTTTTAGGTCCTTTTTTGCTTCCTGAGATCTTGTGGAATAGGTGTTGTCCTTATTTTTTGTTTTTGTGCCTATATAATATGAGACAAATATATATAGAAAGATGCCGATATAATATGATATGAAGATAGTAATAGTTTGATAAAAGAGAAGGTTTATGTATTATTTATATTTTTTGTATTTGTTTCTATATATTACTCCATAGAAAGAAATTATGAAGACATTCCTGATCACTTCATAAATCTCTTCTCAAATAACAAATAATAAAAATTTGAAATATTAGCTATTTATTAGTATTTTATTTTTAAATTTTACTCTTCATAAACAAAATTTTAACAATTACAAGTGAACTTGTAGGAGTAATGCTTTTTAGAAGAAAATTGTTGCATTAAATAAGAAAATGCATTTGTATCACGCAAACCTAATCATTATCTAAAGTATTTTTGAAAGACCTTCATCTTAAAAATATTATCCTCAAAAATAGAAAAAAATTAAATATAACACCAAATGACTAGCAAAAATTATTATGACAACATTAAATTTTTGGATAAGTTCGATCGACCATAATTCATCAATTTTCATGTTTTTTTTAATATATATTATAAAAATTAAAAATAAATTTATCATGCTCCATCTAGAATGAAACAAACAAGTCACTATAATTTACAAAGTTTCATGCCAAAACAAATGAATAAAGACAAAGCGTAGTTGAATGGGAGAGTTTGGGCAAGTACCAAAATGGTCCAAGGGGGTTATTAATTACAATATAGTGAGAACATGGAGTGAAGCAAACAGAGATTTAAATGGGACCAAATATAGTTTGTTGCTATTTTAAAAGTCTTTTTTTAAACATCATATTAAAGTATATAAAATTATAGTATAAATAAAAAAAAATTAAGAAAGAAAGGAGAGAACATGGAGTGAAGCAAAGTGACAATTTATAATGGGACCCAAAGTATTATAATAAATAGAAGGGTCTTTTAGGTTAGGCCTATCATCAACCATTATCAACATTGTCCTCTCTTGGTATCCTATGAATCTAAAACCTCAACCCTTATTCCCTAACAATAATTTCTCTCCCAATTTTCTTGCAATTTCAAATTTCAAAGAAATCTCCAACTTCTTCTAGCTCCTACTACACCTATACTATAAAAAAGTAAGTACTACCTTTTATCATCTCTTCACAAGCATCTTTCCATTTATATAGTCTTGAAAAGAAAAAAAAATTGCAGTTCTTGATGGTAATATGTGAGTCTTGATCTGTAATTAGATCTTAGTGTTCAAGTATTGTGTTGTATTTCCTTCTTCTTTTGATTTGATTGTTACTCTTTTTTTACTCTTTCTTGATGATGGATAATTGGCACTTTGAAAGGGATTATTTACCTTTGGATCTTCACATTTTATTCAATATTGGAAAGTTCTGTTTCTGGGTGCTCTATTGTATATCTTCTCAAGTTGTCTTAAACCCAATCTTTTTCCTTTGTCTAATGAAATTATCGCAGTTTTAGCAGAAGTTTTCTCTGGTTCTTGGATCCATACTGAACTTTTAAAAGAAGATAAGGACTCCCCAATTAATGGGGTTCCCACATCTTGTTCGGTTGATGTGTATATAGCTCCAATTCTCATTTCTTGATTAGGTTTTGCTTTCTTTCATGTTTTCTAAATCTGCTTAATTGTCTTACTGATGTTGCCTGTTTAACTTTTCCTCATGATTGACTTATTGATGCTTTTGTCTATGCAGGTCCAGTTCCCTCAGCTCTTCCAGAAGTTGTTGCTAGAAGAAAATCTCTTAGTTTCAGCCTAGGTAAAACTCTTATTCCAGAAGTTCTGTTCTGGTTGGCCTCTTTCTGTTTGGATCATCTTGACCTTAATATTGCACAACTAGAAGCAAGTATTAGTCTTGTTGTCTCTTATGCTTCTATTTTTTTACTATCCTGTGCTGATGTTCCTGCTTATGTCTTTATAAATGTTATGTTTTGTCTATCAGAAATAGTCAGGGGTAAGGTATGGGTACGCTCTTACCTCTCCTAGACCCTATATTGGGTATGTTGTTATTTATTCCAGTCTACCTGGAATATTTAGTGAGCTATTGTTGGAAAAGTAGTTTTTAGTCAAATGAGTTTATTTAACTTGGCTGGAAGATGGATTTTGACTGACTGTTTTTTGCTAAAAGAATATGAAGCTTGTGGTGTTGCTGTTGTTCTTTGAGAAACTATTGTGCTCTCTTTTCAATGGTTTTGCTTGGAATTCTGTATGACTAATGGTTGATGTTTCGTTTTATGACTAGATTCCAATCCATTATGGGCCTCTCACAGTATCCAACTCCAGCAGACGCAGGAGTGCTCTGTGTCATTCTAGTGAACACAGCCATATCCATTTCCATTGTCAAGGAGATGGTTCGATCGATCCTTCATGTGATTGGTATCCACATTGCATCATGGGATGATTATTCCATTGAAGGCTCCTTGGACCCATTTGAATGTCGCAGAAGTCCATCAGAGTCATATATGGAGGAATTCAGAAGCCATACTCCTGCAATTCGTTACGACTCAATCTGTATCTCTAACCACGCTGAGAAAGAGTGCTCAGTCTGCCTGACGGATTTTGAGCCTGATGCAGAGATAAACCATCTCTCGTGTGGCCATGTTTTCCATAAGCTTTGTCTAGAGAAGTGGCTCAAGTACTGGAATGTAACTTGTCCACTTTGCAGGAATTACATGATGTCTCAAGAAGTCGAAGAAGATACTTGTCCCATGTGAGCTTAGATGTCTCAACACTACTATCCATCTTGAGGATGTTCTGGTGTACAGCTTAGTAGTGTACAGGCCGAGTACATCTTTTACACTGGGTAGTTCTGTAGCTTCTCTCCTATTTGTAATGCTTGGCGTCCTCTCGGAGTGACGGGTCTCTTTACTGTGACCAAGAATTCATACATTCTCGTACATAATATATGGAAGATTTTGTTATCATGTTTTCCATCTTCTATCAAGTACATGGTCTCTTTCTACTTGCTCAGTTATTATTTTCTAGTGTTCGGGAAGCTATGTTGTTTGGACGATCCGACAAGCACCAGACAGCATTTTTTGGGTGGGGGTGCTGGGAAAAACATGTGCAATGATTGAACTCAGAATCAACCAACAAATAACAAAATGCACAACCAAGTATTCTTCATGACTTTACAACGAATCAGAGACAGAAAAATGAGTTCCTTATTACATGTAATTACAGATGAAAAGCTAGAGGAGGACAGTTAGAATCACCCAAAAGATGAAACATTCCTTTTGAGTAATTTTTCCAGCATCCATGCTATGCATCAGTCTTTTTCAGCAGCCATCTCGGAGAGTTTTGAGCCAACGGAGATGCTTCTTCCACTCAGGCTAGAACTCCTGTGGTATCTGCATCTGAAAGAACCGGCATGTGTGGTTGGTGAGCACAAACAGTTATATTTCGCGCTCTTTGGTTGGCCTGAAGGTGAGGATGGCGTTGAAGATGGCAGGCCTAAGAGACTGCTTGGCACAATCAACTTCTTCTTTGGCCGTCTAATCTCAATTGTATTTTCACTCACACTTGATTGTTCAGCCATTTCTTCAGTGGACTCTGCAAAAGAGAGCCATCGTGAGTACTTGGACTTGCAAAGTCGTAAGACCATGTATAGCTGCTAACTCGAAAAGTCAAGAAAATTGGTAACTCGATACACAATTATAGAATTGGTGAAAACATGAAAATCAAGGTTTATATTACAAAAAGAGTTTGGATGAACATCTTCCACCTTTCTAGCTCTGCCCTTATAAAGCACAATTATTTGGTGCTTGTATCAGTGAAAGTAAAAAAAGTAACATATGCAAAATTCAAAGGTGCATGCAAATTGCCCCAGCGACGCCCTTGTTAAAAGCAAAAAGGAACAAAGACGGAGAAAAAAAGACGGATATTAATCAGAAAAATTACGAAGAACGTTCATTTCCATTTCTCTGTTCATTTTTCCAAATGAAAAACGCATGGTAGTATGTCAACATTATGTTACCATGACCAAAATTACCATTCAATTTTCCATTATTGAAAGATTCAAATAGAAAGAACATTGTTAGGACAGAAAGAAAAAAGACATTTACACTAAGAGTATAAAAAGAGGGGAAAAAAAAATAAGATAGTAATATGACATTTAATACCTGGAAAAATTCCAACTGGGGGAATTGTTGAAAGGTCTCCAATGAAATAAGAAATATGAGAAGGATTCATAAAGAGAATTCTTCCCAAAAACAAAAACAATTCCAAACCAGGAATGGTTCTCTAGTTTCTGCTCTCATCTTTATACTCCCCCTTTTCCTGAGGCTCTTGTCAATTCTGTTTTCCACACCACTATTTTTATTTTTATTTCTTTTTATCATCATAATATTAAAATATATTGCGAGAATAAAAGAAATGCATGGATTGAAATACCCCTAAGAAAAATGAAGTCCTCTTTCTTATATTCTAAAAGAACATGTTAGAAAAACATGTTCTATTACCTTTATTGATAACAGTCTAAACCAAGTCACCTAGACTTCCACAATCTTAGGTATAACGGCATCAACATTCTTGATGAAATCCCAGAAGTGGAGTCTGGGGAGGATAAAGTTTGTACAGACCTTAACCCTCCCTCGTGAAAGTAGAGAGGTTGTTTCCTCAGCTCAAGAGCAACCGAAAGAAAAAAAAATAGAAAGAGCTTGAAGTCCTAACATGTTCAGCTGTAAATTTCAAAATCATAGTAAATGCTGGAACTACAATCTCACAGATTCAATAAGAAGAGCACACTCTATTTGATAGCCTATGTACACACCCCATCAGGTAAGTCTTCCAGTAGAACCATGAATGTTTTTGTTGTTTCTAAAGAACAGCCATAGCACATAGGCAATTGGCCTTCCATTTTGATCATACCTTCAAGCAGACTGATTGGCGAGCCTTGATAGAGGATAACTTATCCAAAGACAGATGTCTACAGTTTGTGACACAATCAAACACCTTCGGAAATGAGAGTGCATGACTGAGTTGTCAATCCACCTATTTCGGATGACACTGGAAAAGCATGATTCTACCTTCAACAAGCCAGCTGGTAGCAATATGTAATCAAGGTTGCATCGAGTTATTGCATATCTGTCAAGTACTCAAGTTCTATTTGTGGAGGATATGGACATATGCTAGAATGCACATTAACTACACATTTGGCCATAAAAAATTATTCAGAATATAAGCCTGAGAAAAGCATCTTGACTCGCATAAGCACAAAATGAGATCTACAAAAAATTCACGATGAATGTAACTATAATTTAAGTCAGGAACACAAATGAGGTTCTTATTAACTTACCAAATGAAAGGATACAAGCTTGAAGCTGACACCAAATACAATGCAACTACACTATAAAGAGGTACCAACTAAAGAAATAATCTGTGATTGCTTTTCAAAGTAGATACTTATGGATTCATTCACAAATTAAGACCAAAACTTACCTAAAACAACAGTATGATATAGATTTATCCAAACACTGTGGGAGTAAAGGTTTGAACGCCAGTCAGAAATTAGCTGGACGAAGTGCATGTATTGATCCCATCCTTGCAGTCTTTGGTGAGATCATTAAATGTCTCGACCTGCTTTTTACCCCTGAAGAAAACTTCCGTATCAACTGAAGCCCTCATATACCCATCAAATTCAACTGGATTTCCATTATTAAGTTTTGCTGTCTCTGCATACCACTCACTGTTTTCATCCCATAGATCTTTATATTCATCAAGGAAATGGGTGGAGTACTTGTCTTTTAAAGGGTTAAAAAAGGCTGTATCTGGTTCATTGGTTGCAATATACAGGTTCCTCCCTTCGTCAATCTTGTCCTGCAAGCTAGACAGCAGAGCCTCCGGAGAAGTATCCTCCGCCAAATGTGGCCACATTTCACGATTCCTTGCCTTTTCCCCCCTTACAACATGAACTGAGTCATAATCCCAATTCAACCTCGATGATATAGCTGAGACAATGTCCATCAATCGTCTTGATTTCCATACCAGATGCCATGGTCGTTGAACAACAGATTCTGTCTCACCCTCACATACCCTGTACCAGTAATTATCTGGCTCTACAGAACCAAATTTCCTCATGATTAAAGTATCCTGCACTCCAGCTAACTTCATCGGTGTAATCCTAAAATCCTCCACAAGATGTAGACTTAGTCTGTCTTTTTTATGCCATTTCTTCCAATCTGACCAAAACTGGACCTGATCGAGGACTGACGCTGAATCCTTTAAGTGCTCAAAATCGAAGTAAAACCTGAAATCTTTTCCTTCCTCATCAACACCAGATGAAGTGTAAATCTTGGATAAACAAATGCTTAAGTCCATTACCAAGGTCCTGTTCAAATATTGAGCCTCGCCCAACGAACACATGAAGCTCCAAAGGTAATGACTCATGCTCTTGCACCTATCTCCACCTCCAGAATAAATCAAATACTTACCATTACCAAAAGAACTCTCCGATTCCACCACCGGAAGCGAGTCATTTACAGCTTCCCCAACCACAGGCAGAGCAATAGGTTCACCTTCGGTCTTAGGAGTTGCCTTCTCAAACCCCTCATCTAGTTTACCAGGAGTTCTGTCAGACCCTGCCTTGTTCTTTCTCTTCCTCTTGCGAGCATTTCCACCAGAATGATATTCACCTATACTGACCACATCAAGCGTGCAGTTTTCCGACCTAGAAACCACAAAAGACCGATAATCCTTATAAAAGGCAGCAGTCTTCCCTTCCTTAGGCCTAAACCGCCAAGCCATATGGCAGGAACTGTCATTAGACCCCCTGACCGGCTTCCCAAACCGGTAAAAATGTATGTCCTTAAATTTCTCAATGGCAGCCCTCATCAACAAATGAAACACATCCGGATCAGTACAATCAACGGGATCATCAATCTTGCCACGGCAGTCCAAATTATTCTCAGTGACACTTCCACCATCAACAGCCTCCGGAACATCAACATCACTGAGGTTTATGAATGTCGAAAACGCCGTCTGATTAGCACCAAGAAAGTCCTCACCGGTCCTCACAACACTATCATCAGCTCTGAATGTAGCATTAGATTTGGAAGTAAGGAAATTAGTGATTTTCGCTGAAGGGTGGAACAATGGGTCTTCAGGCTGATAAGTTGCAGCAATTATAGTAAAAATCAAAACCCCAAGTACAAATAAAGTGAAACAGAGGTTCCCTATCATTGCCATAGCATTTGGACCCAAATTTTCTGGCCTGAAACTTCCACTCCGTGACAGCAAAAGTGAAGGCCGACCCAACATTTTCTCACAAAAATCAATTCACTATAGCATTAAAGCCTCAATGACAAACAAGAACTAAATCTGTAAAATGTGCAAAACATACAATTAGACTAAAAGGGTATTCAAGAAACATGAAATTTGCCAAAGCAAATCCAAGAATTCATAGATCTGGGTAAGTACAAGCAAGAATTGACTGTGTTGAAGCTGAAATTATGCTAATAAGCGAAGATTACTTCTTTACCTCATACAGCTTGGTGAATGAAGATGATCAGTGGTAGCTCAACATAGATTTCAGCACTTCTCTTGCATTCTCACACTAATGAGTGAAGTAAAGCTAATTATATTTTATTGGATAGAGATTGTTCACCGACAAAAACATTGGGGGTCGAAATGTGATTAGCGAATAGACTGAGGCCCTAAATCACGGAACAGTATTAGCATTATGCGTGTCTCGGAAATTTGTGGTGTCAATCCCCGAGGTTTTCTTATTGACCAAATTAGCCTCCGACTTTTTTTCAAAAATAAAGTAATCCTTTTTGTTCTCTATTTAATTTTTAATTCCAAATTTTATCAAACATTTAGTTTGCACGATCAGAATATTATTTTATTAGTCAGAAAGTAACATTTATAATTATATCAAAAAGTAACAATCTATAATCACATACCTAATATAAAAGTTTATATCTTTTGAAAAAGAATTTCCTTTAAGAATTGGAGAAGGAAGAAAAGAAAAAGGAGAAACCTTTCTTTCACTCTTCTGTTTTAACAGAAAAGTCTTTCATAACTTCACTTATATATGTTGGTTTGTAATTTTCTTTTTCCAAATTTTTGTATTGATTTGTAAACATGTGGAACTAAAGCAAACAAAAATGAAATAACTGTAGGAACTTTATTAGTAGTATAATAACAACTAGAGACTGCAAATCATTAGTCCATTTTACTTGCAATTATTAGTAAAAAAGAATTGATCCAAAATATGTATCATAAGATTTCTCTTCCATCGAAAATGACGAGGGTCGAGAATGACCTATCATTTTATGTAAGGAACAATGCTTATTAGTTTGAAAAATATTGATATAATTATTGAAAAGTGTCGATTTTTTTTATTTTTTTGCTCTAAAAAATATGGAACAAAATTAAAAAATGTTCAAACTATAAAAATCAAAGAAAAAAATTATATTTATTCTAAACTGTTACGAACAAAATTTCAAATTATATATCAAGAAGCTCTTTAGAAAACAAGCTCGAAATTCAAACAATTCATGAAATTTAAATCTTTATAAAATTTAAACTCCATAAATAATAGGTAGATTTCAAACTTAATAAGCATTATAGGTTTTTCATGTAGTATAATTTAAAGGTATATCTGTGTAAGTTAATGGTTCATGGTCCTTAGAAAAGGACGTTGCTCTAGCTAGAAACTCAATGGAATAAAAATTATTTATTCTTTCCGATGTCAGTTTATGCTCTTTTCTCATCTCAAATCATAATTAATTTTTCAGAAAGCAAGTCTTTCAAATATGGAGTAAAAAGAAGGTGGGTGATCCGATCAAAAGGTAACAACAATAACATACCCGGTAAAATCTCACAAGTGGGGTTTGGGGAGGATAGAATGTATGCAGACCTTACCACTACCATAGAAGTAGAGAGGTTGTTTCCTGTGAACCCTCATCTCAACACCCGTAAGCAAGAAAGAACTAGATATGACAAAAGGAAGTGAAGGGAACAGAAATGAGAGACTAATAATGACAGTATGTCAATAGGATAAAACTAACACATAATACGACAGGTAATGCGAACACAAGATAAAAAAAATACCTAACCCTATCATTAGCCTGCTACTCTAATTTGCGACCTCCATTTTTTTCTATCTAATGTCATGTCCTCAGTGAGATCAAGTTTCGTCATATCATGTCTAATCACCTCCCTCAGTACTTCTTCGGTCTACCTCTACCCCTCCGAGTATCTCCCAAAACCAACCTCTCGCACCTCTTAACAGGAGCATCGGTACTCCTTCTCTGCACATGTCCAAACCATCGCAGTCTCGCTTCTCTCATCTTTTCGACCACTGGAGCCACCTCTAGCTTCTCCCGAATGGTCTCATTCCTAACCTTGTCACTTCTATTGTGACCACACATCCATCTCAGCATCCTCATATTTGCGACATGCATCTTCTGAACATGTGCCTTCTTAATTGACCAACACTCCATTCCATACAACGACGATAGTCCAACCACCATTCTGTAAAACTTATCTTTGAGTTTAGGTGGTATCTTCTTGTCACACAATACTCCAGATGCAAGCCTCCATTTAGTCCATGCTTCCCCAACACAATGTGTGATATCATCGTCGATATCGCCACTACTCTGGATGATGGACCCCAAATACTTAAAGTTTTCTCTCTTGGGGATGGGTTGAGTAGCAAGCCTCACATCAGAGTTTGCCTCATCCCTCTCAACACTGAATTTGCACTCCAAGTATTCAGTTTTAGTCCTACTCAATTTAAATCCTTTGGACTCCAAGGCATGTCTCCAGGCCTCCAACCTATCATTAACTTTAGTCTGAGTCTCATCAATCAGTATTATGTCATCTGTAAATAGCATACACCATGGTACCTCCTCCTGGATAGATCGTGTCAGCTCATCCATCACCAAGGCAAATAAGAAAGGGCTCAACACAGATCCTTGG
>JAABOM020000101.1:18359440-18371667 GCA_011800125.2 Solanum clarkiae
ATTTAATCCGATTAGGGACTTCCGAAATCAATTTGTAAATTGCACCTCGCCAATGCACCCCACTCCGTTACTTATGCATCATAATTGACTTAAATGAAATTTCACAAAATTTACGAAATTTTTTTCCAACGCAACGATTTACCATAATTAATTTTTTTTCACGGGGTCTAACATCAAATTTCCTAATTATCGGATAACCGCATTTAGCGGCCATTTCAAGTGCGTAAAACCTTCTTGAAGTGGAAATGTGAATCCGAACCCTTTCTCTGGATTTTAAAAAGATTTTTCTGTTAGATTTTTTCAAATGTTTATTGGTTTCCTAATTATCCTTAAAATTAGGTGGCGACTCTGTTTTCTTTCAAAAAATTTTGGAAATTGATTTTCACTTAATTTAATTGAGTCTTAAACAGATTTTTTTTCTTTCAAAAGAGCCATTTTCGATATAACAGACGGTATAGTTCTAATTTCTCATACTGGTGCATTTTGTATGTATTGAACGGGATCAAGTATATATAGATATTTTAGACTGACTGATATAAACATATTCTCCAAACTATTAAATATATTTATATTCTCAATCCCGATATAACAACTATGAGGCGTATATTAATTGTAATTTTGATTCATTAAAAGTTAGAGATTCTAAGACGGGTCAATGTGTATGATAAATTGGATGATGATAATATATATTGACGAAATAATTAGTTAGTTGATGAAATTCATGTCTGAATATAGAGATTGATGATACACTTTTTTATGAGAAATTTATAAATTTTCATGTGCAAATGCGACTAGTAGATTTATGAATATGGTCCATGAAATAAGTCAAGTATTGCTCTAAATTAATCATTGAATTAAATTTGTTATTAATTTAATTTAGTAACTAGTATCTGTAATCTTAACATGGGGAATTACATAAGTGTTCAATCAGGAATTTCGAAATATAAATAGAGGAGTGCAATTACAAATTTTTAGTGAATTAATTTATTATGACAAGAATAATTCAAATTAACGAATTATTTCCACGAAGGCTCAGTAATTAATTCTATAGTTTCTACGGTGTTCATATTTAACTAGAACTCGAAATTCAATTTTCTAAGGAAAAAAAGGAGAAGACCCTGTCAAGAAAAGAAAACATGTGTATGTTTTCAGATTTATTCTTGGACTAGGAAAACTCCCCTGTAAGTAGGGCTTTCCTACTCCTATTAGTAGGGGTTCTCCTAGCTTAGAAAATTGAATTAATATTCTCAATAATACTTGCTAAGCTAAGTATTGAAAGAGTTGGAGCTTGAATTTGCTTCAAGATATCTGCGCAATCTTCAAGAGGTATTTTTTAAATTAACTTTCAGCATACTTTGTGTGTGATACATATTTGTAATTGTTGTCTATAATTCATACAACCAATAAGATTTTAAAAATACTTTCGCTGCGTGATATTTTCCAATAGAAGTAACTAACTAAATTCTAAATAAATTAATACATATATAGATCTTTTAGGACAAATGTGGTGCTTGTGCTTAAGTTATAAATTTAGTTTACTATCAATATAATATTTACATCAAAATTATTGAGTTCGATCAAATTCGTAAATACTACTGTGGTCAACACCTATACTTGGGGTAGAGGAGAAAATGCCTCAAAAATAGAGGCAGCTCAAGAAGCAAATATGAAACAGGTTTGGGACTAGAGATATTCACCTCCGGATTCCCTCCCTCTTTCTTCTTTCTTTTTCTATAAAATGGTCAATTAATAGGTAAACACCCAATTTATCTCCAATACTCCCTCTATCCTATATTATATTATATGGATACTTTTTATTTTATGCAATTATTAAGAAATCATTAATGTGCTGGTGAACTTTATCATTTTACCCTTTATTTATATCAATGTACATTAAATTAAACTAGAAAAAACCATTAGTACACTAATTAATGGTGGGGTAAAATGGAAAAAGAATAATTCTATCATAATTTAATAAGTGTCCATAAAATATGAGACAAATATTTATGGAAAGATACTCATATAATATAGGACAGAAGTAGTACAATTTTTCATTTGTTTCTCAAGAAGATTTTAACTATAGTTCCATGAAGTCTTCATTGCCAGAAAATGGAGCAACAATGCAAAGAAGTCAAAATTATAAGAAGTCAAAATGACAGAGACCTTATTCAGTGAATTTTCTTCTGCAGAGGAATCTTTTCTAACAAAATGGTGGATATAACATAATGAAAAATGGCAATGTGCAAGAACTTGCAAACTTTACAAATGAGTGATTAAATTAGAAATGTACAATGTTCATTAAGGTCAAGAAAATCACCTAAGTAGGGCACTGGTGTTATCACCAGCATGTAGTACTATTTCTAGCTACCAGTTTCCAGTCATATGGCCTTTGCAACTCTGCGTCTTTCCACATAAAATCGGGCAGAGGAAGAAGAGCTAATATAGTTCATTTACATAGCTGCTTTTTTCTTAGCTGTATACTGGTATATGTGAAAACCTGAAACTACCTAATTATTCATAAAGACTACACCTTTGAAGGGGTACACGATGAAGCTCTTAACTGTAAACGACTCATGCTCACTTCCATACTTCTGTGAACCATGTCTTGCAACAATCTCTTGGCTGTGTCAGCTGCTTTATCTGTTCCATCAACTTGTGCAGCAAAGTCGTACACTATTCTCTTCAACGTGGAGGATGAGAATCTATTTTCAGGAGGAGAGTCCCGAAGCAAATCCAAAAGTGTTCTAGCTCTTTCCTGAGCTTGAGGTGTGCCCTCTGCAGTTAACCGTAAAAGGCCTGGAATGGCGCCTTCTTTGAGAATGAGCTCCCTGTACTTATCTCGGCTGCTTTGACACAATGACAGCAAAGCCCCGACAGCATGTTCTGTGCTGGCGAGCGACCCATCTTCAACTGTCTCAACCAATGTCAGTATTCCACCATTTGCATTTGTGATTGCCTCTCTTCCCTCCTCAGAATTAGAGAGGATTTCCAATAGAGCTGTGGTTTTCTCAGCAAACTTGGAATACTTCTTGCAGTCTTTGAGGAGATTCATTAGTGGATGAACTGCTCTAGCATCAAGAACCAACTTGGCATCTTCTTTGCTTGTGGAGAGATTGTGGAGGGCTGTGACGGAATCAACCCTTCCTTGAACAGTTCCTGAACTCAGGATCTGCACCAGAAGAGGTCCAACTCCAGATGCGGCTATTGCTGGTTTATTGGTTGCAGCAGCTGACAATGTCAAAATAGCAGCTGCTGCTAGTTCTTTCAAATTGCCATTTGGGAACTTGAGGAGCTCCACGAGGGGAGGGATCGCACCAGATGCAACAATCCTTATTTTGTTTCTGATAAGTTTGAAAAGGCATATAAGGAGATATGTTGACTATCCTTGAAACAAAAAATTATTACAAAATAGAGGAATTTCAAAAAGAACAATGATGATTTATCATATATGCCCAAGGATGCCAAAGAAGCTGTTAAAATAAACCTACGGAAAGGTCAGGAGACAGAAAGAGACATGAAAATTAACAGAAAACGAACAATTTAACCATGTGAGCATGTGAGCACATCAATTATCCTCTGTTCTGTATAATCATCCATCTACACTCCAGAACTTACGGAGAATCTCCAATGCCAAATTAAGAGAAAACGAACAATTTAACCACATCTACATGTAAGAAAAGGTACAGTAGAGTTATGAAACCAGATGATCAAGCTTCAGATCATGGCCAAGTTTGGCCATTCTTTGGGGTATAACTACAGCATGTCTTGAGCATTGACATCTTAATTGTACAAATAACGAGGAAAACTCTTAAGGAAATAAGGTACCAATCACCTTAAAAAACAAGGTGAAGAAAGTTTTGTAAGTACACCAAGAGAACACAAAATAATTAGAAAAACAAGACAAACAAAGAGTGTTTGGTATGAAGGAAAATGTTTTTCATGGAAAATATTATTTTGGAAAATATTTTCTAAGGTTTCTTATTTATTTTCTTGTGTACAGTACATAAGCAAAAAATATTATCCTAGAAATATTTGTATATAATCTAAGATAAATACTAAGGAAGGTGGGGGGGTGAGGGGGTAGGGTGGTGGGGATAGGAATAGGAGGTTGCGGTAAGATGAGATGTGTTGGAACGGTGCAAGAACACAATCAACGTGAATGTTTAAGGATTTTTTTCACTACTTCAACCAGGGAAGTCATTTTCCCCATTTCAAGGAACTTGATTTCCTAGAGAAATATTTTCTAAGAATTTTGACCAACTGAAGATGGAAAATTGAAAACATTTGGCAAATGTTTTCTTCCATACCGAACACACCCAAAGAACTTCAGAAAAAAGGAAAGACAGAAACTGTGGGAGGAGAGAAAAACCAAATTCTATGTCAAACAAACACTATCTTTATCTAGCCGTATCACAACCTGGAGAGATGGAAAACTTCCCTCCCTTGTGTCAGTAGTTAGGTCAGGGGATGATGCGTATAAAGATGATTGAGCCAATAGACATATTGTAAAGTTACAGCCTGTGAGAAGTTCATACATGCTTAGTGTAGGTAATTTCTTTTCCCTTTTTTCCCATAAAACCACAAAAATGGAAAGAAGATGTCTTCTGCCCTGAAGTAAGATATTACAGAAACAGGATGACATCTTCTAGTGAAATGCAAAGGTCCATGAACTTCACTATCACGACAAGAAGCCCAAAGATCATAACCTTCTGACCTTTCAAAATCTCAATCAGAAGTACAGAACACAGTTTATCGTAGTTGTTGCATATAAAATGTGAATTTGGTTCTGGTTCCAAACAGGCACTGATGAGCAAAAGTCTAGCATTAAATATGACTTTTAAATGCAATTCTTTTGGTTAGAAATCTTTTTCAGTGCAAATACAACTTCTAAAGGTCAATTTAGGATCTCAACTATGCCCAATAGCTCCTTTGTCAGAGAAGCTTCTAGGTTTAGGTTTTTATATGAGTATTTTACAATTTTACATTGCTTCTTTGCCAGAGAGATAAGGCCCTTGGTTCACAGACTACAATTGAGATGCAATACTGTTGAATGGAGACCTGAGGCATGCACTGGAGGTGGCAGCAGCAGCCAAGGCCATCTTCCTTTCCTATCACAGTTTGCCTGTGGGCACATGAACTTAAGGTCACTCATATGCTTTAAATATTATATCTGGTATGGTTCTTGTTATCTGTTAACAGTGCATAAGCATCTTGTTCCTTTTCTTCCTATAGCTCCCAGCACCCTTGCCCTCAGGGTTCAACTAAGAAACCCCCATAAACCTCCCGATCCGAGTATCAGCTAAGTTACTCGGACTCTTCACTACCCGTGTTGCACCTGCGTCGACATAACATGTGTACAGTTGTTGGAACTGTACCCGACCTGGTCAACTGATTTTTGATACTTTGACCAAATTCGAGAGAAATTTTGAACAGATTCAGTGATTTTTGAAATCAAAACAAAAGCTAAGGTGAAATTGAAGAAAATGGAATACCTTACATATATAAATTTCTATTGCCACTCCCTTTCCTGTTATCTCCTTCCGAGATTCTTCTCTTGATCAATACTCCCTCTGTCTCAAATTAATTGAATTTTTTAGGTTTTTTCCGATGTTCAAAATATTTGAATTATTCAAAGTTCAAGTGAATGTTTGAGACGTTTTCCATATTTGTCCCTTTCATTTATTGAACTTTTATATTTTCTAGGAGATAAATTACACCACATATTTATGATTTTACAAAAGGAAATAGTAGAAAGTATAGTGTAAATTTTGTCTTTGAATGTTTTTCTTAATATGTGTGTATTATCTCAAAAATTCAATCAAAATGGGACAAATGGAGTATTTTTTCTAAGGTTTTCCACATAATCTCATAATTTAGGTTTTATAATTCTATTTTTAAATATTTGAATTATTTTTAGTCGAATCCCCGCACCCGTATCCATATATGGATACGTATCCCTGAATCTTAAAATTTAGATCATAGAGGATCTGACCTCTAAATCCACACCCGTATTGGACACCCGCACCCAAGTCTGAGCAACTTAGAATATCAGTTTAGGAATGTTCACCTGATTTCCCCAGGCATTTCAAATAAATCTCGCAGTTTCAAAACACTTCATTTAGACCTTCAGAACACCAATAAGAGATGCAACATTGAAATGTGCTCCAAAAATAAAAACTCAATGAGTCAATGGTGTATCTCATTCAGAGGGAACTGGAATATCCTTTTAGGCCTAACACTCCCTCGTCCCTTCAATATCGGCTTTCTTCAGATCCACATAGCTTAGTTCATATACAAAAGAACTACATGCCCCCATCCCAGTTTAGTGGCCAACTCTTTATCCCTATTTTACCAGTGAAACTAAATCGCGAATGTCATCATGACATCTAGGAGACAATAACTCATAGCTAACTACAACAACAACATACCCAGTGGAATCCCACAAGTGGGATCTGGGGAGGGCAGAATGTACGCAGACCTTACCACTACCGCATAGAGGTAAAGAGGTTGTTTCCTGGGGACCTCGTCACTCATAGCTAACTAAAGAAATTATACATAACATAAAGTTTCTGATTTGTTCCCTGATAACTAATATTCATTGTTTCAAATAGTTCTTTCTGTTTAAAGCTGATATCCACCCTGGGGACCTTTATAGCTGGTTTCTGTATCTTGATCACCTTCTTATATACAGATCCATTCCATCAAACCAAAGCCTTAATCTAGAGCTTTCTAGTTAAAATCATCTTTCCAGACTCAACTTCCCAATTTTTCAACTTTACCGGGAAAAAGTTCATAATCTTACCCATCTAAATCATCTAAAGTAAAAAATCACCATTTTCAAACTAACCCACAAAAATATTGAACAAATTTCATTCATATAACAAATATCCACAAATGTGTATTTCTCAAAAAAAAAGAGTTTAAGAGCACGAACCGTTCGTTACGAGAGGCAAGATTGAGGAGAGCTAATAAAGCAGATTCACGAGCAAGTAGAGAATAAGAACACGGATGAAGCATATCAACCAACGGCGGAATAACGCCGGCGGCGGCAAACCGGGAACGAGTCTTGCCGGAAAATGACGATTTTCTCACCAATTTCCTAATATCCTTAGCTGCTTCGATTTTTCCTTCCTCTTCCACTTCACTCTTCAACTTCTCCGCTATTTCTTCTATTACATTCTTGCATTTTCTGTTCTTGTTCTGCTGTTCCTCCTCTTCTTCATCTTCAAGATTGCATTTTTCTTCTTCTTCTTCCATCAGTATCTCCTCTTTTACCATTTTTCCGACACCCTTTTGAGCTATCTTACAGAGGGTGGTGTGTTCAAGAATGGAGATTTTCTTGATTTCTTACAGGTGAAGAAGAACTTTTCTAGTTGGAGGATTCAACTGTTGTACTTTTCTATTAGGAGGTTGTACCTATTTGGGACTCTCGAGTCTTTGCGTATTCGTATGGTAATTTACTAATTTTACGTATATCAGCTTTAAGTTTGAGAAAATAAACATTAACCCCCTCTTACTTAGGAAGTAACCCTCCTTTAAATCCCAAAAAAAAATAGGAACTGAGAAAAATAGAGAAGAATTTATTTTTAGAGGAAATAAGTGCACACAACTCTTTACTTTTTATCAAAAAATTATATTAAAATAATAATCGATGATCATTTAATAAAATGAAACATACTAAATTCTTAACACATACAATTATTGAATCAGAGCTCGATAAAACATAAAAGAATTACTACATCAAGAGAGGAAACAAACAATAACATATTCAGTAGAATTTCAGAAGTGGAGTCTAACATCAAGGGAAAAGAGAGAGAAAATTATTTTAACTATTTAAATGATGCGTATCAAGTTTTATTTTGATTATTTTCTTACACTAACAAAAGTGAAAAGAAGAAAAGGAGAAGGCGTTGATTATTAGGTAAAAGTGTATTTCGAAAGTAAGGTAACTTAACCGTGATATCCTATTTATAAAGGGGTTTTAAAGATTGAGATCATGTGATTTAGGTAGTCTAATCTCAATTAATGACGATATTGTCGTCATACTTAGTGCAATAATGCATGTATTAACATACAATATCTTCTGATATGAAGAAAATGATTCATCAATAGAGAAAATAATACTAAAATTATGAAAGCTAAAGGTGTTCTTGTTGATGTGTACAATTCTAGATTTAATAATGATCCTAATCTCCAGATAGCAATTCAAAAATTTTATGTTAATCAACTACTATAATTTAAGATTGACGAAGAGGATTGACATGAATTATTGAATGATAGATATTGAGACGTGTACAAAGAAGTTCATATAAACTTGAATTATGAAAAAATTAATTTACATATAAATAGTTGTAAGAGAATTTGATACTACTAACTCAATTAAGGAGAAAAGATTCAAATATCTCATCAAACTTTAACAACCTTTTATGTCATCAGTTAAAAGTTTGGCTCAAATATGTCATTACTGGTAAAGAAAAGACTCTTCCATGCCATTATTTTTTAACGATGGTTTTGCAAAATCACATTTTACACATGACATGTTTTTATTTGGTCACGTCATTTTTTTTAAAAAAAAAATCTAAATAAAATTAAGAAAAATTCCACCACATTATTTTTTTAAAAAAAATAAATTCTAAATAAAAATTACGAAAATAAATTCTTAATTTTCTGGATTTTTCTTAATTTTATTTAGAATTTATTTCTAAATAAAATTTTAATTTTGTGGATTTTTTTTCTTATTTAGAATTTTTTTTCTAAATAAAATTTAAAAAAATATTCTTAATTTGGTGGATTTTTTCTTAATTTTATTTAGAATTTTTTTTAAAAAAAAAGTTGTGGCCGAATTAAAACATGTCATGTGTAAAAAGTGATTTTGCAATACCACTGTTAAAAAATAATGGCATGGATGAGTCTTTTCCTTAACATAAGTAATGACATATTTGAGACAAACTTTTAACGGATGACATAAATGAACTTTTTGTTAAAGTTTGATGACATATTTGAGTCTTTTCCCTTATATAAATTATCTATAGTAAGTACAATTGAGATAAATAATGAGACAAGGGATATGAATTTAAAAGTCTATTTGATCGGTTGGAGGAACTTCTAAATTTTTTGTCAAAAAATTTATTCTTTTAAATAATGAGACAAGGAATGACAATTTAAAAGCCTATTTAATTGGTTGGAAAAACTTCTAAATTTTTTGTCGAAAAATTTATTCTTCGCCTTATAATTTTCTTCTCTTTCTTTCTAAATATAATTTTTTACAAGTAGGACAAATCAAACCAAACACAAAATTTTCATTAAAAGTGGAAATATATTGTTGTATACTCTATTTTGTGATGTATTATTGATTTGTTAATGTAACAAGAAAGTGTCTTTTTCAATTACTTGATTAGGATGAAATTATTAAAATTAATATTACAAGAAAAGTAGTCAGCAAACAGAGTTCCAACAAGTATATGCTTAGATTTCTATGTGGACTCCTTATATTATTTTATTAATAATACATCCTTAATAGTCCCTTCTAATTAAAAATGAATTACATACATTAATAGCTAGACTCTTTTCCATAGTTTTGTATTATACAAAGATCATAAGCTAATCTTCTATATCTATACTATATTAAATGCGTAAAAGCTTTTAAAAATATTATTTGAACTTTTTGTCTTATTAATAGACTTATTTTTGAATAAAATTGTCTTTTCATTATTTTTCTTTAAGTTCTTATTTAATTATATTTGTAATATTGACTTTTAAAATAGATGAAAATAAATGATAAAATAAAAACTTTTAGCCGTGAAAAAACTCTTAAATCTTTCTTATTTAATAGGCTTCTACTTTTTTCTTATTTGAATCAAGAAAATACTCTACCTCCACTATTTACCATGATATATAGGACCTTTGTAAATAAATAATTTATCAAAATTACTTTTATTGTGAATTATTTATCTTTCCATAAATTCATAATTAAATTAATTTTTTTGTGTATTGTTTATTACCAGATGAGGTGCATGTTTTGATCACGCGCAAAACGCGTACAACAAGACTAGTAGCTCTAATAAGTGAGTCTATATAAAACAAATTAATCCATGTTTCAATTTTGTTTATCCTTTTTAATTTTTTTTAAAAAATATTACACTATATATTTAAAATCACAAAAGTAAAAGGGTCATTTGATGCATAAAAACACATCATTGGATAAAACTAAAATTGGAAAAACAAAAAAAAACCAGATCTGATATCTCCATTATCCTTTTCCCAACAATATATTAAAGATTTAATTTCCAACCTAAAGTTACTTTGGGTTGGTAAATGGTTTGGTTACCTACCAATTATACCTAGTAATATACTAGTATTGACATTGTCACTCAGAATAGTTTTTTAAATCTCCTAAACACAAGCAAGTCTTACTTTTTTTTTTTTAATTCTTTAATAAACTTCATGTTTTGGACAGTAGAATATCTGTGTATATGTAGAATTAGTCTTTTTTGGTATTTGATTGTAATTTTGATTTTAGTATGAATATTTAGATCGGAAAGATTTTTTTATCGAATTCTTTCTCTTTTGAAGCATAGTCTTTTTTTTTTGGGGTAGGTTCTTATAGGAACGGATCCGAAAAAGCATCCCCTCTCCCTTGTCAAAGCTTCGTGAAAAGCTCATTTTATTTGTTGGCTAGCTTATGATGGTCCCAATTTGTCTAGTCTTATTGTATTTTGTATGGAATTATAGATGTACTACTCTTATTACATGTCTTGATATTCTTGGCACTTTTTCCTATAATTTGGCTCATAGTTTGTTGTGTTGCACTAGTTTGGATGTCTAGCAAAAACGAAAATCAACACCTTCTCATGGTTGGTGGAGAGATACTTTTTTGGTAAAATATAAATTTTATTTAAACATTCAAACTCGAGATTTTTCAATTAAACATTTAAATAAATGATAAAACATTCTCAATAGATACTTTCAGATTCAAAGTTAAGAAAAGTTTCTCAATGTGTTCTCAATTGAAGAGGTCCAGCCCCATTTTTGACTTCAAAGTCAAGAAATGCTGCAAAGCAGCATTGCACAATTGAAGTCAAGAATTTCTCAATTGAAAAATATATACCCCTTGTGATGTCACCAATGACATCTATAGGGTATAAATTCCCCTATAAAAGGAGCTGCTGAGCTCCTCCAAAAACACACCAAAAAAATACCAAGAAAGAGTGTTAGAAAAGTGTGAGTTTGCGAGTTGTTTTTGTAATCTATTCTTGTAAGTAATAGAAAAAAAAAATTTCTCTCAAATTCGTGTTTACCAATGCCCAATTGTTCACTTGGGCTTCAACAAGTGGTATCAGAGCCAAGTTAGAAGCGTTGGTCGAGTTTTCAGGTGACAAGTTGAATTTAGATTTTTTGAGTTTTGTTCAAAATCTAATTCTGACTGCACCATCGGATTCGTCTCGTCGAACGGAGTCCAACGCACCAAACGGCGACCTAATCGGAGTTCAAACGAGCCCAGAAATCGCAGTCAAAGTTTGGTCAACTCTACCAGAGTTCTGCCGGAGAAGACGACACTGTTCACCGGAATTCTGCCGGAGAAGACGACACTGTTCACCGGAGAACGAAGACGGCCTGAAATACTTTCATAGCCGGAATCTGCAATAGTTTCAAAAATTATATATTGACCCCTCATATTTTTTTGAAATATCAATTTAGTTCCTCAACTTTCAGTAAATATCAAATTGGTCCCTGAGCTTTCTAAAATTATAGTTTGACCCTTGATATTTTTGAAATTGTAGTTTGGTTCCTAAAGGGTTTGAATTTGTTGCTCTACTCCAATAGTGGAATTTTGGCCCCAAAGTATCAATTCCACCTTTTTTTACTATTCTGGAGGTAACGGTGAGCTCCATTTTTCAAGATTTAACCTCGTTTTGGTGAATTAAGTTATTGCAAGGTAATAATGACCATAGAAGAGTCAACATCATCTTTCGGAGCCATGATTATGCTCACTGCCACCAATTACACGTTGTGGAGACCTTGGATGGAAGATCTCCTAAGCTGTAAAGATTTATTCGATCCTATTGAATTGAAAGGTGAAAATCCTGATCCCACCAAGGAGTTAGAATAGAAGAAATCAAACCGAAAAAATATAGGTCAAATCCATCAATGAATTGATCATAGTGTCTTCCACCATGTTGCACAAGAGACAGACGCATATGCCCTCTGGAAGAAGTTGGAGGACATGT